>VDFB02270651.1:637672245-637722116 GCA_007258455.2 Sequoia sempervirens | reverse complement strand
AGAAAACGTAAAAACTAGTAAATAACACTCTCGCATTATAATGCGCTCATGTTATATTTTGCTTTGAGAATCCCTGAGCCTTGGCTTTGTTATTTGCCTTGGAATACCAACCCAAAGGTTTGGAGGGCATTCCCAACCACCGAGACGTGTTTTTTGCAAATTCTACAATTTTTCACATAATCGAGTTCGTGCTCACGTCAGGATTGCATTTGGTTCAATATGATGAAATCGAACACATGGGTAATGTTAAGTTCTCTCTTAGCTTTCCAACAATATAATTTTTTTCACTTTCTGACAATGTGAGGGCTTTCATCCATAATTTATTTTGTTTGTATGTCTATTTTTTTTCAAAAAGTAGTGTTTGGTTTTTCATTAGAAATTAACCATTCATCAAAATTTCAAATAAATTACATTTTTAGAAACTATACTCCATTCTACAAATTTTAAAAAATATATATTTTTTTAAATCTATTACTTTCCAAAATTTGTAGGGGGAGCATGACCAAAATTCTGCTTTTTAGGAAGTGCCCACTTAGAAAATTAGTAAAAAATCAAATATTCATTAAAAAAATTATTAGAAAAATTGTGCACCAACTAGATACTATTAGCTAACTTATGATCGTAGCGATTTTAAAAATACTAAAAAAAAGGTCACCGTGCTCAGGTCGTACAAGAGTTGTTATGTTATGTTTTTCTGACAAAAACAACACCAATTTGTTTACATACCTTTTTTGAACCCCTTAATCTCAACCATTTTCAAAATAAATTAGTAGTTTAGAAAGTAGACTCGGAGCACTTCAATCCTTGTTTTTGTTCCATCTCAAAATTTTGAGTGTAACTATCCTCAATTTCACGTCCAAGGTCAGCATTTCCTTATTTCAGAAAAAAAGTGGCCACTTAAGCCCCCTTTTTGGGAACCATCTTGGTGCACTTACCCATTAATCACATTGGGACATGAGTCCTCTACTTATATCTAAAATCTTATAAAAAAAAATTATCATTGTATTATGGTTAGGGTGGTCAGACAGACACCTACTTATTTTTTTCTTGAAATTTATGTACTACTGCATTGAAATTTCAAATTTTTACCAAATAGATTTCATTTTTTTTCTAAAACCTAGTATTTTAGAAACTACATTCAATTTTCTACAGATTCTATTTTTACATATTTTTGAAATAATATAGATAACTTATTCAAATTTTTATGTCAAGTTGCCTAACTTTGAGTTTTCTTATTTATTTGCCACTTAAGGGACTATTTTTTTCATGATGATCCTGCACATACCTGGAGATTGTAATATATTTTTTGATGAGGTGGTTATGTGGTTTTTCTCTCAATGTTTCCCCTTTATCTCATTCCATAAATGATTATCAACTGAAGGATATTATCCAAACATTACTTTTTGGGAACAAGGGTTTAAATCAAAAGGGTGAAGGGGAAGAACTATCAACAATGTGCAAGGATCAGTTAGGGTTAAATTTAATTGTGACTATTAGAGAGATGGGGCTTGTTAATAATGAGCATTTTTTTTCTAAAAAAGAGTTCCTATGGTTAAAAAATAAAAAACTTGGGGAAATAGTTTTTTCCTGTAACCAAGATGACTCTATTCAACACACTAGAGATTGACAGGGGGTGAATCAGTATACTTAAAACCTTAAACCCCTCTGGAAATTAAGAACTTCAACATAATTCAATCTTCTTAAACAAACTAGAAACCCTTAAATTGATTAGTAGCAATGAAAGATATAGAAAGTTAATCTCTTAAAAATTTCAACAACCATTAACAAGATCAACATCAATGAAATGTGAAACAAAGAACACACATCCACAAGATGAAACCATATTTATATGAAAAATTTAATGAGGGAAAAACCACAATGAGAGTTAACTCACAATATAGAAGCTCACTAGCAAGGACTTGTAGGCTAAGGTGCACAATCTTAGTGAACGATACAAAGGAATTGTAGAATTGAAGCACATAACTCCACAGCAAGATACAAGGACCTAATGAGTTTCACTATCTCAGAGCAGGACACAAAAATATTTAGGATATAATATTTTTCAATAATTCACTTTGTTGACTGAGGCATTAAAATGCATCCGATCTTTCTTTGACACACTTTAGCACTATCTCTATAAAATATTAAATATATTCAACACTCTTACACTTTAGAAATGATTTGATCTTACATTTATATCTTCTACAACATTACACAATATCAATTAGGTTGACCATGAAGAAGATAAACAATAGTCTCAACAACTTGACCACAAAAACATAATGCAGTCCTATCCAAATGATAGAGAGGACCAATAAAACCTTATTAAATCTTTGAATGTGATCCCAAACAACACATATGCTAGCGTTCATCAACACAAATTGACAACAATTAAACGTGTAGATGAAACATGTAGCACATAACTAGTCAGCCCAAAAACATACTTGTAATTAACTTAATTGAATGTGGTCTTCAAAAAGATAGGTCAATACCTAAATCTATATTATCATAACTTAATGTTCTAGCACAAACCCACAAGCACATAATACAAGTAAAATGATAAGCCTTGCCTACTAGACATCCACAAATAAACCAAAGAACCAACTCAAACATAATGCAATACAAAAATAAATCGACCAGTGAAGTGTGGATCACAAGGTGATGTTCCATGAACATCCAAAATAACTTCAACAAACTTCTTTCACATTTTCATGTTACAAATTGCAACTACAAACCAAAAAAAAAATAGAATACTTCATTATAGAAGAACATAATGCATAAACATAAGATAAAATATTAATAGATCAACCTTCAAAACACTTCAACACATGAAATTTCAAATAAGAACATGCTTATACTATGAGGGGGTTCAATAAGTATAAGCTAATATTTTACCAAAATTAACAATCACAATAATACCAATCACTCAATATACCCAATTAAAAGCATAACAAGAACACAAGATTTATGAGGAAACCCTTACAAGAGAAAATCTCAACAAATTTTCTTTTTATATAAATCTCTTTTACACTATTTTTAGGAACCAACCTATAGGAGACACCAATCCCATTTTATATGATTTATTGGTACCAACCCAATAGAGACACCAACTCCCACAATTGAGCATCAACTCAGCAATAGAAACCAATCTCTTCTTTTGTGAAGCACTAACTTCCAAATGAGTAAGTATACTCCTTTTATAAATATTTATTCTTTAATGGATGAAACAACAATCCTAAAATTTGTTTGTACATATTTTTTTCAAATCCAAATGCATTCTTCTTCACAAATCTTCCATAAATTTGTTGTTATGGTTTAAATCCACCTTCAATGATATTCAATTAATTTTCCATATTGGTGCAAGAGCACCTACACCTCATCCTCCATTTTTGCTCATTTGATGAAAACATGTTGTTAGGAGGTTAGAATTAGTATTTTTGAGTCTTTTTGTCATTAATAAGGTCAATAAAGACCATTGAGCAATATCTAGGGTGAGTTTTTGAGTTTTGAGTCAAAATGTCCAACAATGCAATCTTGCACTAAAAGTTGCTTTTGTAGCCTTTGAAGGAAAAAATGTGAATTTTTATGTAAGTGTGCAAGGTTTTGGGTCTTGAAAATGTCATAAGGCTGTTTCAAGGTTATTTTAATGGTTTTTAAGGTCTTAGGTCTTTAGGATTGCAAAGTTGCTTCAAAATGCAAAGTTGTCATAAGGAAATTTGGTGTAAAATCAACATTAATGATGTAATTTCATTAACTAATGGTTCCCTCCTTCAAAAATCAGTTGAGGGAAGTTGTAAATGATGGGAAAAAGTTTAAAAATCCTCCCTTGGGTCGAGGTTGGGCTGTTGTTTTGAAGCATTTAATAAGAAGAAAACTTTGGTTTTTCTATTTTTTACAACATTTTTTCTTGATCCTGTGCTTGGTACGGTCTGGTACATCATTGTACAGACTCCAAATTGGAATGGTTTGAAAGAGGGAAGAGTCTGATTTATTTTGGTGGTGATTTGACTCATTTTCATCAAGTATTGAGTAAGTTACATCAATTTTAGTGAAAGTGGGCCTAAAACCTTGCAAAACAAGGGTTTGGTCACCAAAATTGATGTAATTCCCATTTCCACCGTGGGAAAAATCTGAAAATTTTTGGATTGGTATATTTAGGACTCTTTTACATGCTGCAATTTGTTTCATATTGAAAAATGGAGGTTTTCAAAAGTTATGTGATGCCCTAGGTCTGGTTTTTGCCTTGTACATTCCAGAAAATGATCATTTGTAAGCATTTTTTTCAATTTCTGATTATTTGAGTAAATAGAATGGATGAAACATGTGAAATGAGACTTGGAGAACCTGTTGGAGTCTTTTAAAGGCATTAGGGGTGTTGGGGTGTGTCTTCAAAAGTTGAATTTTTCCTTGTACATGCCTAGTTAAGCCTCTTTGGTGGCTTGAAAATCATTCTTTTGAATCATTTGTTGTTAGCATTTGGTTTTGTACTTTTGGAGATTTGTAGGGGTTGATGTTAGATGTATAAAACAAGTTCTCTTTGGTCTGGTTATTTATTTAACAAGATTTAATAATGACTGTCCTATTTGGCCTATATTACAAGAATGCATGGCTTGTTTGAAAGCGATGGGAGAGTGAGTGTTTTTGTGTGCAAAATCTATTTTTCTGATCATGATTTTTTATTTTGGGAGTATTTAAATCATCCCCAAGTCCTATAGTGATGTCTGGATAAGAGATTCATGTTGGTGATTAAGTTGCTTTGTTGAAAGAAACAATGAAAAGATGTGTGCACATAGAGTGTTTGAGAGGAATTTTTGAGAAAAGGTATCTTCCCCTACCACTCTGCATCACATATGCATGTATTTAATGAAAATTATACTCATATAAACTTCTTTATAAAATTTACCTTTTATAAATAATTGTTGGTAGTTGTTGTCATTGATGTCAAAACTAATACTTGTTATTGATGTCAGCACCAAGGAGATTGTTGGTAGTTGTTATCATGTCAAGGATTGTTATATGTAGTTAGAATTTATGTCAAAATTGATTATTGGAAGGTGGTTAGTCCTTGGAATTAGTTGTTATTGTTATATCTAGTGTGGGATAAATTTGGTGATGAAGTTCATGGTTGGATGTCACGCCTTATCTAAAGAAGGGTTGATGAAGTTCATAGTTGAACAACAAGCCTTTATGCCATAGAAAAATGGATCTTGGAAATTTTCATAGTCATTTAGGTCTTTTTCCTATGATTCTTGACCTATTTTTCTTTGATTTAATGATGAAATGTAACTTATTCATTCACATTAGGTCTTGAATATTCAAATTATGATGCATTGTGAAAGTGTTGTGAAGTATTGGAACACATTTATATAGTTTTATAGACTCTTTTTATTATAATTCATCTAAAAATCACCTTTTTATCCTTTATCAAGTTATATTATAAAGTGTTGTAAAGTCTTGTAATAAGCTTTCATGCTTTCCTAGGCTTGTTATCACTATTTACACCTTTCTTATGATTTATTTAGCCCCTTTATGCACTAATAAACCTTAATTAAGTGTATTTTTTAATTAAAACTTAACAAAAAGCATTAAATGCAACTTAATTCCTGACACCCACTTACAAGCCTAGAGTGGAACCCATTTTCCATGGGTGGAAAATGAGACCCTCTTGGCTCCAAATTCAAAATAATCCAATATTTCTTTTGGGTTTTTTTTCATTAAGACCTTATGTCAGCTTGTGATGTTGCATTATTGGGTATCTAGCGCATAAGTGTGTATAAATAAGTGTTTTTCCATCCATTTCAACAATATTCACCCATTCATTCATGCATTCAATCCATCATAGCATTCAAGTATTCAAGCATTTTGGAGTAGCCATTGACATATCTTCAGAACTCAACAAGGTTTTGGTTAGTTTAGGACATTTTCATGTTGTTTATTCATCATTCTTTTCTTATTCTATTTCATTTCTTTAGAAAGGGTTTGATTACCAAAGTGGGATTTGATCAAGGAAAATCCCTATACTCCAACCCTTAACCATTTTCCCCTTCTTTGCATGTGTGTTTGCAGGTCTTGTAGGAAATTTTTTCAAGGAAATAGGTGTTGGAAAGTGGTCAATAATTCATAAAAGTGTTTCAAGTCAACCAAACCATAATTCAAGCTTGGAGACAACTTACAAAGAATTTTCTATAAATTTGACTCCATCAACTCGACAAGAAGACAAGTGCAGATCTGGACCCACAAGCTTGACTCTTTAATTTATAGAATTTTGGAGGAGGACTAATTTGCCACCAATTGTGAATGAGTCCCACCTGTAGACTAGAAAAGTTGATTTTGTCATAATCCACTTCCCAATAGCCAAAAAGCAGTTTCAGTTCATTTTACCAGTAGGAGGATTGATTCACCATTAGTGGAGAATGAGTCCCAGTGGTGATAAATAGTGATTTTTTCTAGTTTCTAGAACATTCCAAGATTAGCATTCAACTTCTAGGTGCACTCTGTTTAGCCTCATTCAATTTTTTTTGCATTAGTTTGTCTTTAGTTCATTTTTGCATACCTCACAGTGTTTTCAAACATTGCATATTTCATTAGTTTTGCATTAATAATCAATCAATTTCATCAATTAGTTTCATTTAAATCATTGCATTTAGTCATAATTTTATCATACATTTCTTAGTTTGAGTGAACCACCACAATTTTAGTGTTCTATCTCTCTTTTTTTAGGTGAAGAACCCTAAGAGTGCAAGAGAAGTCCATAAAACAACATCAAAATTGATGGTTCATTTTGGTGAACCTACATGTTGAACATATTATCTTCTTGATTTACATTGCATTTATGTCCTAGGACTCATAGCACTAGTCTTTGCATTAGATTTTTTCCATTTTTTTGCATCCTAGGAATAATAAAGTTGCATTAGTGAATATCTCATTTAGATTTCATTTTTGCATCCTAAAACATTACAAAAACTAAAATTTTGCATCTATACCTTCATTTTGCATATGGAACACATACAAATCACCTTAAATTTTTTGAAAAACACAAAAAATATAATCCTTGGACTCATTCTCCACCCTAGGTGAATCATTTTAGCTGCACATTTTAAAATATATTTTCAGGCATTTTCTAGGTATTTTTTGCACTATAGTTTCTTGTTATGAGTTTTTGTCATACTTTCTAGATTTTCTATTTTATACACTTTCTTGCATATTAGTTTACTTTTACTCATTTTCATCATGGCTTTATGCTTTAATAAGTTTTGGAATTCATTGAAATCCTTAGTAGACATGTCCAATTGTGCCTTTGGCTATGATCCTAATGACCTTCAACTTCCTCGTGATCCTTAAACTCCAAATGAATGTCCTCATTTTGTAGACATCATTGGAGAAGATGATCATAGCATGAACAAGTTCTTAAATTCATGCCTCGACAACCTTGAAGCTAATGTAGCCTTTTACCCATCCATGAAGTCACAAGACTTTCCTACTGTCCCACCTCCTAATACATTTGGCTTCCTACATCCTGAAACAAACGAAGGACCTAAGTTTCCTCCAATAGGTGGACCTAGTTCCTCTAAACAAGCAATTCCTCAACCATTTTATGATAACAAAGTTACAAACAAACCAATAAATCTTGAAGAAACTTATGGCAAGGGCTTTACTATCTTAAGTAAACAAGGTTCTGATACAATTGTCGAACATGACATTCACCAACTTTTATAACAAAGACCAATAGAAGAAACAAAATAGGGTTAGGATATCAAGATCTTCCTCATGACAACAAGCCTCCTTTTGAATATTGGAGACTTCAGGATGATGGCATAGTGATCTTTGATTCCCCTCCTGACTTGAATATTCTCCTTCCATGTGAACAAACATTACCTAATTCCAATGAAAAGGATGCCAGGATCCCCATGGGTCCTCTTCCTCCTTCAATCCATGAAAAAGGTGAATCTAGTAAATGTAAACGAACCTAGAAATTGAAAAAAATAAAGTTTCCTCTTCATCCACCACCTGAATGTGAAAGGAAACTACAAATGCTTTTAAACAAATGTCTTATACTCTTACCACCTTCAAACAAGTTGGTCATCCATCCTAAAAATTCTAACATACCATATTTCAAATATCATCGCGTTCTTGGACACTAAACTGATGAATGCCAGACATTGAAGGACATACTGAATAAGTATCACTTCACTGATATCGACTGTTATCCTATTATCCCATAATTCCTTCAACTAACTCCTCTCATCATGCAATAGTTGTAGAATTTTCCATTTTCATTATTGCATGATCCTTTCCCATCACCCACCTCAGCTCCTTCTTTCCTTACACTTAGTGGGGGAAAGAAGTTGTTATCCTTGTCTCTTAACTGTGTTATTCCTCTTCCACTTATATTACTTGAGATTGTGTAGTCAATAATTCAGTTAATGGTTGACTTAAATTTTCATTACTAGCCCCTTTTTACATTTTCCCTTTTCTTTTGTGTATGTTAATATTGTGTTCCCCCATAATGTGTGTTTAATGTTATCTCTCTTTGTGCACTTCTATTTGTACCTCTATTCTTCTATATGTCGTACCTTTTACCTTTTCTTTTTCACTTTTGTTTTGTGTTTTTCTTTTGGGGATGATGCAAAGTGTTGAGATGCCCTATGTCTCTTCCATGTTGACCTAATTGGTCCCTTTTACTTTTTTCTTTTCATTTTCTTGTGTTTTCCTTTGTGGGATGATGCAAGGCATTGAGACCGCAATGTCTCCTTCATGTTAACCCAAAAGCTTTTCCTTTTCTTTTTCTTTTTCATTTTCTTTTCGCTTGTATTTCTCCTTTTTGGGGATGATGCAAAGCATTGAGACAACAATGTATCTTCCACATTCACCAAAAATGGACTTTCTTTTTCTTTTGTTTTCGCTCTCTTTGTGTCATTCTTCTAGTTCTATGTGTTCTAGGGAATGATGACAGTTATGATCTCTTTAATCAAAACATTGCAACAACGAACATACTGACCCCAATACATAGATCCCTTATCTGTTTGGTGTCCCTTTTTAGGGGGAAACCTCCCTTTCTTTTGTTTTCTTTTTTGTTTACATGACACAACCTTACTCAAAAACATATGACTTGGCATAGGGGCTTTCCAAGTTGTCTCTCATGTCTTGTTTTCTTTTTTCATTTTTCCCTAAGTTTCTACTTTAAAGTAATTTTTTCATAGAATAGTGTGTAACAATTCTTTTAAAGTGGTGGCATACATTTGCATTCTTCATTCTTAGTGTAGCCTTGTTACTTTATATGTTGTGTTTTTCACTTTGTGGATGACATTGGGTATGATGTCCTTCATAAGTGTGATCTATCTTAGCATATTACATTCCTCTTGGTGGCTTGATGCAATGCACTGCATCCCCTAAGTTGTGAATATTCTAGTCTTTGATTGGTCCTCTCTTGGAGACATTAGACACAATGTTCCCTAAGTGATAGACCTCGCATGAACTTAACAAGACTCATTTGAACATCTTTTACATTCTATATTTTTACATTCATATGGCCACCTTGCATAACGTAACTTGCATGCATGTGGTATCATATTTTTTGTTCATGTGTTCTAAGCATACAAAGATTTTCTCATCTCATGAAGAATGAACTGACATTTCCCTTTGTGGTGCTTTATTAAAGTTATCAGGAGGTACAACTTTTGTATGGTTAAGTGGGAAGCCCATTCCATGGCACGACTTTCCCCATAGCCACCTATGTGTTTGTGAGTGCATACTAGCCGAGTGTATGTTTCTCACCTTTAGGCCTTCTCACCTAGTAGATAGCCATGAGTTTCATCACCCTAGAGTGAGTATGAATTTTCATTTTTGGAAAAACAACCTAGATCTAATTCACAACTAGCTAAAAAAACAATTGAGCTTGATCTGACTTTTCCTTTTCCCTCTTCCTTCTCTCTTTCTCTTTCACACATGTGTTCCTTTGTCCTTATGTTTTTTTTTCCATGGGAACTTCATCCTGGGGGATTGATCATTGCTCTTGATCATTGTTATTCTATCATGCTAACATAAGTGCATTTGGATCCCTCTTAATGTGCATGGCTACTTTAGTGTGAGTTTTAAGCAAGTTCATCCTCTCATTAAAGTGGGGGCTAAATGTACCATAGAAAAATGGATCTTGGACATTTTCATGTTCATTTAGGTCATTTTCCTATGATGCTTAACCTATTTTTCTTTGATTTAATGATGAAATCTAACTTATGCATTCACATTAGGTCTTGAATATTCAAATTATTATGTCTTGTGAAGCTGTTTTGAAGTGTTGCAACACATTTCTACACTTTTCTAGACTCTTTTCATTATAATTCATCTAAAAATAACCATTTTTTTTTATCATTTATCAAGTCCTATTCTAAGGTGTTGTAAAGTCTTGTAACAAGCTTTTCTCACTTTTCTAGGGTTGTTATCACTATTTAAACCTTGCTTATGCTTTATTTGGCCCCTTTATGCACTCATAAGCCTTAATTAAGTTTATTTTTGAATTCAAACCCAACAAACAACATTAAATGTAACTTAATTCCCAAAACCCACTTACAAGCCTAGAGTGGGACCTATTTTCCATGGGTGGAAAATAAGTCCCTCTTAGCTCCAAATTCAAAATAATTCAAAATTTCTTTCAATTTTTTATTCATTAAGACCTTAAGTCGACCTATGATGTTTTATTATTGGGTAATTAAGGCATAAGTGTGTATAAATAAGTGTTTTTCCATCCATTTCAACCCTATTCAACCATTCATTCATGCATTCAATCCATCATATCATTCAAGTATTCTTGCATCCTTAGTCATTCAATCAAGCATTGAAGCATCTTGGAGCAGCCATTGACATATCTTCAAACTTCAATAACAAGGTTTTGGTGAGTTTAGGAAACTTTAATGTTGTTTATTCATCATTCCTTTCTTATTTCCATTTCATTTCTTTATCAAGGGTGTAATTACCAAAGTGGGATTTGACTAAGGAAAATCCCTATACTCTAACCCTTAACCATTTTTCCCTTCTTTGCAAGTGTGTTTGTAGGTATTGTAGGAATGTTTGTCAAGGAACTAGGTGTTGGAAAGTGGTCAACAAGTCATCAAAATGTCTCAAGTCAACCAAACTCTAAGTCAAGCTTGGAGACAATTTACAACTGGCTTTTTGTAGATTTGACTCTGTCAACCCGATAAGAAGATAAGTGCAAATATGGACCCATAGGCTTGACTCTTGAATTTGTAGAATTTTGGAGGAGGATTGATTAACCATCAGTGCATAATGAGTCCCAACTATAGAATAATTTTTTTTTTTTTCACAATCCAGTTCTTGATAGTCAAAAATAAGTTTCAAGTCATTTTGCCATACGAGGATTGATTCACCATCAGTGGAGAATGAGTCCCACTGGTGATAAATAGTGATTTTTTCTAGTTTCCAAAAACTTCCAAGATTAGCTTTCAACTTCCAGGTGCACTCTATTTCACCTCATTCAATTTTTTTTGCATTAGTTTATATCTTTAGTTCATTTTTTCATACCTTGCTTTGTTTTCAAACATTGCATATTTCATTAGTTTTGCATTAATAATCAATCAATTTATTCAATTAGCTACATTTAGATCATTGCATTTAGTCATAATTTCATCATGCATTCCTTATTTTGAGTGAACCACCACAATTTTAGTGTTCTATCTCTCTCCTTTTAGGTGAAAAACCCTAAAGAGTGCAAGAGAAATCCATAGAACAACATCAAAATTGTTGGTTCAACCTTATCTAAAGAAGAATTTTTGAAGCTCATGGTTGGATGTCATACCTTATCTAAATAATATTAGATGAAGTTCAAGGTTAGATGTCATTTCATTCAAATAAGAATTGTTGATGTTCATGTAATGTATTATTATTGTCAATAAAGTTGATTTCATAATGATATATTCAAATGACCCTTAGAATAATTAAGATGAGGATTAGAAGCATGAATAATGATGGAAATATTATGTTGAAGGTCTACAATGTGTCTTATTCTCTCTCCTAATTTTCTTGATAATGTATGTGTTGCTGAAAGGAAGTTCTGGTATCCACAAGTTGCTTAAATAATTCTAGTTTAGGAAGTTGCATTGAAGTCTATCTGGGAGAATGCTCTACATTCATCTGCTATGGAAATTGTAGTTTCTCTACCTTCCAAGATTAGCTTTCAACTTCTAGGTGCACTCTGTTTAGCCTCATTCAATGTTTTTTGCATTATTTTATGTCTTTAGTTCATTTTTGCATACCTCACAGTGTTTTCAAACATTGCATATTTCATTAGTTTTGCATTAATAATCAATCAATTTATTCAATTAGCTACATTTAGATCATTGAATTTAGTTATAATTTAATCATACATTCATTATTTTGAGTGAACCACCATAATTTTAGTGCTCTATCTCTCTCCTTTTAGGTAAAAAACCCTAAAGAGTGCAAGAGAAATCCATAGAACAACATCAAAATCATTGGTTCAACCTTATCTAAAGAAGAATTGTTGAAGCTCATGGATGGATGCCATGCCTTATATAAAAAAGATTAGATGAAGTTTAAGGTTAGATGTCATGTTATTCAAAGAAGACTTGTTGATGCTCATGTAATGCATTATTATTGTCAATAAAGTTGATTTCATAATGATATATTCAAACTAGCATTAGAATAATTAAGATGAGGATTAGAAGCATGCATAATGATGGACATATGATGTTGAAGGTCTATAGTGTGTCTTATGCTCTCTCATAATTTTCTTGATAATGTATGTGTTGCTGAAAGGAAATTCTGGTATCCACAAGTTGCTTAAATAATTCTAGTTTACGAAGTTGCATTGAAGTTTATCTGGGAGAATGCTCTACATTCATCTGCTATCAAAATTTTAGTCTTGTAGTTTTGTATTCAATGTTAGTGTTATGTATATTTTTACTCCTATATTTTTAGGTCACACATATTGCTAAGGATATTTCTGTGAATTGTAGAAGGTTGGTAGTTTTATTGGTTTTGTGGATTGGTCCAAGAAATTTTGTGCATTTCTCTGCATTGATGTTTATACTCTTATAGTTTGATGAATATTCTCTCAATTTTTTTGTAGTTTCAGTTCCAATCTCCTATGTTGAAGTGGTTTGCAAGTTGATATACTAATGCTAGATCTCATGATTAACCATTTTTTGTTTCCTGAATAAAGTACTCTATATTTTCTTGATATTTGGTTGTTGTAGAAGGTGTGATACAATGAATTAAGTTTATGGAAGTGATTTTTTATTTTCAAGGAACATCCCCATGTGATCCACACATTTCTAATTGGTCACTTTGGTGTCACATTGAGTCTTGAGTTGTATTGCTAGGTTATTTACATATATCTAGTTGACTCTACTTATTCCTTTGCTTGTGCTATGCACTTGGGGGTTTCTATAATATATTTGGGTCCCAACCTATCATATTTGGGATTGCATAAAGTAAATTCAATTGAAACCATGTGTATGGGTTGTCTAGTTATGTGCTTCAAATTTTCATCCACACATTTGCTAGATGTTGACTTAGGTCAATGTGCACCTGTGTGTAATTGTTTTCGATCACATTGGAAGAAGTGTTAAAATCATTTTTGGTCATCTCTATCTTTTTGATAGGATCACATTATGCTTTGGTGGCCAACCAATTGAATTCATTGTTTATGATCTTCCTAGCTAACCTAGTTGAAGTTTTGAAATGTTGTAGTGGATATAAGTGCAAGATAATTTTTGGATGCAACAAAATGAAGAAGCATACAAGTTTTTGTGTGAATTGTATTAATATATAGAAGAGATAGTGGTAAATATTGTGAAAGGAAAGATCAAGTATGTTGTAATGCCTTAGTTAACAGATTTTTGTGTTGGTAATAATTGTAATCCTATTATAAATATTTTGTTTCCTACTCTAAGATAGTGAATCGAGCATCAAGTCCTCTATATCTTTCTCTTGAAGTTGGTTGGTAATTTAGTGTTGTAAGTCCTTCGTATCTTTCTCTAAGGTAGTGATAATTCTCAGAAGTCACTTTTGTAGTAATTCTTATATTGTGAGTTAAATCTCACCATGGTTTTCCCTCATTTTGCTTTCCATGTAAATCTAGTGTCTCCTTGTGCACATGTGTGTTCTATATTTTCTTCTCTTTTTTGATCTGATTATTCTTCTCTACTACTATTCTGCTTAAAGTTCTATCATTATCTCCTAAAGGAGTTTGAGTTGTGCTAAAAGTTTCAAGTTTTTGAAGGGGTTAATCTTTTGTGTGACCGATTCATCCCCACTCTCAGTCTATGCAATTGGTATCAGAGCCATGGTCCTCTAAAAAAGCCTAACAACTTGAGGAAAATATTTGAGATGGCACATGACAATTCATACAAGGTTCCTAGGTTTGATGTGACTAATCACTCCTATAGAAAATTTAGAATGGAATGACACCTAAAATTTGTTGGGGTTGGTGCTTGGTAATTTTTCAAAACTGGTTATTCTACTCCTACCACTCCTATTATACATCCAGCTGAAATGAAATTATAATAATGTAATTATAAAGATAAGAATGAAATTTTGTGCGGATTAGCCAATTCAGAATTGTTGAAGGTGATGAATTGTAGTTCTACCAAAGGTTCTTGGGAGAATCTTAGTAGCATCTATAAAGGATATTCGAAAGTGAAGCAAGCCAATAGGAAAATCCTCAAGAGCATATTTGAATTGCAAGTTATATGCTTTGGGTTATATGATAGAAGATGATGGAATTGCAAGTTATATGCTTTGGGTTAAAGAAGTTGTCTTTGGAATTTCTATTCTTGGTGGAGAAGTGAAGGAAAGTGAAATTATGAAGAAGGTTTGAGATCTCTCCAAAATCTTATAGTCATAAAGTGTTGACCATAGACGAATCCAAAGAATTGGATCAATATTCAATTAAGGAAGTGTTTGTTACTACTACCACCTTTGAGATGAGAGAATTTGATAAAGGTGTTTCAAAAATAGAAGTTTCTTTCAAATTTATTAAAAAGGTTGAAGATGAGGCTCCTAAAAAGAATGGATATTTTGATGAAATTGAAGCCAAATTTGTAAGAAGTTGAAGAAAGACACTAGAAAATACAAAGGTAAGTTACATTTTAAATGTTTCAATTGTGGAAGAGTAGGTGATTTTGTCTCTAATGTCCATATAAACAATTAGTTGATGATAAAAAAGAGAGAAGATCAAAATAAGTTTCTATTCTAAGGAAGGTGACTTATCCTCTAAAGATGAAGATAATTATTCAAATGATGATCCCTATTCATGGCCTTGAATGGTTAAATGAACAATATTGGTGAATTCAAGAGGTCTGGTATCTTGTACAATAAAAAGACTAGTGAAAGATCAATGGCAGTATGGACTAATTTTCATGCAAAGGAAGAAGAAAATGCTTGGGTAATTGACAATGGTAATTCTCACCACATGATTGGTGATAGGAGTAAGTTCATTAGTATCAAGAAGGTCAATGGTGGAGCTATTAATTTTTTTGATGACAAGTCAGCACTAATATATGGAAAGGGTAACATAAAAATTGATGGAAAAGACAAAACTAAAGATCTGTCCTATATGTCAAACATCTGAAACATAATCTCCCAAGTGTCAGTCAAATATGCAGTAAAGGTTACACTGTTACCTTTCATTCTAATGGATGAAAAATTAGAAAGGAAGGGTTTAGAAGACTTAGAAGAATTTTTGTTGAAGGAACAAGAAAAATGGTAATGTGTATCATCTAAAAGAGGCTAATGGAAGGATATTCTTGTTAGCTCATACTGAAGAGAGTTGGTTATGGCACAAAAGAATGGGACATATTAATTTTTATAATTTGGTAAAGTTCAATTCCTCTCATCGAATAATAGATATGCCTAAGATTTCCAAGCCTACAAACACATTGTGCAAATAATGTTAGATGGGAAAGAAAACAAAGACTAGTTTCAAGAGAAAGAATTGCTCTATGTTAATTTCATTGGAGTTGATTCACATTGATCTATGCTAACCTACAAGGATTAGGATTCAACAAGATGAAAGTTAATTTATGTTACCAATAGATAATTACACTAGAATGACTTGGGTTACTTTCTCAAAACAGAAATCACAAGCCTTTGATAAGTTTAAGATTTTTAAAGAAAAACTTGAGAATGAAATGAATGTTAGGATCAAATGTTTAAGGTCAAATAGAGGAGGTGAATTCACCTCATATGAATTTGATCTTTTTTGTGAAAATCATGGTATTAGGAGATATTTTTCTTCTCCTAGAACCTCTCAGAAGAATGGGGTAGTTGAAATAAAAAAATAGAACAATGCAATAAATGGATAGAACAATGATGGAAGATGTTGACTTGCAAGATATGTATTTGAAGGAAGCAATTCACACTATTCTCTATTTGCTTAACAGAGCATAGTTAAAAGTCAAAAACAATCAGACCCCTTATGAGCTATGCTATGGGGGTAAGTGCACCAATCTGTGACACAATTTTGGTGCCAAATTGGAAAAAATTGCAAAAAATGTTGAAATTGGCCATTTGGCACACACCAAATAACTTGAACTCATTTTGCATGCACCAAATTTGGCGTGTGCAAAATGTAAAAGTCAAATAAAACCAAAAAACGCCTTTCAAACCCTCATTTCACTTCAACCTGTAGCTTGGCTTGGAGGATTTGAGGTCTGTAGCTCACGCTTGCGAAATATCATACATTATTTACATCCTTAGCTTACGATTTTTCACAAGGATGCTGCCAACACATTAGAGAGGTCAAGGATTGTGAAGAGGTATGATTTTTTATTCTATTTATTTCAAATTTTATTTAGAATGCAAATTTAAATAGGTTTTTATAATAAAACTTTGTTCTAATTCTCAGGAATCTCCACCTTGAAACATTGAGAATTCACAATCACCCCCTCACAAAGAGCCTCCTATACAAGAACAACCTGAAAACCCTCCATCAATTCATAGGCATCCTCAAGGAACACAAGAAAATATTCTAAATCAAATTGAAAACAATAAAAGAGACATTAAACAATTAATTGGAAGATTAACCGAGCATGTCGAAACCCACCCTTATAAGAGAGGGATTGTTGAATCATTGAAGTCAATTGTAACTCATGTAGGAGAAATGATCCAGAAAATAATTTTTTGGTCAAACAAGAGGCATGAGATGAGACAATTTTATGCTAGTGGTTTGCCATATGCAAATGTTAAAAAACAACAAAATAGCAAAGCAGACTTGTGTGCCCTATTTACAAACCTGAGAACCAATGCACCTTTTGTCTCATGCATGTAGGAGGTTCCCCATCCATTGGTGCCACCATGAGCTAATTAAAAAAAAAATTGGGAGTGGTGGTGTATGGTATTTGACCAACCTCCATGCAATAACCATGAGGTACCACAATACTTTTCAAGGAAACTCTAGTATGAGTTTTTCCTCAATAAAATGACAAACCATTTTGACATCTTAGACTTTTAGGGTAGAGGTGGGGGCTCTACACATGATAGACCTGTTGAATGATGTAATCCGCAGTTGGCATCGAGACCCTTGGCCAAACCCATGGTGGAGCATGTTGTCGCTCCTTCCATTGTTAAGGATAGTATAGAGGTGGACACGTTGGAGTCAATTGACTGGCTCACCCATACCATTTTACAATGTGCAAGGCCTCTAGTAGAGCCTCACATGGAGGAGACTTGTAGGCCCCAAGCTCCACCCCACCATTGTGACACTTGTGGTGTTATTTGTAGGTAAAATTATTAGAGTGCTCATGATGCATCTACATAGCCTACATTAGCTGCAAAGGTGGTGGATTTCATAAATGATTTGTTAAATGATACGTTCGACATTGACACTCAGGTAAAATTCAACAAGTTCATTTAATGTTTTTTATTAAATTATATTTTGAAATTTAAGAATAACTAAATTACTATAATTTAATTATGATGAAATTTCAAGGTCAGGTTGTTCATTAGACATGCTTAATTCCTACAGACCCTTATCCATTCTGGATGATGAATCCACAAGTATGCAACTAGTATTAAAGATATTATTATTTCATTTGAACAGTTGAATGCTATATTTGAATGATTGTCTCATAGCATGCTTTGGATTTCAAATAGCTTCCTGGTGGACCTTCGACCTCCACACATCACAATTCATTTCCTCAAAAAAATTTCACTCAGGTAGCCTTTATTCATTAATGGTGTTGGAAAACAATGTTAGCTAGTTTTCGTAATTTTGTGTATACAAATCTAAAAAATTGATGAGAAACACTAACATTGCATTTGTATTCCTTGATTGTGTGACATTATCTTCTCCTAATTCACTTTTTTCTCCTTCATTCCTTCATAATCCCATCCCATTAACATTTAGTAGTTCACCCTATTTTCCATGATCCCCTATGTTCCTTTATCTATTCTATGTTATAACATTTTTATCCATGTTTCATCTTAGATAACTCTTGTCTATTATTGCTACACACATGTCAAGTTTTCACTTCATGTACTATATTCAAACCCTAGACACCTCCTAATTCACCCTTTGTTGCATTATTCCCTACTAATCACATCCCATTAACCTCTAATTGTCCACTCTATATTTTTTTATCCCATCCTAGCCCGTCCCATAAATCTATGCTAGTCCATCCTATATTCCATTAATCCCTTCTATTCCCATCCCATTACCCTCTCTTATTTCACTTTATGTTCCATTATCTCCTCTTGGTCTTGTCCCATTACATTTCCCTAATTCACATTATGTTCCTTTATTCCCTCCTAATCCCATCCCATTAACGTCTAATTGTTCATTCTATATTTTGTTATCTGATATGTTTATTATCAAAGCTTGTACCTCTATGATAGTCTTATGGGAAATTCAGCAAGGGGGGATAAATTTCATCTCACTAAATACCACTAGGTTTTTTATAGAAAGCTGACACAGAACGCCACAACCCTTCATTGTTGGAAAGAGAATGAAAAACAAAAGGCTAACTCCAAGCATAGTGCAGACTTTCAAATCTTTCCATAAGAAGTGTTCATTGAGGTCCAATCAAACATAAAAAATACTTAGAGTAAAATAACAATATTTAGAAATTATAGGAACCCTATCTCCTAGTACAACATAACATAGAAAAATAACAACTTCAAAGATAATGGAACGTCCAATGATATAGTCTAATTTTTCCCAAAATCGCTATTCCAAAGCACAAGCATAAAGCATATAAATCCACTATTCAAACTATCAGAATATAGCTTGCAAGACACAGTGTTTCATTAAAAAATGATAATGTAAAGAAAGAAATATTGAAAGAGGCCATACATGCACATCCTCAAAAATTTCCCTCAATAGTTCATGCTTTAATTAAAATTGAACTTTGAAACAAAGGTCAGATGTTAGTTTGACAATACTTTAAACCTTAATAGATATAATTTTCCAAGATAAAGTAGTTCTATAACTTGCTTCTGAAATATAGTTCATAAACTTTAAGAAAATTTGAAAGGAAAACAATTCCTCTTTTCGGAGAAAATGGTTTCCTCCTGGAAAAATCCTTTCCTAAAAAGTCATCCTTAATTCTAGTGTCATCACCTTCCTTTTATAGCCAATGAAGAAAGAAAACACCACCTCAATCGAGAAGTAATGACTACCAGGTGTTGACGGTTCATAGCACACGATTCAATCACAAAATCTCAAGGTTAGGCCACAAAAGATCTCTGCATTAACTTCTCAACTATTGCATTAATGTTCTCTTGATATTTTAGCAAGATAAGACCCAAATACGATCAGATCCTAGGAGCATCTTCCTAACAAAAGATACAATTGATTGATTACATCACTGCAAGGTGTCATCTCAAAAATTTTGTCCCAAAATTGAAAGAAGAAAAAAAAATCCAGTCAGCTCAGACAAACTCCCTAATTAGATATCTTCATAGGTGGTGTAGATAACCCGTGACAAGGAAATGACATGTTAGTAGGGTGGAAACTCCTGAGCTTGTAAATATAGCTCCCATGGAAACATCTGACAAGAAAACACGTGTCCTAAAACTCCTCCTGAAAGGAAAACAAAAGGGAAAATTTGTGCAACCACCACGTAGCATGTTGCACACCTTTTTGATATTTCATTTGAGCGCGGGTGAACCCAACACAGAATAAATTTATGCAAACCCAAAAATAAAATGAATGAGGAAAAAAAACCTTTACAGTTCTAGCGACTCATAGGGGTCTTCACTTCTGCAAAGATTCAAACCTAGGCCTCTAGTTGTTCCTAGAGTTTGATGAAAGCAACTCTTTGGGCCTCCCAATCTACATTGGTTGGTGTCACAATGGTCCAGATCTATCTATATGTTTTCTCGAGATCAAAAATATCCTTGAAACAGATGATGCCCCATCTGGAAGAGATTTCACCCAAGTGATAATAGAGCCGAGAAAAAGGATAGATTTCATGCTCAAAATCATACACCATGGGTACAACATTTGAGCTTGGAAGTTCAGTAGTATCCTAAATCTTACATCGGATTGCCTCATTGATTTGCTCCATTTTTAGCACGTCTTGTCTAGGGAGAGAAGAGAGGGTAACTCGAAAGCAACTAGGACAACAAAATCCTTTTTGATCTTAGTGACCCTTTTGTTCAAAATTATCTGATGATCCTTGCATTTTCCTACAATTAGGTGGCAGTTGATAATCTCATTGGCTTTGATATAGGAAACTCTATGATTGGGAATTCCCACTCTTCTAAGAACCTGATTGGTGGCAATACTTCACTTGGAAATAAAAATTTGGGAGTTCACCACCCAGGGTGAACATGTCTATATGAAATGGTTAGTCATCAGACCAATTTTGGAATTTAGTTTTCATACATCCCTTAAGAACTGTAAGGTGGGTCCCAGTACACACACACCAGCTGCTATCTGCTCCTAATGCATAGCCACTAACCTTGTCATTATGGAGAAGGATTTAGACCTCCTTGTAGTAGTTAACTCTTGGCTCCAATGAGCCTCTTTTACTTTGGTATATTCTTCTATTTGACCTTTCTCTTGAAGAGCATTTTCCAACTCAGAGCTTAGTCTTCTGACTTCTTGTCTTGACTCCTCCACCTCAATCTGGACTCTCTATATATCATCAACATTTCAAGATCTGACATCAGCCAA
The DNA here is from genome assembly GCA_007258455.2 of Sequoia sempervirens. NCBI lineage: Eukaryota > Viridiplantae > Streptophyta > Pinopsida > Cupressales > Cupressaceae > Sequoia > Sequoia sempervirens. The sequence goes on along the minus strand of VDFB02270651.1, from coordinate 637,700,962 downwards.
ATCTTTCTTTAATTTTTCATTTTTGACATGAAGATGAACATGTTCATTTTGGGTATCTACAAGCAACTTGGACATGTTGCCTTATTGGCCTTGTATTTGTTTCATGTGGGTTATTTCAACATCTTTGGCTCAAACCTCATTCTACAACCTACTCACTGTCCCTTTCACATTTTCCAACTCATCCTTGTGCTCCCTTAATTTCCTATCTAGTCATTCATAATCAACATATACCCCCTTTTGTGTGGCTTTGGCTAGAACCATTTTATCATGCAAGCGAGTTTCATCATATCCAAACCCATGGCATGAATTTCATAGTCCTCCTTTTGCATTTTCCCTTCAGGCTTGGAAACTAGAGGCCTCATTCGGGTGATAAGTAGGGAGTTCCACTCTTCATTAAAATAAGCCTCAATCTTCTTGGTGTTAGGCTTCAACACTCTTTGACAACATTTTCAACTTTCTAGTCTTTTGAGCTTGTTTGGTGGTGTCGAAATGACCTTGAAAAGTCTGAGGGACATCAACACTCTGAGTTGGGATGGGGGCACTAGGGGGTAGTCCAAACAAGGTGACAGTAGGGGAGACTTTAGATACATGAGCATGAGGAGACACAAATGGCAGCATGACCATAGAAAAAGGGGGAATGCCAAAAGGTGTAGGGGAAGAAACAATAGGGGAAAAAGCTGAAAAAGGTGATGGAGAGGTACCTTCTTAGAAGTAGACAGGCCAGGAGTAACTAGAAAAGCCATAGTTTTGGTGATTTCAATGGGGGCCTCAGACAAAGCAACTAATGGGACAACAATAGCCACAACAGATAACACCTTCTCAGTGTGTAGAAGAGTTTCAACAGGTTCATTTTCAATGGTAAGGGTTGCATTTATCGCTACTAGTTTAGGAACTAAAGATGGGGAATTTATTTCAATAGGAAGAGATTGGGGTTGTACAAGAGATGGAAAAATAGGAAGAAGAGGGGGAGAAAAACTTACCTGAGCCACAGTCGATGAAACATTCTGCAAAATGGAATCCACTTCTTCCTCCTGATGAATCAATATATCAGGGGTACTTAAGTCTTGGATATTTCTCTGCTTTGCACGATTAGAGCCACAATGTTTTGATCTCCTTCTGGTGGTGTCATCTGATATTCAGACATTAGCAGCCTCTAAGGATATTTTTGGAGATTGTTGGGCCTCCTTTCCATTGCTTCGGGCTTGGGATGTGGATGAAGCTTGTGGACCCCTTGGTCCCAAATTTCTTTAGTTGTCGAGTTCTTGAGGTCTAGGAATTAGGAGTGGAACTTGTTCCTCTTCAATTTCATGGCTTCTCTTAGGATTGTTATTATTAGAATTAGATTTCGTATCATATGTGTCTTCAAACTCTTCGTCAAGCTAGAATTTGCTGAACAAAACACCCAAATTCCTCATCTCTTGTCAGAACCTCCAAATGTTTTCCTTCTTTCTTTTTGACCAACCCTTACACCTTAACTGTGCATTAAGAGATCTGCTCATTGGGAGATTCCTTTGGTATTGTGCCTAGGGCTCATAAAAACTTAGACATCTTCATTGTTCCTCTGGTATATGGTCCAAGTCGATGTATATTTCTTCACTCTCTTTGGTAGGATTTCTCCTTCTTTGTAAATCATCCCTGAACTCGTGCCTTAAGCTGAAATTCCCATCCGGATTATAATTTCACTTGTCACAAATGAGGACCAGTCCTCAAGCAACCAAATTATTTTGGATCTCATCCTCCTCTTTCCACTTGCTTAATACCACTTGACTCTTTGCAATCATAAGGGAAAGATAATTTTTTTTTTCTTTATTCCTTCCCACACCATAAATCCTATTGACAATGGATACTTGTCAGCAAGCCTCCAGTGCAAAAGTTCTATCTGTCACAAATCTAGGGAGTCAGAAAACTTCCCCAGGGAAACCATGAAACTTGACAAAGGTGAAATCTTCGCTGAGGAAGTAATCCATTGGGATGGGTGGATGTTCTATCCTTTCTATAACTTCTTGGAAAAAATGACCGATGAGGTGTGGCAGTAAATCTTGTAGCACTGGTCCCATAAAATAATGTGCAAACTGATAGTAATCTCCTATTCTTGAAAACATGGGGGTCCACATAGAGATTGGCTGGATATAACCTCTCTCATCTGTCCTAGATACTGTCACATTTCTTCCTAGCCACTCAAAATTTTGATGCAACAATAAATTAACCAGGATGGAATAATACCTAAACTTGGACTCCATACTATAGTTTCTCAATTGCAGCTTCATATTTTCGGCCATTATTTTAGAAAAATCATAGTGTCTCTGCACTCTTTCTATTTTGAGTGCAAAGCCTAGGGTGAATTGGAAGGGGTTAACCTCTTCATCATTGTTGAGACTAAAAACCTAGGCCAACATTGAGAATATATACATCGTATCCTTCTTGAATTTTCTTCATGATAGAGGCTAGTGAATATGTCCTCTCTATGGCCATTCCTTCATTTCATCTTCATAAAAACTTGTTTTCTTGAACATATCTTCCCCTAGGACATCCATTTTTTCTTCATTAAAAGGGTCTGCACCCCAGCCCATATGGATACACAACATATCATGTATAGCTTGGGTCAAAATGGTAATCTTGACCCTAGGACCCTCAATAGTCTCTGTATTTTTGTTAAACCTTTTTGCGCATGCATCAACTAGCTCTAGACATGGATGAACAAAAAGTAGCACAAACTATGGTAGGCCACTATTCCAAATCTTAAATGAAAAACCCTCTATAGTATCATGGCCTATCATCCTCTAAAAATCACCTTACCTAAGATTTTTAAGGTTGGTGGATAGCTAAGGGTCATAAACATTATCAGTTATATCTTGAACTGCCTCCTTTAAAAGGTGATTGTCAGGTTGAAGCTTCCTACAAGATTCAAATGGTTGTTCTTGTGGAGCTGGGGCATTAGCAAATGAATAATTCCCAAAGATATTTGTATAACTGGGTCTTCTATTTACTATTTCAGCCTACCCTCTAGAGGTAGATACTTCTTCCATGATGGCTTGAAAGCGATACAAAAACTCTTTGGTTACAACAACTATTCTTCCTTGCTAAAATTAACCTTCTTTTAAGCGTAATTAATTTCAGAGCTTCGCATGCAGTTATGAGTTTGCTACTATCAATGGCTCATTAAATGCTACCATTGGGGAAATATGTGTGGATGGGAGATCTGTATCCCTTAGGAAAGCCTAAAATCTACGAAAATGGAATTAGTACATTCCTTCCACTGCTTCTTGTTTCCTTTAATTCATTGTGTTGGAAGGCATGCTTTTTGTCATATGGAGCATGCTAAGATGACACAAAGTACCTTTTGAAAAGACATCTTCATTAATTTTTTAGAGCCTTAGCATGTTAATCCATGTTTTTTCTCATTAGTTAATAGGTTGGCGTTGATGATGGCAAGGACGGGTGTCAACCATCAGCATATGAGTGCATTTACTCCCCAACGCTCAAATTTATTTCTCAAGGCATTCCAGTAGATCCTCCATACGATTTTCCAACCTTTCCCTATTCTACCTCAAAAAAATTCATTGTCATCTAGCCAAAATAAACATCCCATTGGTGAAGTTTCTTCGTTAGCCTTTTCTATATAGAGCCACACCACCTATTGTTATATTCATTAAAACATATAGTTCTCTAACTTAGCTGGTCTTCAACCTACTTCTTTTCCACCATTTTTCACTGTTGTTGCGATGTTTGCTGGTATGGGTACCCCTACTCGGCTCCTTCCATGGAGACCATAGAGCAGCTTTGTGGGAGTGATTAGTGATAGTCATATCAAGTTCTTGGTGAAGAATTGCGACCCCTTGGTCATGACTGCATTCAAGTGGGTTGTCAGGGTAGACTACCTCACTGACAAAAAACAACTATGGAGCAATTGTAATGTGCTCTCTCACTTTGTGGCCTCACTGCTAGACCTAGGTGTGGCTAAGCCCATGATAATTGCACTATGCTAGAAGATGTTTGACACTTCTCTGATGGAAGGGCTTGGCGAGATAGTGCAAGTGGCCATTCTGAGCATCAACATTCCAAGTGCCATGAACCTTTGTAGGTTCATGGACATTGGGGTGGACATGCCCTAGTTGCCTTTCTTGATTGACTTTCGCACCATGGATGTGGAGGTGCACCATTGCTCTTCTCAGCCAATGGCCACTTTCCTTCTGTGGGAGTATGAAGTGGAGAAATTTCTGAGGATTTCCTAGAAAAAGCATTTTAGTTACTTGGTGCAACTTCGTAGCGAGTAGACGCTGGGTTTGAACTGTGTGGCCCATGTGCATTGTGTTTTTTTCCTTTCCTACAACTTGTTTGACAAAAGAAGAAGAAAAAAAAGATGAAAAGAAAAAGCTAAGTATGAATCTTTTTTTCTTTTTTGTTGGAGGTGAAAAGAAAAAGAAAAATGGACTATCTGGTCATCGCCTCCACTTTGACAACTTTTCCTTTGCTTCACTTTTTGGGTTTTGTTCAAGAGGGCTTTAAATGATATTTCTAAGTCTTGGGCTATATACTATATTGTAATTTTTTTCCGATAAACAAAATATAGTATAGTTCTTATTTTCCCTTGTATTATTCTGGGCCTTATTCTAAAAACTTTGAAATAATTACAATTTTTTTACATATGGTACATAACTACTAAAATTTTAAAAGAGTTGTGTGTTTTTCCTAGAAAGTTCTTAGATAAATACAGTTCATCGGTACATCTAAAAACATCTCTTTGAGTCTGTACGCCTTCACCTTTTCACATGTGTTGTTTTCAAAAGGTCCCTTCTGTAGCACTTTGGAATTAATTAGTCATCTTGGCTTTGTAGCAAGTCTATGATACTCTTGCACTAAACCTTCTTTTGGGTAAGAATTTTCTTTATCAAAACATTGTTTGATTGTGACAATGGGAAATTGTAGCTCCATGGGTTATTTCCCTATCTCTTTTTGGCCTCAAGGTTTTTGCTGAGTTTCTGTACATAAATTTGTACTTGGAAAACTTTGGGGCTGATTTGGGGGTAATTTGATTCATCGATGGGGGAACTCGTGACTCATCTATGACTATTTCCATCTCTTTGAGGGGCCAATTTGACACATTGGATTGCCAAAATTAGGTTCTTAAGGGTCGATTTAGTTGAACTACCCCCTTTCACATCATAATATGAGGAAGTCTTTTGAAAAACCTTGTATTTGATAACAAAATTTGACCCTTGTGATTCTACCAACTCTTGGGCACGGGAAGGTGTGACTTTTTTAGGTAGACCCATCATGGCTCTTATTTTCCTTAAAATCTTATCACTTTTTCCTTTTGTGATATATTTTTGCACGTTGTTCCTCCTTTGCTTTGGTGAGGGGAGTGCTTCATTTTTCTTTTCTAGCTAATTGATAACCACTATGCCCTTGGGAGTTTGCTGAAAAGATGCCTTCTCTTTTATCATTAGGGAAAACAAGGTTGAAATGATCATGAAATATGGTATGAATCCTTGGGAAAGGATAGATTTACCTTAAATAAATCTTATGCTTAATTTTGAGCTTCGGATTATCTCAAAACTTTCTATTCTTGAGGGTATGAATGTTCCCCACTTGGTGGTAGACATCATCCTTAGCTGATCAGATCCCATTATAAAGACCTTATTGTCCCTTGAGGACTTATGTATCAACAATGAAATTTATTCCTTGGTTAAAGCTTGGGAGGACTATTGCATCAATGTTAAGGAATAATGATTATCCAAGAAAATTCTCCGCCATTTGATGGAAACCTATATTACCAAGAATCTTTCTTTCAAGTAGACTATCCTTTGTTTCTGTTCGGTTGACCTAGGCCCTTTGTCTAAGGTAGACATTGGCTGGATTATACCCAGGTCATACCCTTTGAGATCATACTTGGAACATAATTCTTTTAGCTTTCTTTTATTCCTATGAGAGGTCCTTATGCCAACTGCTGATTTTTTTCCTTTTTTAACACTAAGCTTGCTATAATTCCTTGAAACCGTGGAGAATTTTCATTTTGTTGGATTAGAAATTGATTTTGAATGTGTTTCAATAAGAAACTTCTGAAAGATGGTGCCTTCTTGAGGTCGGGCATTTCCACGTATACCGAAAGCTTCAAAACTTTCGATGAGGTTTCTTATATCCTATTCTCAGCATCTTAGCCTTGTATTTGTTGTGGTTTCTTTCCCACAGATCTGGAATTTTTGTGAATTCATAATTTTTGATAGTTTGCTTCACACCTGCACCTATTTGTTCTGCTAGATCCAATCCATGGACCAATACTTCATATCCAATCCCACTAGCAGAGCATGGAGATAGAAAATAATAAGGTCTGAGATGCTTCGATCCCATTAGAAATATCAATTAGGCATTTATTCTAGGGCCAAAATTACACTTGACACTATTAAAGGGTATGATCCATACAGGATTTTAAGATAGATCATTGAGCTCTTTCAGACTCTTCATTATTTTTAAACAGGCCTGATCTTCATTGAAAATCACATAGGTGCTCAACCCTTTTGTGTAGAAGTTACCAAATGGATTAGAATCAGTGAACTAATTTAGCAACATCTCTTTTTTTGAAATCCACTCATTTGTACCTTCTTCTTCTATAGGAATTTCCACATAGTACCTCTCCTAGTGGAAAGTTGGGGAATCATCAGATCCGAAGCATAGATTTGTGTCATTTGTAATATGTTTGGAATGCAAGGATTTAGATAGAATCTTCATCTTTGCTCCATGTTTGGTTTGCAATATTAAGTGGGACCAGTCAAGTGCCATGTATCTTCCAAGTTTGGCAGTGAAATCTCTTGATAAGCACATTATAAAAACTGGTGGAATGTCAATTATTACTACTTCCTGAGTGATTTTCTGGATTGGAAAGGAGAAGAGGGTCAGGGACAGATCCCTTATCTGACCAACAGTCGATACTTTCTTTCTTTCAAGTTGCATAATTCCATTTTCAAGGGGATTGTACTAGAGTTTTAAAGCATCTACCACTTGCTTGGGCATAATGGTTGTGCTAGCTCCCAAATCAATCATATTATTGTGCAACAATTTATCTCCTACTATAAACATCGAAAAGGAAGGTGTGGGTTTTATTCCACTTCTTTTTCTTTAATGCTATCCACATTACTTGTATAATATGTTGATTTTGGAGCCTAAGGGGGAATTGTGAATCTATCATTTCCACTCTAATTGCTAAGTCATGCTCTCCTGCACACTTTATCCTTTTATTGTCAATGCTTCCAGAAGTAGAGTTAGTTGCTCAGGAATTGATATAACATCCCACAATGAAACACTGGTAGGTGCCTTTTTCAATTTCTCCACCACATTAAGCATCCCAACAGTCTGGGTCTTTGGCTTAAATGGTGGTATCTCTTTTGTCTTTGGGAGAAAACGTTCCACCAGGGCCATACCTTGTACTTTATTCACCTCTTTTGCTTTCAGGGGCTGATTATGTGGCTGTAAACTAGGTCAGAAAATGGGTGGTGAGGCCAACTTCTTTGGGGGAGACAATTGATGTGTTTGTGGATGTGGAAAAGCTTCTTTTACATATTCTCCTATGATCTTTCTTTTTGATATTGTATTGTAATCTGACTATAATTGCAAAATTTTGGTCTTCAAGGCTTTGTTTGTGAATATAGCTTCATCTTCCTCCAGCCATGAGAAAAGAGCTTGGTTGGGCACAATTTCCAACTCTTGTTCAAGGGAAATTCCTTGCATATGTTCCCTAAGATGAGCATTCTCCATTTCAGGTGACTTATATTCACTCGCATTTGGGAACATACCCTTACTCCTCTATTTAGCCACCTTTTGTTGCATATTTCCCCTTGGACAATTTTGGGGCATATGACTATCATTGCATGGGAAGCACTAGAAATTTTTGTCATTCACCAAATTGTTCTAGCCTGGGACTATCTCCTTCTTCAGACTACCCTTGACTGACTATAATGGCATGGCAATGAGAATTATCTGATTTGTTGACAACTCCTATTGACCTCATCCTCTGTAAGATCCTTGATATGAATTTTGTTGGTATGGTGGTTTTCCTCCACCATAGACCTGAGTGGTCATTTTCAAAGGTGTTTCTTGTTGCCGTTTGATAATGACCAATTCATTAGCAAAATTCTGCATTATATCTTTTATATCAACGATATCCACCACCATTGACATGAGACCCGATGTGTTGGCTTGAGTGGTAGGGTATTTTTTTGTAGGCTATGGGGAAATTAGCTTCAATTGTGTGGTAGGAGTGCTTGGATTGGCTTCCTCTTGGCGCGTGTCAGATATTTCCATGAATACTTGCATTGGTGGCTGAGGCCAAAGTTTCCTAGCATCAATCATGTTATTCTCTACACACACTACCTTCTCGTATGCATCACATAAGGTGTTCCCTCTAATGGAGGTTACCATAAGTGTGATATCCAGATTGATGGCCTTTAGGTAGAACATGAATGCCATCGTGGCCTAAGGTTGAGCAGTCATGATAATTCTTTGCAATTTCTTATGGAACTTGGTATTCAAATCGCTCATGGCTTCATTGGGGTCCCTTTTCAGAGAATCATTTGAATAAGCATTTCCTAAGATGGTCCCAAGAAAGAATGGAACCCGAGGCTAGATATCGATACCAATCTTGAGCATTTCCCTTAAAAGAGGCAACTAACATTCTCAAAGTGATGTTCTCCTCTGATATGTTGTGTACCCCGCATACCTCTATTATATCTTGAAGGTGTTTAGAAGGGGTTTTGAAATCCTCCCCAGAGAATCTTGGGATAGCTTTAAGGGCATTAACTGGTATGGTAAGCCATACATCTAGGGGTGTGGGTGGTTGTAACAGACTACCACTGTTCACTGTTACAAATTTTCTAGGAGTAGGAGTAGGTACTTGAGCCATGAGGAAAATATTTCTATTAATCAGGTATACCAGCAATCTTATCTAGAAATTTAAATCTTCAGGAAGAGTAGCTAAGGCTCCTGATAAGGGGCTCTGACTTCTTGTTCTATTACTCCTTATAGGTGATACATAACCTGTGGTTGTTCTCCTTCTAGGATTTGAGGTAGGTAATTGGGAGTACTGGATAAGAGGCATGAGATGAGACAATTTTATGCTAGTGGTTTGTCATATGTAGATGTCAAAAAACAAAAAAAATAGCAAAGTGGACTTGTGTGCCCTATTTATAGACTCAAGAACCAATGCACCTTTGTCTCATGCATGTAGGAGGTTCCCCATCCATTAGTGCCACCAGGAGTTAATTAAAAATTAATTTTGGGATCGGTAGTGGATGGTATTTGACCAAACTCCATGCAATAACCATGAAGTACCACAATAATTTTTGAGCAAATTCTATTATGAGTTTTTCCTCAATAAAATGACAAACTATTTTGATATCTTATACTTTCAGGGTAGAGGTGGGAGATCCACACATGATTTACCTATTGCATGATGTAATCCGTAGTTGGCACCGATACCCTGGGCCAAACCCATGGTGGAGCATGTTGTTGTTCCTTCCATTGTTAAGGATAGTGTAGAGGTGGACACACTAGAGTCAATTGAATCACTCACCCAGACCATTTTATAGTGTGTAAGGCCTTTAGTAGAGGCTGATGTGGAGGAGATATGAGGCCCCGAGCTCCACCCCACCATTGTGGCGCTTGTGGTGCTATTTGTAGGTACGGTTATTAGAGTGCTCATGATGCAGCTACACAACCTACATTAGCTACAAAGGTGGTGGATTTCACAAATGATTCGTTGAATGATACATTCAACATTAACACTCAAGTAAAATTCAACAAGTTCATTTAATGTTGTTTATTAAATTATATTTTGAAATTTAAGAATAACTAAATTAGTAGAATTTTAATATGATAAAATTTTAGGGTTGAACTATTCATGAGACATGCTCCATTCCTACAAACCCTTATTCATTCTCCATGACGATTCCACAGGTATGCAACTAGTATTAAAGAAATCATTATTGCATTTGAACAATTGAATGCTATATATGAATGTTTGTCTCATAACATGATTTGGATTTCAAACAGTTTCCTGGTGGACCTTCGACCTCCACACATCACAATTTATTTCGTCAAACAACTTTCACTCAGGTAGATTTTATTCATTAATGGTGTTGTAAAACAATGTTAGCTAGTTTTTGTAATTTTTTGTATAAAAATTTAAAAAATTGATGGGAAACAAAAACATTGCATTTGTATTCCTTGATCATGTCACATTATCTTCTCCTAATTCACTTTTTGTTCCTTCATTCCTTCATAATCCCATCGAATTAACATTTAATAGTTCACCCTATTTCCCATGATCCCCTATGTTTCACCCTATGTTCCTTTATCCATTCTATATTATAACATCTTTATCCATGTTTCATCTTAGATAACTCTTCTCTATTTTTGCTACACACATGTCAAGTTCACACTTTGTGTACTATAGTCAAACCCTAGACACCTCATAATTCACCCTATGTTGCATTGTTCCCTACTAATCGCATCCCATTAACTTCTAATTCTCCACCCTATATTTTGTTATCCCATCCTAGCTCATCCTACCAATCTATACTAGTCCATCCTACGTTCTATTAATCCCTTCTATTCCCATCCCATTACCCTCTCTTATTTCACCTTATGGTCCATTATCCCCTCTTGGTCTTGTCCCATTATCTTTCCCCAATTCACACTATGTTCCTTTATTCCCTCCTAATCCCATCCCATTAACCTCTAATAGTTCACGCTATATTTTGTTATCCCATTTTTTATCATAAAAGCTTGCACCTCTCTGAAAATCTTATGGGAAATTCAGCGAGTGGGGGAAAAATTGCATCTTACTAGATATGTCTAGGTTTTTAATAGAAAGCCAACTCTTTTTTGGGGGTTTCGAGATAAGGGAGAAAGAGAATTGTAAATATAAAACACGAAAGGAAATATGCCAAATTTTTTACAACATTTTAAACTCAAATTATTCCTATGATCGATATAAAGGAAATATAATGCCACAAACCTTCATTGTTGGAAAGAGAATGAACAATAAAGGCTAACTTCAAGCACAATGCAGAGTTTCAAATCTTTTCACAGGAAGTGTTCATTGAGGTCCGATCAAACATAAAAAATTCTTAGAGTAAAAGAAAAATATTTATAAATTATAAGAACCTTGTCTCCCAACACAGCATAGCACAAAACAATAACAACTTCAAAGATAACGTAAAAGTCCAGTGATATAGTCTGATTTTTCCCAAAATCGCTATTCCACAAAACAACCATAAAACATAGAAATATGCTATTTAAACTATTAGAATATAGCTTTCAAGACACTGTGTTTCATTCAAAAATGATAATATAAAGAAAGAAATCTTGAAAAATGCCATACATGCACAGTCTCAAAAATTCCCCTCAATATTTTGTGCTTTAATTAAAATTGAACTTTGAAACAAAGGTCAGATATAATTTTCCATAATAAAGTAGTTCAATAGCTTGCTTCTAAAATATAATTCATAAACTTTAAGAGAATTTCAAAGGAAAATAATTCCCCTTTTTGGAGAAAATAGTTTCCTCCTAGAAAAATCCTTTTATGAAAAATCATCCTTAATTATGGTGTGATCGCCTTCCTTTTATAGCCACTAAAGAAAGAAAACACCACCTCAAACCAAAAGTAATGATTGCCAGGTGTTGAAATTTGATCACACACGATTTGATCACAGACTCTTGGTTAGGCCACAAAATATCTCTGCATTAAATTCTCAACTACTGCATTAATGTTCTCTAGACATTTTAGCAAAGATAAGACCCAAATACAATAAGATCCTAGGAGAAATTTCTTGACAACATACACAATTGATTGATTACATTACTGCAAGGTGCCATCTCAAAAATTTCATCCCAAAAATTGTGAGAAGAAAAGAAAATCCAACCAGCTCAAAGAAACTCCCCAATTAGATATCTTCATAGGCAGTGTAGATAACCTATGACAAGGAGATGACATGTCAATAGGGAAAAAACTTTCGAGCTTGTAAATATAGCTCCCAGGGAAACATTCGACAAAAAAACACGTCCTGAAACTCCTCCTAAAAGGAAAACAAAAGGGAAAAGTTGTACAACCACCACATGGTGCATTGCACACCTTTTTGATATTTCATTTGAGTGTGGGTGCACCCAACATCAAAGATGTTTATGCAAACCCAAAAATAGAATGACTAAGGCAAAAAAAACCTTTATACCATTCTAGCCCATCCCATTAATCTATTCTAGTCCATCCCATATTCCATTGTCACATTCGACTCCCATCCCATTATACTCTCTATTATTTCACCATATGTTCCATTATCCCTTGTTGGTCTTGTCTCTTTATTTCATCTATTCTATAACACCTCCATCCAAATTTTATCCTATACACCATTAGAAGAATTAAATATTCTTCCACTTAGTATTGACCAAAGTTGTCTTCTCCATTACTACTGCACACCTCAACAACCAACTTCATGTGTTATAATGAAACCCTAGACATGTCATAATTCATTGTATGTTCCATTATTCCTTTGAAATTTGCTAGTAATATAGTGATCCTCACTTCATTCATGTGAACTTCATTGTGGCATTATCACTATGTTGAAAACATACCCTCATTACCATTAGTTCATCAACATATGCAATATGAATCTCAATGAGCACTAAACTTTGGAATTGCAAGAGTTTGGACTATCCCAGTGGACTTAGTACTTTCACCATTATGTGATCTATAAGCACTATATTGTAGTCTCAACTGAGGCCAACCATTTACTCTTTCATTTATGATAGTTATAAAGGGACTACTTGAACTTATTTATATTGATGTTAGATATGTTGTTTAATTTTTAGTTGATGACATTAGACAACCCTAGTGATGTTGGTGGCATGACGGACCATGGATTTGTTGCAGCGATAGCTAGTTCTAATCCATTGAGAGAGGTATGCAACAAATTAGTCGATTTTATATTATATTTACTCTTTTATGGTCTATTATAGAAAATTTTCACCATACTTTTATGTAGTTTAATTTCTATCTTGATGGTTGCTATAGGTGGTTGTCACTGCATATTGTGGATGTGGTAATGCTATAATTGTGCATGATGACTATATCTATGCGGTGAGTGATTATATTTTGTTATATGTCATTCCACAATTAAGTTTATATGTATTAACATCTTTACTTTTGTTGTATCAGTTGAAGGTCTAGATTTAAGAGAGGAGGACTAGCGAGCATGTTCGAAAGACAAGAGAAACAATAGTCACTCCATCCTACTGAATTTTGAAGGAAGCACAAGATCTGTTTCCTTTCCGTAGAGGGAAATGACTATGTATTAGGGTCGTTTGTTGTATTCCCATGTGGCATTTTGGAACATATGTTTTGTACTATCGATATATATGTGACATTTTATGTCCATATGGCTCCTTTGTACTAAGTCTGTATGACTTTTTTGGATATATTGTATATAATTTTATCAATATATAGAATTGTATAGCCTTAGGACTTTTTGATTAAAGAAAATCTTATTTTTCTACTCCCATTCTTGAATGATGTTATCATGTGTATCGTGTAAATTGTATGCTTGAATGTTGTAAGCATAATTTTTTTTTACATCTAATGCTTAATTAATTATTGTGGATTTCTCAATAAGCCCCATCTAAAGTGTATTGTGTAAATAAGCTCCATTCATGGTGGTTTGTGTCCTTTGGAATGCTTCAATTACTTGTGCCTCATTTATTCACATGTATCCTTCACTTATTCACATGTATACTTCATGTATATTGCATGTATTCATGTGTATGCTTCATGCTTCCAATGCATAGCAGCAAAAATCTTTTGGAGAAAATTTGACAAACCAAAAGTATAAGAGTTTTTGAAAAAATCGAGAAAAAATTATATTTAAAAAAACGTAAAAAATTGTAGAACAAGAGATAAAAACTATTTTTTTGGAAATTGAAAGGTATTTCCATAGCGTATAGAGATATAAAGAGAAAATAAAATCAAGATTTTAACTAATGAATTGTACAAAATAGATTTTTGTAATTTGTATTCAAATCATTGATTAGATTGCATTACACATCTTTCAAAGTCAAATCATTACTTCACATTGCATATCTAATAACTAGATGTTGATAGATGAAAAAATTTCAATTACAATATAGTTTCTACAAAGTCAACCTCAGTAGTTATGCAATTACTTCACATTACATAACTAATAACTAGGAGTAGCTGCCAATTGCATTTTCTTATCATGGCATTCTATGTGACTAGATTTATTTGAGGTATTTTTTCAAATAGTTTTTTCCTTGTCTATGTTACCAAATTTTTCACACATATCTACCAAAGCATCTTGTCAAATAGTTCACGGCCTTGTTGCTATGGTTAAAATCCTAAAACAAGTGCTTTTGAACAAGCTATGGATGGTTGGACAAAATATATCAAAAGCATAATAGTAAGCAATTGCATAGACAAGGCAATGAACTGTTTGAAAAAATACATCAAATAAATGTGGTGATGGAATGCCATGACAATCAAATTTACTTTTATTTTCATGGCATTCCATCACCATGAAACCTCATTTTTTTGAGGCATTTTTTCAAACAATTCACTGCCTTTTCTATGCTACCACAGTTTTTGGTGCAGAAGCACCATTGAATAGAAGTTGTCAATTCAAGGTTTTGAGGAGTAGGCTTTAGGTTTTGAGGTATTTTTTCTAAAATAAGGCCAATGAGACCATTTTCTATTGTAATGTGTCATTTTCGTTGATAGCTAGGTGTTTAGAAGGTCAAGTTTGCAAAAAGTGCAAAATATTGAAAAAAGATGTAAAGTTGCTAAAAAGTTGCAAAATTTCATTTTTAGGGAAGGAAAACAATCATAGCATTTCAAAAGGTAGTTGTAGGCATTAGGATAGTTGGATTTTTGAAGATTTGTAAGATTGAAAGATTAATAATACTTTATTTTTTTCCACTTTTTATGTATTTTTTGAATTTACAGTGACTGTACGGCCCCGTACAACTACATAATGTTCTAAATATGTTTTGAATTCATTTTAAGGTGTGATTTGGCCACTTATTGCATTTGATTTGAGCATTCACTAGTGGATTCGGTGTAAGTTTGAGCAAATTCTTTGTGACTAGTTTTATACCTTGTTAAGGGTTTGTAGCCTTTAAAATGTAAACTCAACCCATTCCACTTTTTGTGGCTCTTGTAACTTGTGGAATGGGACTACAACATCAATAAAAAAGTGAGGGAATGTTGAGAGAGTGCAGGGGAGGCCTGAAAATGTGTTGGGCATGAAGCCCTAGAGTGGAAAATTGTGTTTTCCAAGTGGAAAGAGAGGTTTTGATATTGTAATGAGTGAAATAGGTTAGGGCAGCATTGTTTCTTGTTGAATTGAGTATATTTAGAGCTTTTTAGACTAGTTTGAGGTGGTGGCAAGTTTGATTGAGGTTTGGAAATGTGATTTCCATTAAAACCCTTGATTTTTGGCTATAAAAGAGGGTTTTGACTTTAGGTATATTGGAGGGTGGATGTCTAAGAAAAAATTGTGGAATCTTCAGTTTGGTAACCTGTAGAGAGCTTCCCAAATGAATTTTGAGTGGAAGGGAAAGTTTAAGGTAGAGTCCCTTTGTAAAAGTGACCTAATTTGAGGCCTAGTTGGTGTTAAAAGTTTGATTTGGGAGAGTTGTATCAAAGTAACCTACTGAGTGGTTTTGGTATGTTGTTGAGTACCTTGATGGGTGTTTGAAACCCTAATGTTCCTGAATTGAAAGGACAACACCAAGGAGATATACCCAATTAGCTAATTAGGCCAAATTTTCAAAGCAACTATACTCTAAACTATCTTCCCATACCAAGAAACTATAGATAGTCATTTACCAGACCATAAAACCTCCAAATCCATAATCTTTAACATGAGAACCACTCCTTTAAGCTCACTTTTATAAAACCCTCATTTTAGCAAGTTTAGGGTGGGTTTATTGAAAATCCTATTCCCACAACTCATAACACCTTTCCAAAGCATCAAACATGCTTAAAATAGCCTACACATGCTTAAAAGTCCCTCACAAACTACTGCCCCAAAGGATTTCAACCATTTTCACTCTTAAACCCAACAATTTCACCAAAACTTGTCAAATTGCCAACTAGGGCATCACACCAAACCACTCAACTTGCCTCCCTTTCTCTAGAAACCATACACATATGTTCCCTACCCCTAAATATTCCATTCAACTAAGTTACAGTAGGATATAGTGGGTGGAATGGCTAAAAAGTCATTTTTATACACTCAACTACTTGCTTTTGATAACTTTTTCCCCAAGCAATAATTCACCGCCATGAGAAATGCCTCCAAGATAGTGAAAACCAAGAGAGGTTATTGTAGAGGGGCCTAGTGTGATCCCATAGGCTTAGATGATAATTTATTAAGCATCATGGTGTCTGAATATGAGAATGCTAAAGTTTGCAACCATTTTGTACATTGGACTCTTAAGAGATTCTACCAGTTGAATGTAGCTCGAAGAGATTACACATGTTTCAATGTAAAAGAGGAACATGCCTAGTATAAAAATACCCACCAAGATGCATCAAAACAACTTGTTTGGTCACACGAGTTGCAGAATGAAAGTTGCACCACTTTGCAACTTTCAACTACTTGTATTTGACAACTTTTCCCCAAGCGAGAATTCACCACCATGGGAAAAGGCCTCCAAGATAGTGAAAACTAACAGAAGTTATTGTAGAGGGGCCCAACATGATCCCATAGGATCAGACAAGAAGTTTCTAAGCATCATGGTGTCCAAATACGAGGATGCTAAAGTTTGCATCCATTTTGCACTTTGGACTCCTAAGGAATTCTGCTGGTTGAATGTAGCTCAGAGCAATTCCATGTGTTCAGTGAAAAAGAGGACCATTCCTAGCATAAATGTACCCACTCAGATGCATTGAAATATTTTGTTTGGTCAAACGAGTTGCAGAATGAAATTTGCACCACTTTGCATCTTTCAACTAATTGTATTTGACAAATTTTTCCCTAAGCGAGAATTCTCCACCACGGTAAAAGGACTCCGAGATAGAAAAAAATGAGAGAGGTTATTGTAGAGTGGCCCAATGCAATCCCATAGGCTTAGACAATAAGTTAATAGGCATCATGGTGTCTGAATATGAGTATGTTGAAGTCTGTAGCCATTTTGCACTTTTGACTCTTAAGTGATTTTATCGGTTGAATGTAGCTTGAAGTGATTCCGCATGTTTCGATGCGAAAGAGGACCATGCCTAGCTTGGACTGATTTTGCATTTTTTGGAGGGATTTGAACATATGCACCTGGACACGTTGGAATAGTCTATTTGGTCACATGAGTTGCAAACTGAAAGTTGCACCATTTTGTAACTTTTAACTACTTGCATATGACAACTTTTTCCCCAAGCGAGAATTTGCCACCACGGGAAAAGGCCTTCGAGATAGTGAAAACCAAGAGAGGTTATTGTAGAATGGCCCAACTCAATCCCAAAGGCTTATACGAGAAGTTTCTAAGCATCACAGTGTCTTAATACGAGCATGTTGAAGTTTGCAACCGTTTTGCAATTTGGACTCTTAAGGGATTCTACCGATTGAATGTAGCCCAAAGTGATTCTGTGTGTTCGATGTGAAAGAGGACCATACCTAAATATGACTAAACAAATTCCATCTACTTTCCCCATGAACTACAACACTTGAGATGACTCTTGAACTTCCACCATTTGACAATAAATTACAATTTTGACAACTTTTCCACAATTTTGCAATTTTTGCAATATTTTGCAACTTAGACCTTCCAACCACCTAAAGACCTATAAAAGGAATCCTTACATCATAAAATGGTCTAAATTACCTAAGTTTTTGAAAAAAAATACTCAAATACCCCTAAACAACCAAAAGACCTCAATTGTCAACATTTGCATAAAATGCTCTTGGTGCCCCTACACCAGTTAGAGCTTAGGGTGTCTTAATATTTTTCATCATGAATAAGGTCCTTTTTGATTAAATGAGAGGGAGGTCCAAAACCATACAAACTCAAATTCAGTTGAAGAAATCAAACTTCCAACATTCAAACCCTAACAAGGGTGACTCTTTTGAACTTCACTGTTTAGTCTTATAGGTGTGCAACCTAGGTTTTCCTCTTGCAACTTTCAAGAGACCACTCAAAACCACAAATAGACTACCATTTCAGGAACCCATTAGGGAAATTTTAAACATATCATAGAATCACATGTACTTACTTTGGAACCATACCATCAAACTAACCTTGAACACTCAAAAAGGGGCTCCAGTTAGCCCACTTTAACAAAAAAATCTCCTTCAATCTTGCTTCCCACTCAAAATACCATTGGATAGTCTTCGAACTTCCTTCAAAACCACAAATTCTTCAACCACTGTGTCAAAAACTTTCTTGTTAAGACCCTCTTGCATGAAACCCTCATTTTTCACCAAACAAGCAGGTGTTTATTGAAAAACCCATCTCCAAACCTCATTCAACCTCAAAATCTTTTCAAACACTCTTATTTCACCCCACACAAACTTAATTCACCTTCAAATTATGTTGCTGGCAAAGTTCTCACATATTTCCTTTTTTAAACCTCTCAATTTCACCCATTTTAACTCTTTGTTCAACTGGGGCTTCAAGCCCAAACATCCAAATGACCTACCCTACCTTTGTAGACTTTCTATCACATCAAACTTCACTTGATAAAACTGAAATAGCTAGGTTCTAACCTTCTTCCAAACTATTGCTTTAATCTGCTAGTTCAAGCTATGCCTCCTAGGCCTAAATTCATTCTTTTTCCATAGGAGCAACGTGTAAATTTCCACCAAATTCCTTTTCCACCGATTTTATTCTACTATAATTAGGTGTAGGAGGCATGTTTGCATGTTTTTAGGAGCAGGGGTGGCCATTTGGGGGTTTGGGCATGATGCCTAGTTGTCAAGAATGTGTGTTTTGAGTAAAATTTGGAGGTTAAGAGTAGGTAGTGATGCAAAACACTTGGGGAAGAACTTTATAAGAGTTAATTAATCAAGGGTAGACATATTTAAAGGATTGGAGGCATTGAAACAATGAGGAAATTTTTGGAGGTGAGGTTTTCAATAAACCCCCCTTAAAACTTGTCAAAAGTGAGGGTTTTTCAGTTTTGGAGTGTTGGTGAGTGTTTCATTGGAACATGATTCTTGATTTAGTGCTTATGTACCCTAGTCATGACTATCCAATGGTTTTTTGTTTCTGGAAGGAATATTAAAGGGTAGTTGGTTTTTTGAGAGTTTTCCACCCTACTCTGCATCACTTTGGCATGTTTATCAACATAAAAATATGATATTTTCTGAATTTCATTATGTAATGATGATGCAATATGAAATATGTTGTGTGAGACAATGAGATTTGTGTATTTAAACATTAAAGTTAAAATGTTAAACTTTACCATTGTTCTTGTCTTCAAAGTTGTTTAAACTATATAATTTAACCATAATATAACTAAGCAATATATGATATAAGGGTATGTGCAGGATCATGAAGGGCCAAAATGTGGCGATATGATGGGTATGTGTAGGGTATTGTGGCTGATGAATTTTTTTTACCAAAAATTGATGAAACAAAAAGGGGTTTTAAAGGAGATTCTTAGATTTCCACCAATATAAATTACACTTTACTTTGAATTTAATAAATAATTAATATTTATTTTCTATTTGAATTACGACTAAAGTCCTAATTGATAGGATGATTGAAAAACATCTATAACTTTCAAATGGTATCACATGTTTTGAATCTGAAACATGTGTCACATTCTATACTTCACATACTATAGGATTAAAAAAAAATTGAATTTCATGAAGTTTTGACCAAGTTAAGGTGGTCAGACATACGAGTTTTTATATTTTTTAAAATTTGTAATAAAAAATTCATAATTAATATTTACTTGGAAAAAAATTACAAAAAATATGCATCACATTGGGACATGAGTCCTCTACTTATATCTAAAATCTTATTAAAAAATATTTATTTTATTGTGGTTAGGGTGGTCACACCTACTTATTTTTTCCCAAATTTAAGTACTACTGCATTGCAATTTCAAATTTCCACCAAATAGATTTTAAAAATAAACCTAGTAGTTTAGAAACTACATTCAATTTTCTATAGATTCTATTCTTACATATTTTTGAAATAATATAGATAACTTATTAAAAAATTTATGTCAAGTTTCCTAACTCTATTTTTTCTGAATTTGTCACCACTTAAGGGCCTGTATTTTCCATGATGATCCTGCACATACCCCGAATTTAACCATTATTTATTATCTTTGATTGTCAACTATATAATATAACCATTATTTTTTATGCTATTGTACATTGATATTTAACCATTGCTCAAGATTAAATTTTTGAATAGTTTAAACATGCACATGACGAAAACATTAAATATTTTGATTCTCAACTTCTATATATGAAGTTATCTAATAATCAAGTGTATGTCCATATAAAAAAATGGCATCAACACCAACTCAAACAAAGTTTTACAAAATGTGGCATATGCCATCTCAATATCTATTCAAAATATACATGCCAAAATGCCTCTCTCATCCTAAACTACTGGTGGATCATCAAAATGGAGTCTCTTTGAAGTACTCTTTGGCTTTGAAGGTAACTGTACAAGAAGAATTCAAACCACAATTGAGATTAGTTATATTATATAATTTAAAATTGAATAATTAACATCAAAATCAATATGCATTGAATTATAATTGAACTTTAAAATTTAAATCTTGATTACCTCATATTTATATCTCTTTAAACCATCATGAGTCCTAGAATATGCCCCTCTCAAAGAACCAATCATACCAAATTTTGTAATTTCAATCTATATATGTGAACAAAAACATGAAATTGATACAAGCTAGCATACAATTGTCAGTAATAGGAACATATTTACCAAACACAATAAAATAAACACATACCTCTTTAGGCATCTCTTTTTCTTTATCTCCTTCAAGTGTTTCGACACCTACTCATTGAGGTGTTTCAACACCTACTCATTCAAGTGTTCCAACACCTACTCCTACAAGAGTAAAACAAGATAAACATATAAGTTAATATATAATTTCATTAATGACAAGCAAGTATATAATGGATGAATTCAGGCCTAAAAGGCATGGGTTGAAGTAGCAAGTTGAAGAATTTTTTTTGAAGAAGGCTAGAACCAGTTGGTTTTAGTGATATCTAGTGGGGTTTGATTGTTTTAAGGTTTGCAAGGATTGGGGAGGTCATGTGTATGTTTGGGCATGAAGCCCTAGTTGAGGGAAATGCATTTTTTAATGGAAAATTGAGGTTTTAGAGACTAAAAGTGGGTAAAGTTTGGGGGTAGCATAATATTAAGGATTATTAAGCATGTGCAGGTTTAAAAAAGCATGTTTGAAGTGGTGATAAGGTCAAAAGAGGCCCGAAGATGGGCTTTTCAATGTATTCTCCAAAATCCCACTGTATCGTAGGGGCAACTAGGCCAATTAGGTCTCTTTTCCAAAGAGACACCTTCCCAAACACCTGCAATCAAGTCAAAAACCATGGAAAGTCATTAAATAGGTTACCAACCTTAAGATTTCACAATTTTTAGAGCTCCAACTGCTCACCAAGCTACCAATCCACTAAACCCTCACTCTCAAGCCACCAAACCTAGGTTTTCCAAGGAGCCTTATTGAAAATTAGGCTTCCCACAATCAAATATCACATCCAACACCCCAAATGTACCATATGATGTTTTTACATGCTCAAAAGACTCTCAAAAATTACTTCCCCAAAGGATTTCATCCATTCACACTCTAAAACCACTCAAATTCACTCAAAATCACACATTTTCACACACAAGGCTACATGCCATGACTCCAAAAGATATTCCTTGATCCAAGAATCATCTTCTAACCTATTCCAAACCTATAAATTAGGTGTAATGAGCCATTAAATCACTTGATGACCTCAAAACTTGAAATTTAGACTTCCAGATCCGCCTCCAGTAAAATCCACCCTAAGAGGTCAAAACAAGATGGATTTCAATGCCACAAATAAAACATGGATAACACATCCTTATACCCAAATTAAAACAATTTTATTCAATTCCCTTTAGTACGGGATCATGCAATTGACTGCTACAATACTAAAAAAGAGAAAAACAAACTCAAATTTACAAAGAAAATAAAGCTTTATTGATCAATGCTTGTACAAAATCTTCCACTCTTCTCCACACATTCCTTCATTTGATATTCACATACATATATTCAAATCCCTTAATCAATAATTGATTAAAACCCAACACCACAAGTGACCTTTGGCCTTCGCTGACCCTTCGGCTTCCCCACTATGCATTTCTTGCACTTCAAAATTTGAAAAATGACACTTTGCACTAATTTAGCAAATTTGCAACTAAAACCTTCAAACTCACTAATAACCACTAAAATAGACTTATTACATCCAGAAATGGTCTATATAACCTTATCCAAGCCAAAAAAATATTTCATCACCCTAGTGACAACCACTGAAGCTTGGTGCCCATGCACGAAATAGAGAGTAGCATATAACCATCATTTTGCATATATACATTAATGTCATTTTGCAAACCCTTATACAATGAAACTTAAATGCTTGAAATAAAGCAATGATCAATAAAATGACTTTACAAATTCAATGTGCATACTTACCAATAAATCCAGGGAACCATCTGGGTTTCCTTAGATACTCTTTATTGTGTTAAGAATTTCCTCATGGTCAGATTCACACACTTTCCACAAGTTCTTGTTCATAGGTCTTCCCTTATATTTGATAAAATGAAAGTTGGTGGTGAAAACAAGGTTTGAGTAGTGAAGAATCTTCCGATGCATGTCGAATTCCTCAAATAAACAAACTACAACATTCTTAACTAGGTACCTTCTAAGCCATGTTCTAGTAATGACCATAAAACCTGTAGGATATTCTATGTTTTCTCTATCTACAACTGGGGCCTCCAATTTCTTTTTGGAATCAATACAACAAGACAGGTAATAATTTGTACCCTCTTCATTGTCTTATCTGCAATCACCACATATACATTCCCTACATTGGGGTATGTGTAGGATCATTATAGGCCAAAAAGTGGTGATATGATGGGTATGTGTAGGGTATGTGGCTAATGAATAATTTTTACCTAAAATTGATGAAATGAAAAGGATTTTTAAAGGAGATTCTCAGCTTTTCATCGATATAAATTATTCTTTACTTTGAATTTAATAAATAATTAATATTTATTTTCTATTTGAATTACGACTAAAGTCTGAATTGATAGGATGACTAAGAAACATCTATAGCTTTCAAATGGTATCACATTTTTTGAATTTAAAACATGCATCACATTCTATCCTTCACATACTATAGGATTAAAAAAAAATTGAATTTCATGAAGTTTTGACCAAGTTAAGGTGGTCAGACATAGGAGTTTTTATATTTTTCAAAACTTGCAATAAACAAATCATAATTAATTATTTACTTGGAAAAAAATTACAAAAAAAATGCATCACATTGAGACATGATTCCTCTACTTATATTTAAAATCTTATAAAAAAATATTATTATTTTATTATGGTTAGGGTGGTTAGACAGACACCTACTTCTTATTTTTATTCCTAATATTTAAATACTACTCCATTGAAATTTCAAATTTTCACGAAATAGATTTTTTTTAAAAATAAACCTAGTAGTTTAGAAACTACATTGAATTTTCTACAGATGCTATTATTACATATTTTTGAAATAATATAGATAACTTATTCAAAGTTTTACGTCAAGTTGCCTAACTCTGATTTTTTTGAATTTCATCGCCACTTAAGGGCCTATTTTTTCCATGATGATCTTGCACATACCCATTGATATGTTCATCTTGTTAGATGTATTTAATGAACATCAAAATAAAACTTGTAAGTAAGATATATTACCTGGTTCTACAAGGTCTGATACATGATCAAATTCAATAGATGATTGCATCTTCATGACTTGTAGAGCCATTGGGAGCTGATAAGTGTAGAGTGGGGTTAGACTTCTTACAAACCATTTTTCAACCCGCTCTATTGACTTGCATTAATTCCATGCTTGAAGTGCACATTCACAACAAAATCATGCCATCTTCCACTTATGGATAGTCCATGTACCTGCATTAGAGCTTCTAAAAGATGTAGCTCGCTTGATCCTGTTAGTGTACAAAAATCCTCATATTTTGCAATGTTAGTATCATCTAATAAATGAAAAAATATACAAACTAAAGAATTACCTTTACTACCTGGACCCATTGCATGATTGCACCACTTGACAATTGATCTTGCATCTATCAACTTTATATTGTCTTTATACTTTAACTCTTCTCATGCTAGGGCTCTTTTGATACATGCACCTACTCCATCACGCTCCCCCTTTCCATGCCTGGCCTTTGAGAAGTTCCACATTTATTGAACACCATTGATCCTATGCATCCTACTCAACTAGTAAAAAATTATAGTTTTCTTGAATTGCAATGTATAGTTATCTAACCATATGCTATGTTGACTGGATGATATGACCCTACTATCCAGTTCAACATAGAACATTTGAAATCAATCTTGCACAAACTCAATAGAATGTGTGTGATCATCACTGATGTAAAAGTGATACTCCCTCAATACTTTATTGCTATCCTCTGTAAAATAATTTGCATGAATGAATGCTATATGCACAAAGATAGCAACCTACATGGACTTGTAGTATTGTGATTGCACCTCTTTTTGTGGTTGTAGTGTGTAGTTCTCCGTGAAGTCGACAACTAAAATGATGCTATGAAGTGGAAGCATGTCCTTACATAACTTGAACTGTGAGTCCAACCATTGAGCTCTATGTGTATGCTTTGCATACTCATACACTACCTGATCATGGAAAATGGCTATAAACTGATATACTAGAATCTTAGCATTGACCAATTCACACTTCTTTACTTCTTTCCCATCTTTTAGACTGTAGGCCACTATCTTGTATTTTCCAAATTCAATAATTTTGTCTCCAATTTTGTTTGTACTAGCCATGTGTTGGAAAATTGGAAAATTTTGCCACCGCAATGATCACATGTGCCATCCAAACATTACTTTTTGTAAAAAATTTGACCAACCTCTCTTTCACATAAAATGGAAGATAAGAATTCCCTTGAGGATTTAGGTGGAGGCCTTATGTTACATTCCTACAAAACATTGTTATTATGCATATCTACACATATGTGTCGATAAACATCATAATGGTTAAATAACTCAATATGTACTCTACAACAATAAGTAGTGCATGTGCAATTTTTTTGACATAAAAAGGATTTAGCATTTCAAAATACCTTTGACATATTTTAAATTCAGGAAACTTTTGTACAAAATCAGCAAAAAAATGGGTTTGAGTGGTATCCAAATAATTCTTTGGATGTTGCTCATGGATTTTACTACCAATTCTCCTTCTCACAACATCTCTTTGAGTAGGAGAGGTCCTTGTGTTATCCTTCCAATAATCTACTATTAAAGATCTAAATCCTTGAGTAATTCTTTTCTTTTTGTGGCACTCTACCCGAGAATGCCCATAACTCATTGCTATTTGGATCCTCCAATATTTCATGCCTTCCTTTGGCTCTCATTAGAGATGATCTACTTATTTTCAAAGAATTACTTGTTTTTGCAAGGTTCACCTTGTTTCTTGTTTGATTACTTAATAGTGTTTTCATCATACGTCTTGTGGCACAACTATCCTTCGTGCATGAGGTAGAACCCACGCTCTTGTATGCACTCATCAAGTTCTTTACAATGGAGTTTTCACTTGAGTCATTTGAAACTCTCAGCCCAAGAGCCTTCATGGTGGCCCTAAATTTGAGTTTCCTCATCATTTCAATAAATAGTTGGCATCTTCCACTCTAACTTAGCTTCTCAAAAAAGAAACTCCATATCCTTTGTGTATATCTTTGACATCCACATTTTGACATCTTATCAGGCATCCATTTCAAAACATTGGAATCAATATAAATAAAAAATATAGGATTTCTATGCAAAACTCTAGGAGGAGTTCTCAAATGTAATTTTTTTTCAATGTTAGAAATGTCAACAACATAAGGGATAGATCACGTACCTTCAATCAAAGGTGAAATTGATGAAATACCTTGAGACTGACATGTAAACGATGTTGTACCTCCAACTTGAGATGTTGTTTGTGGAGTGAATTCAAATAAAGGTGTATTTTCTGATGTACTTTTGAAACACAAAGTTGTTGATGATGTTTCTTCAACTGATGATGTGATTTCCAATTTACTTGGAAGACCACATGTTGTTGCTGGTGTGTCTTGAACTAGAGACGTGCATTGAACTTCACCCATGGTTGATGATGTTCCTCCAACTTGGGGATCCATTTTTTCCTTCCATGAACTTTTTTCATTTGTTCCCTTTGTTTTTCCAATTGTACATCTCTCTTAGATTGCATGGGAATTTCTAGTTGTATGGGCTGCAATTCATTTGCTTGATGAGCTGCAATTTCTTATTCTCTTATCCTTTCATTTTTTCCTACATGTTCTTCTAGTGTTAGAGGATTTGGTTGTTTCCTTGGTATGACGTTGAATGCTACATGTTCACAATCACACATATAATAAAATTAAGCAATGCATTTATGAAATATATTCATAATGTTGATTACATTGCATTTTATGAAAGAAGGAAGTGAGTTGTTTGGAATTATCAAATAGGTCTATATGCTACAAAAAAATTCATACATACATCTACCTCCATACCACAATAAAATTACTTTTAATGAATTTTTTCAAACATATCATACTACTGATTACATTGCATTTTATGGTTATTTGAGTCATTTTGGGAAACACATGTAAAAGTTGTCAATTTAGAAAAAATCAAGGAGGGTAAAATTTTATTTTTGTTATTTGGAGTCATGTTCTTAGGTTGAATAAGGTCTAATTAGACCACTTATAATTTCTTGGGGTAGTGAGAGTGAGTTAGGGGTCAATTGTGTCAAAATTACAAAAAATGCAAAAAATGTTGAAGAGTTGTTAATGGAAAATGTAAAAGTTGTAAAGAGGGAAATCCAACAGTCATTTGGGTTTGAAAAGTAGTTGTAAGTATTGAATGTGGTTAGAGTGAATTCCACTAGCCATGTTGGAAGTGGACTACTATAAGTAATGCGAATAGAATTCATAACTAAATTTGTGTTAAGTAAATTGTGCTAAGCAAATGTCATGTTTTTCATTTTTTTATTCTTCAAACTCATAAAAATTAAAAGTTTTAACACAAATCCCATATAATTCAATGTTGAATTCTATGTGCAATTGTTATGATTACTAAAATCATTAAAGGAATTTAGTTTATATTGTCAAAAACAAACAAATATACTAAATATAAACATTTCAATATTAACAAAATGAATACACTACCTAAGATAATGTAAAATGATGTAGAAAAATTATAATGTCTTCTTCTACATTGTATAGCATGTAGATTGGTGGTAAAAATGTGATGGATCAAGCATATATTCTTACAACATGGAGTCAACTGCAAAAAAAAAGATGTTTCTAAATCGGATAAAGCACTGAACTAGACAAATACAGAAGCATGTGGGCCTAAATCATAGGTTCAACCCTTATTTTACCATTTCAAGATAAAATACATTTGGTGCTCGCCAAATTTGGGTAGCGCTAGCACCAATTTTAGCACACAAAAAATTTGGAGAGTTCCATTTTGGGCACATGCCAAATTTGGAGAGTGCCAATTTGGCACACGCCAAATTTTGAGATCACCAATTTTGGCGAGAGCTAATTTTGGTGCACGCCAAATTTGGAGAGTGTCAATTTTGGCGCACGCCAAATTTGGAGAGCACCAATTTTGGAGAGTGCCAATTCTGGCGCACGCCAAATTTGGAGAGCGCCAATTCTGGCGCATGCCAAATTTGGAGAGTGCCAATTCTGGCGCATGCCAAATTTGGAGAGCGCCAATTCTGGCGCACGCCAAATTTGGAGAGTGCCAATTTTGGTGCATGCCAAATTTAGTGAAATATATTTGTCTAGGTAGGGTGGGAGGTAAGTGAGACTTGATAGAGAGGGAGTGTGAGAGAGGGCATTGGAGTGACACAAATTAGTCTAGGTAGCAGGGGAGGGAGTGAGACCCAAGAGAGAGAATTGAGAGGGAGAGATTTATTCAATTATGGTGGGGGAAAAGACCTAAGAGGAGTGGGAGAGAGAGGGAGTGGGAGATAGAGGGATGGGAGACCTAAACCGTCAACCCTAAACCCTTAAAACCAAACCCTGAAACCCTATACCCTCTACCCTCAACACAATACCCTCTACCTTTAAACACAATACCCTCTACCCTCTACCCTTTAACCCTTTTAAACCAAACTAAACTCTCTACCCTAATCCCTCAACCCTCTAACCCTAACCCTTTAACCCTTTTAAACCCAACTAAACTCTCTACCCTAATCCCTCAACACTCAAACCTTAATCTTTTAACTCTTAAACCCTAAACCCTTAAGCCCTTAAACCCTAAACCCTAAACCCTAAACCATTAAACCCTTAAGCCCTAAACCCTAAAACCTTAAACCCTCTACCCTCTACCCTCTACCCTCTACCCTCAAACCCCCTTCTCTCTCTCTCTCTCAACTCTACACCCTCTACCCTT
>VDFB02270651.1:637490847-637667350 GCA_007258455.2 Sequoia sempervirens | reverse complement strand
AAAAATTATCCAAAAGAACGAGGATAAATAACATGGTGTTAGCTAATTTCTCACCATTGGGATTTTTGAAATTCTAAAAAAAGGTTAATCAAAAAGGGGGGGAGCCCTCAAGTGCTATGCTTTTTTTTTTATAAAAATAGGACCTGTTTTGTCCCCCCCCCTTTTGAGACCCTCAATCTTCAATAGTTTCAAAACAAATTAGTAGATTAGAAACAAAACTCAGAGCACTTCAAATTTTTTTCTTGTTGCATCTTGAAGTTTTGAGCATAACTATATTCATTTTCTCTTGCAAATCATATTTTGCTGATTCTAGAAAAAAAGTGGCATCTGAAGAGCCAAAATTGTGTCATAGATCCATTGTCTTACCCATGGAAGACCTCATATTTTTAAATACTTCAGAGTCTTTGGTAGAAAATGCTACATCAAAGGAGATGAAGTTGATGTTGGAATTTATGATTCTAGATGTGATGATGGAATATTTCTTGGTTACTCTACTAGAAGCAACACATATAAATGCTACAATAAGAGGTTAGGGAAGATGATTGAAATAAAAAATATCAAAGTAGATGAAGAATTTTGTTAGATTTTACATGAACCTAAATTTTATGGATTTGATATGATTCCCTAGATTCAAGAAGAAGAAGAATAAATAGAATAAAAAGAAGAGAAGGAATTGGAACCAGTGAAGACTCTAAAGACTCCATTGAAATATGTGCAAAACAATAACTTTATGGATCAAATAATTGGAGACAAAGATGATAGTGTGCTTACCAAGAGGAAGTTTGTAAGAGCTAGTGAGTGATTGAATATGTGTTTTCTATCAAAATTTGAGCAGAAGAACTTTACAGATGCTAGCAAGGATGATAATTAGATAAATGCAACATTTGGAGGAAGAAATAGACTAGATAGAGAAGAATCAAACTTGGGAAATGATTCCCATACCTAATGATAAAAATGTCATCAGAACAAAGTGGGTGTTCCAAAATAAGCTAAATGAGGATGCTATAAGGATGTTTCTCACTCTTATTTCTCACAAGAACTTTAAAGTATATCAAATAGATGTTAAGTCATCTTAACTATATAGCGATCTAGAGGAAGAAGTGTATATTGAGTAACTAGAAATGGCTTCCATTTATCTAAAGATTCAAACATGGTTTGTAGACTCTAAAAGGATTTATATGGTCTAAAGTAATCTTTGATAGCTTGGTATGCTCACCTAGATAAGTATTTACCTTGGAAAGGATTCAAGAAAGGTAATACGAATAGTAATTTTTACATTAACATTCATGAAGGAAAGTTATTGATCATGGTAGTATATGTTGATGACATCATCTTTGGTAGAGATGATGGAATGCGTAGAAATTTTGCAAGAGAAATTCAGAAAGAATTTGAAATTTCAATGATTGATGAATTGTCCTTCTACCTTGGACTTCAAATTATTCAACAAGATGATGGTATCTTTATCTCTCAAGCCAAATATGTAAGGGAGATGTAGAAGAAGTTTGGAATGGAAGATTCCTAACCTATGTGTACCCATATGGTGATTTGTTGTCACCTAAGTAAATTAGATGGGTCTTTGGAGGTTGATTAGACTCTCTATAGATCTATGATTGGAGGTTTATTGTACTTAACTACTTCCATACCTGATATCATGCATTCAGTATGTTTGGTTACCAAATTTCAAGCCAATCCTAAGAAATCTCATGAAAAATATATAAAAAGGATTTTGAGATACTTGAAGGGTGCTTCAAATTATGGGCTATGGTACAAAAAGGGGTAAAAAATTCTCTTTGAGTGCCTATAGTAATGCTGATTGGGAAAGTTGTGTTGATGAATGAAGAAGTACAAGTGGAAGTGCTTTCTTCTTGGGAGAAAGATTGGTCTCTTGGTTCAACAAAAAGTAGGATTCAGTCTTTTTATCTATAGTAGAAGAAGAATATATTGTTGCAACATCCTTCCACATTCAGGTTCTTTGGATGAAGGAGAACTTGAAGGATGTGAAGGTGGTTTATGATAAACCTATTCCTATACTATGTGATAATACAAGTGCTATCAATATTTCCATAAATTCGATAATGCATTGAAGGAGAAAATATATTTTAATATGATACCATTTTCTAAGAGAGAAGGTTGCAGAACGTGAAGTTAGAATGGAGTATGTTCCTATCAACGATTATATTGTAGACATTTTGACTAAGGCATGTTCAAAGGATACTTTTGATTATCTTTGGTAGAAGCTAGGGGTTATTACCCCTGCTTGTTCTCACTAGATGTATAGATGGTGCATATTTCTAGGAGGATAAATTCATGTCATATCCTTTTCTATTGGATTAATGAGTACTAATCCTCAGGGGGAGATGGTATTATAGGGGATTTGTGTAGTTGTTGTACATAAAGAAGATATGTTGCTAGTCAAAGGGGGAGCATGTGCTACTACTTCAGTAGAAGATCCTTTATCCATTTGTTC
Organism: Sequoia sempervirens; assembly: GCA_007258455.2. Taxonomy (NCBI): domain Eukaryota; kingdom Viridiplantae; phylum Streptophyta; class Pinopsida; order Cupressales; family Cupressaceae; genus Sequoia; species Sequoia sempervirens. The sequence goes on along the minus strand of VDFB02270651.1, from coordinate 637,664,883 downwards.
CTAAAGTTAGAGAAAGTCATGCTACTTTGTGTAAGAGTGTATGGATCTTTATCCTTGATGTTAAAGGGTGAGAGTGAGAAGTGTGTATTACCATCAATGTCAAAGGCAGAATTATTGAAAGTTGTTGTCATTGATGTCAATACTAAGGAGATTGTTGGAATTTGTTGATGCTGGCACTAAGGAGATTGTTGGAAATTGTTATTATTTTAAAGATTTTTATATGTGGTTATCATTTGTTTCAAGATTGATTATTGGAATGTGGTTAGTCCTTTGCATTGGTTGTCATTGTTATATTCAATTTGGGCTAACATTGGTGATGAGGTTCATGGTTGTATTTCATGCCTTATCTAAAGAAGAGTTGATGAAGTTCATGGTTGGATGTCATGCATTATCTAAATAATTATTTCCCAAGATCATGGTTGGATGTTATGCCTTAAATATAAAGAATAATTTATGAAGCTCATGGTTGGTTGTCATCCCTTATCAAATAAGAATTGTTGATGTTCACATAATGCATTATTGTTGATTTGATAATGATATATTTAGAAGAGGATTAGAAGAATTAAGATGAGGATTAGAAGCATGACCAATGATGGAGAGATGTTGTTGACGGTCTATAGTATGTCATATTCTCTCTCCTATTGTTCCTAAAAATGTATGTGTTGTTGAAACGAAGTTCAACTCTCCACAAGTTTCTTAAATGATTTTGGTTTAAGATGTTGCATCATTGAAGTCTATCTAGGAGAATGCTATGCATTCCTCTACTATTGTAGTCTTGGTCTTAAGATTTGGTATTTAGTGATAGTGTTTTTTTGATGTTGCAGTCCTATATTTTTAGGTTAATTGTGTTACCAAGGAGATTTCTATGAATTGTTGAAGTTTGGCAATGTTGTTGGTTGTGCAAATTGTTCTGAGAAATGATCCACATTTCTCCGCATTGATGTCTCTACTTCTATAGTTTGGTGAATATTCTCTCAATGTCTACACAGTGCCTTAATTCCAATCTCATGTGCTAAAGTGGTCTGCAAGCTAATATGTTAATGTTATATCTCATGATTAAATATTTTATGTTTCCTCAATAAAGTACTCTATATCTAGTTGATTTTTGGTGGCTCTAGATGGATTGAAAGTATGAAATAAATATATGTAAATGATGTTAGATGTTCAAGGAACATCCCCATGTGATCCACACATTTCTAACTAGTCACTTTGGTGCCACATTGAGTCTTGAGTTGGATTTCTAGGTTATTTGTAGATATATGGATGACAAGGCTTGTTCCTTTACCTAAACTATGTGCTTGGGGGTTTGCATCAACAATGGAAGATGTGATATGATAGTTTTGGGTCTTGATCTATCCTATTTTCTAGGAAAACATCAAGTAAAGGGCAAGTGCATGGAGATGGGTAGCAAATTTGTGGCCACTTTCAAAAAAAATTCTCCGATTCTCTCCCACCCTCTGCCATTCTCTCCCACTCTCTCCCACTCTCTTCCTTCCTCCCTCCTTCTCTCCCACTCTCTCCCACTCTCTCCTACCTTCTCCTACCATCTCCCACTGTCTCCCACCTTCTCTCACTATCTCCCACTGTCTCCCACCTTCTCCCACCTTCTCCCACCCTCTCTCACCTTCTCCCACTCTCTCCCTCTCTCTCCCAAACTCTCTTCCCCACCTTCCACCACTCTCTCACATGCCCCTGTACCAGATAGGCAACTCCACAAAAAGAAGGTAAACATCTAATGAAAATGGACAAGGTATTACAGTGGAAGAGGTGGATAAAACTCTCTTCCTGAATGTGATAATAAATATATACTTCAATTTAAAGTGCACCCATACTTGGCATTCACTTGGATTTCATAACTAAGAAGTGGCGTAAGAAATTATGGTGTAATAACAATAAAAGAATTGAACATTTTGAAGCATGAAAACAGATGATCGCTATTTCTACATTTATACAAAAGGTCCTTTTCAATAGATACATATTTAAACTTCAAGTGAAAAAAGAGACTTATATACTTGAACAAAGGATTAAATGCACAGTCATAAAAACAACAAAGTTTGATTATTCATCTAAGAGAAAAGATTTATTAGACTCAATTTCAAAGCTATAGGTTTCATAACATTCAAATGCTTGAATGTATATAATGTTAACAATGTATTCAAACATTTGAAAAAAAAAATAGTGGATATATCTAAGTTAGTTAACATATTCAATTGAAAGAGTTTATTGGCTAACTAGTTGTGTGCTTCAACATTTCATCCACAAATTTACTTGATGTCAACTTAGGTTGATGTGTACATGTGTGTAATTGTTTTGAATCACATTGGAAGAAATGCTAAGATTATTTTTGTTCCTCTCTATCTTCTAGATAGGACCACATTATGATTTGGCAGTTGACCAGTTGAAATCATTCTTTGTCCTCTTCTTGGAAAAGATAATTGAAGTTTTGGAGTGTTGCAATGGATATAAATGCAAGATCATTTTTGATGCAACAAAATAAATAATTGTACAAGTGTGAAGAAGTGTGTGTATGAATTGTATGGAATATCAAATAGAGACGGTGCTAAAGATTATGAAAGGAAAGATCAATTATGTTATAATGTCTTAGTCAATAGAGTGTTGTGTTGGAAATCATTATAATTCTTTTATAAATCTTGTATATCTTGCTATGAGATAGTGGATCTCATCAGGTCCTTTGTATCTCGTTCCTAGGGTTGGTTGGTATTTTGGTGTTGCAAATCCTTTGTATCTTTGTCTAAGGTAGTGATCCTTCTTGCAAGTATTTTTGGTAGTGAGCCTTATATTGTGAGTTAACTCTCACTGTGGCTTTTACCTCATTAGGTTTTCCATGTAAATTTGGTGTCTCCTTATGCATGTGTGTGTTCTCTAAATTTACTTCTCTTTATTTCTCAGATTATTAATATATCTTTTATTGGTAAAGTTTTCTAAAGTTGATAAAGATTCAATTGCTATATTCTTCTTTGTTACTACTCTACTTAAGGTTCTATCTTTATCTGCTAAAGGAGTTTGATTTGTGCTAAAAGTTTCAAGTTCTAGAAGGGGTAAAGTTCTTTTTGTAGATTGATTCACCCCCTCTCAATCTATGTAAGTGTTCAACTATAATTACCTTTCTCTCCTCATTAAATTTTTCTTTTAAATAAATGATTTAAACTTTCTTCTACTCCAATTTTCTTGGGCTTGAATTATATATTGTTCACGACAAATCTCACTTCTCCACAAAATATTACCCCCTTTTATATCTTGATGCCTCTATGAACATAGACACCACTTGAATATAATTAACCCTCGAAAGATTCATCACCTTTTATTGAAAGAAGTGATTGCTACTTTCTAAAACTAATTCATAATCTTTTTTAACATTTACTCCAACAATACCTTCTAGATACATATGATCATTTCCTTCTCACTAATATAATTTCTACTTTTATAGAATGTGATTGATGCTACTTAGCATAATTCAATTTTCTCTTCTTTTTAATTTTTGTATGTTTATATATGTGTGTGTGTGTGTGCATATTTATATGTCTTGGACAATCCAAAAATTCCCTTTCAATATTTTTCTTAGGCAACAAGGAGGTTGGCCAACATAGAATATATAAGCTTGAGTTATATTCCAAAAAAATGGTTAGCCAAAAGACTTATATTATGTTAATGGTAGGTTAAAAAGGAATTTGACCAACAACATAATGAATTAATCAATTCCTTCAATGATTTTATCTTTGAAATGAATGACGGTAAACTTACCAAGATATGACATCAATCTTGGACAAATAATTTCTTCTTGAATTCAATGAAAACAATTTGTACAATAGATATTGGATGCTTACATAGATAACTAAATTTAAAAAATAAATAAAATGAATTAAGCATAGACTACCAAATATAAATGTTAAAAATTAAATACTAAATTATAAATTATAAATCTTGAGTCGCAAATTTGAAGCTTTAATCTTGAACCTAGCCTTGAAATGCAAACCCTTAACCCTAAATTTTAGTTCTTGGGCCCAATCCTTGAGTCATGAAAAATGAACCCTATAAAACTCAAATCCTATATTATAAAAATATTTTAAACTATATAAACTATTATTTTGATCCTTTTCCCTAGAATCATCCCTTATTACTTCAAGTTCTTGCTCCCACCTTTTGATATACCTATATTATTCGGTAAACCAATAGAGTGAAGTGACATTGAGAGATGTAGCAGTATAAGTTCTTAGGATTTTTTTAAGCAAGGTACTTATAGTGTAAACCCATCTCTTTCACTAGATCCTTTATAATGAATCTCACTTAGAAAAAACTAATAATCTGAAAAGAAGAAAGAGGGTCGATGAGAATTTTAATTTCATTCCTTAATTTTTTTTCCAATTGATTTGGTTTTAGAACAAAATTACAATTTTGGAATAATTAAAATGTATCAACAATTTTTTAAGAATATAAATAAATTATAAAAATTAATATATGTTGGAATAAGAAAATAAATTTAAGGAAGAGATAATAAAAAGGGGATGCTATTCATTTATAAATTCTAGGTGATATATATACACACATATATACATATATATGTATATATGAAAATGTATAAATATATATACATATATATACATATATATACATATACATATATATGCATATACATACATATACATATGCATAAATATATACATATATATGTACATGTACATATATACACATATACATATTTATACATATATACACACACACATAAAGTAGAAATGGTATACATATTTTTATTTTTGTAATAAAACCTTTCAATTATTAAATGATTTATTTAATGGATATGTTGTTTTGATAACTACCTACCAAAAATTATTATAAATATATACATTTGGTGAGTAGGGTGATGTTTGATTTCTCTTGTTTGATTTGAATGAATACAAAAGGTGGGTACTAGAGAAAGAGAAACATAGAATGTGTCCAACTCGAGGTAGAAGATATACTCAGGATTTCCCCAACTAGGGGTTAGGCGTTTTGTGTGAGTAGACACACACCACATTTTTACATAGGATTTGTATACCATAACTTGATATTGTGATCAAATATTAAGACAAAAGACCAACCATGTTAGCAAATATTTCACATATATGTATTTTCTCCTATACTAAATAAATTCAATATTTTTAAAATTTTCATTTTCCATTTATTTTATTTAAATACATTTATGAAAAGGTGGTGTACATATAAATTTTGATTTACTTATTTGGAAAATTATAAATTCCAATTTAACTAGTAATCATATTAATTAATAATTTATTGATTGCACAAAATATTACTATGTGAAATAGGATCATTATAGAATTGGACCATTGATTTGATAGAAGTATCTTAGATATAAGATGGATTTAGTTGAGCCTACTTATTTCATAACTGTATAGCAACATTTTCTTCTCCTATCCATATGTTACAAGTTTATTTGTCAAGAAGAAACAACTTTGTGACATACATTTTGAAATCAAAATAAATCATATAGAGACAGGATATTACACATACATAGCCTTCCAAAATAAAATTTCAATAAATTTAATATATAATGTTTTGTAATATTATATTTTCTATTTATACTATAAGCAAGATGGGCCCATTACAAGAAGAAAAAACCTCTATTCAAGACATTAGGAAAAATACTAGACTAGGTCCAAAAAATTGCAGTATGCTTTAGATTAATATCATAATTTTATCAAAAAAATAAAAAATTAGTTCAATTAAATAGATAAAGAGAAACATGTTGTGGTAAAATATAGATGTAAATTTCAACTAATACTTATTTAATAATAAAAAATAAATTATTTAATAAAAAAATATTAGAAAATATTTGCATCCTATATATTGAAGTTAATGGTTATATAATTCCAACAAACTTTGGAAAGATTATTTATGTAATAAAAGTTATGCATCAATGTCCTCACTACTAAATAATAGAAAATTAATGAAAAGAAACATGAAAAATAATAAAAATGATAGTTTTTTTCCTTTCAAAAAATTAGAGATTAAAATTATAGAGAAAATAACACAAATCACTAGTTTACATCATTTTTAAATTATTCATAATTTATTCCACGTAATTGACAAAATGTGTTGAATGCTTAAAAGATGATGATTTTTGTGGCCCTTGTCGACTTCGTAAATTAGCTAAAATGTCTCCATCTTTGAATAATATGCAAGATTTACAATACTTTTCCAACAAATCTCTATCACATCAATAGAAAAAATTTAAATTTAAATTGATCCCAAAAAAATATTACTATCACTTTCCTGTTTTCAAACTCCAATTAAATATCACATTTAATTTTTATTTTTTTAATATTTTTCAATATCAATCCTCACTCACAAAATCCTAAGATTAAGGGAATGGTTACTCTAATGTACTGATTGCACAGGTATGACCTCTGCACATTTCTTAATTTTAACCTCTTTTAGTAGGGGAGAGGGGCCCATAGTGGAACGGGCTTCAATAGTGGGGATAGAAGTAGTCCTTAGTGGGCCTCATGGAGCATCTTAATATCCAACTGCAAAACAATTTTTATCCATAAAATACATAAACTCACAAATCATGTGATGTCACATCATTGCACCAATAAAACATGACTTAGTGCACCACTATCGGTCTCACTTTTTTTTTAGCCTTTTTTAATACCTTACCAAAAAACATGCTGATGTGGCATCATATTTGATGATGTGACCCTAAAATTAAATTGTTTAAGTAGGTGAGTTGTCAAATAAACTGCTGTACAAAATTGGAACTAATTTGAAATTCCATATAAGATTTTGAGAAACACGACTGTGCGCCACTATGAACCCCTCTCCCCTGTCATTTGTTCTCTTTCAAATCTCTAGGCTCCTAATCATAATGATGACGACTGTTCAGACACAGACGAGCACAGTGATAAAAAGTTGAATATGTGCGTTGGAGGAGAGGAGGGAGGAATATGCCGTAATTTGGCAGGTACCTATAATTGTTCCTGTGCAAATGGTTACGAAGGAAATGGTTACTCCAATGGTACTGATTGCAGAGGTATGATCTCCGCACATTTGTTAAATATAAGCATGTTTTCTCCTTTAAATCATTCCTCTTGAATACCTTAAAGCTCCACAAGACAGCCGAGGCTTTACAGTGATGTGAGTCTTGTAGAGCACAGGGGCGATCCAAAACAAGCAAGGCTAAACTATTATGCCCTGCCAACCACATGTGATAGTACCTCTCAGGATCTCTACCCTTCTCCATCTGTTACAGCAATTTCTTCAGAGAACCCATCCACTGCGTTGATTCAGATTGAGATGTCAGATAGGTATGCGCGATGATCAAGGCAATGCACGACCGAGGAAGCAAACAAGAGAAGACACCCTTCATTGGTTGCTCTTAAAAAAACAGAAATAAATCCATACTGTTATGAGGTGCGGTTGACTGGTAGACACGCATTCAGTTACTGTTGTATATAGTATTTTTTGGCAGTGGTTAAATTGGAGATCCTCTTCCCTCTTTTCTTGTTATTTTGCATTATCACGAAGGTTTCTTTGAATTTGAGGTGTTACTTTTTCTATGTTTTTTTTAATAATATTATTTTATAAATGATAAGTTAGACATTATTTTTAAAAAGTAGACCAAACTCTATTATTTTGATATGATGCCACAAATCGTTTTTTAAGTTTATTCTCATGTTCATACAATATATTTATATGTAGAAAACATTTTATTTATTTATTTATTAATTATATGAATTTTATGATCATATAATTTTACTCCTTGCAAATATATTAAATTGTAAATATGATAATATCATATTATTTATTATTTAATTGTTATATATCTTTTATAATGAGTCTATTTTCTTTAGGTTTTTTGTTTGTAACTTTCTTTTCTTTAATATTTGATATCTAAGTATGTAAATAGTGGTATAATTCGTAGTCCTTTTAAAATTTTGACATGAAACATTTCCATTAATGTTAATCCTACTCTTTTTGTTGGTCCAATATCAATAGTGGCTTTTTGAAGAGTTAGCTCTAGTGATTTACATATTGTTAAAACCCAAGCCAATCTTAATTGAATTTGTATTGAGTTATTCCTTTCAATTGTTGCAATTGGAGCACTAGAAGAATGTTTATCATCGAATGGAATTCCTATGTAACTGCCAAATTGTACCAATACATAGGTTGGTGGTTGGAGTGGTGATGTTTCAGGCCTATATACAAATTTTTGAACAGATCCTAAAGCTCCATTGACAAGTATTATTTCTATCCATAGGTTTGATACTAACATAACTCTTGCATTTTTTCTTAACAAAAATTTCATATTAATTTCATTATATGTATATCCCTAAGTTGCACTAAAACTGCCAATTTTTGTTGTAATGCTCTATGCAATTGAATTTTTCAAAGAGTATATTTTTTTCCTATTGTGACTATGAACATTGTTATTTGTTGAGGATGAATGAACATTATTTTCAAAGTCTTCATTGATTGGTGCATCTAACATTTCATTTCTTTTATCATAATCAAACTCCAATAATCTATTATAGGGTTTGCATATTTTATATTTGTAAGAAGTTGAAAAAATCTTTGTTGCTCATTGCTAGGTCTGTCTTGTCTAAAAATATGATCTAAAGTAATGATAATTTTGAATTCTTCCCATAGAATTTTAGCTTTTATTTTGCTTACAAAAGGTGGTCTATCATTAATAAAAGGTAATTTTCCAATATCTCCTACCAAGATCATTGATATTCCTACAAGTATTATTTAAATTATATTCAATTATATAATTTATGAATAAGGACATGAAATAGATTGAAAAAATAAATTATTAAAAATAATCATATATCATGCTTAATATTTGAATAAGCCTCACACCTACAAAGGATTGATTTTTATTTTGAGGAAAAGCTATATGGAGTTGAGAATCTATGTTTTCAATCAATCTTTTGCTAAGAAAGCTCATTTCATCAATTCATGTATCTGATATATACTAATTATTTTTAAAAACTTGTTAATCTTTTCCTTGTAACTTTTAAAGTCTTTGATTGGAATTTTCAATTTTAAATGAATAGTTGATGCAGCTATATTGAATGTCATAACTCTAGTTGGTGCAAGTAGAAGTAGGAGAGATTGAATTGACATTTAAGCATTATGAAGTTCTTTGGTTATGGAACCTACAACATATGACTTTCATGTTCCTATTGTGCCTTGAATTATCATGAACAATGGAGATTCATTTTGATTGCTTTTGCAGTGTGTAATTATATGTAAACTGTTTTCTCTTATTTTTTCTTTGATTTTCATAGTTGATAGAGTGTTGTATGTCATATTGAGTGAGGAAAATATTCATGATGGTAATGAAAAATGATAGCTTCATTTGTGTATTATTCATTTGAATATCATTTGACCAATTGGTTTGTTTGTTGAAATCTCTCCTACCCAACATTTCCATTTATAATATTTGCATATTTTAACCATGATAAATATTAGATAAAATTTCCCATTTATTCTTTGTAGCAGTATATTAGACAGTTTTGATGTCTTCATTTTGAGAATTGATAATATCTTCAATAGTGTCAATCACTATTCTTCATTTTGTATGCTATGGATTATAGCTGAAGTTTAGCCAATTTGAATCTATTATATCATTGTTATGACTGATATCTCTTTGAATATCATGAAATGGTTTCTAGAGTAACAATTCTGAGAAGAAAAATAAAACAGTTTTTCAAGTCACATGTAGGCATAGTTAGAAATCTAGGAAATACTCTCATATTAGTTATTGATTTTCTTGGATTTCATTTGTTATCTTCTTTTGATTGAAGATTATATATATATATATATATGATTTTTCCACATCAATTAGCGAGATACCTTCTATATCACTATGCCTATTTTTGTATGTAACAATGAAATATATTGTTTGTTGTTCATTGTTATTTTTAATGTGCAACACTACACATTTGAAAACCTTAGTTCATACATTTAGATTGATAAATATTCTATTAATTTCAATCAATGAATGTTATGATGACATATGGCATTTTTTAGTTTCAATATCTCTTTCTATTAGTGTTTTAGTTAGTAGCTTTATATAAGCTTTTGCAACTAGATCATCTAGATTTTCTATTTTTGTTAAGAGTATTAACATTTCTTTGTATGTTTCAAAGATTTTGTTTGATTTGGTTACATACCTAGCAATATATTTAATTATAACATATTTTGATAGAACATGTTTCTAATCAATATTTTCTCTCAACAATTACAAAATGTATTGATTATGTGAATTAAGTCTATCATCATTTCTAGTAGGGTAAATTTTTTTCACCAGTGTCTATGTCTCCTCATAGTCCTTTTGAATATCTTTTTCTATTTTTAATACATGGATTCATTCTATAATTTTGGAATACTTGTAATATTGATTACAATCAATTAATTTTTTGTGTTTGTTAGAATGCGAAAAAATCTATAATTGTGGTAATAATATTCAAATTTTTTTTTTTACCTATGGGTTTCATTCATGGGTATCATGTCTCAAATTCCATACATGAATGAACCGTAGATATTTTTGGTTTGGGATTGTATGACTCTCTTTCTCAATTAGGGTTTTTCACCTAAATGAGAGATAGACCCCACACAAAATCTAGGTGGTTCACTCAAACTAGTGCAAGTACAATGAAACTATGTCTAAATGCAACAAACTGATGAAATGGATTGATTATTTATGCAAGACCTAAGAAACATGAAGTGTTTGAAAACACAATGTGATATGCAGAAATGAACTAGAAACATAAACAAATGATTAACATAACTTAATGAAATTGAATGGAGTGCACTTGGAAGTTGAATGCTAATGCTAGAAGGTTCTTGAATGTTTCAGAAATCACTATTGATGACCACTAGGACTCATTCACCATAGATGGTGAGTCAGTCTTGGTTCTAGTAAATTTTGTTGAAACAAGTTATTAGGCACCAAAACCTGGCAGTGGGACTCATTTGCCACTGATGGTGAATCGGTCCACCTACAGAAATCTACAAATTTTGAAGTCAATTTTGTGGGTCCAGATCTGCACTTGTCTTCTTGTCAGGTTTACGAAATTGAAACTACAAAAAAGGGGTTGAATGATGTCTCTAAGCTTGAATTAGGTCTTTATTGACTTGAATATCTTGGATGGCTTGTTAACCATTTTTCAACACCTATCACTTTGAAAAATTTTCCTACAAGAATTGAAAACACACATGCAAAAAGGGAAAAAATGGTTTAGGGTTAGAGTATAGGGGTTTTCCTTGGTCAAACCCCACTTTGGTAATAAAACCCTTAATATAGAAATGAAATGAGAAAGGAATAATCATAAAATAACATGCAAGTGTCATAAACTCACCAAACCCTTATTGTTAAAGTTTGAAGATATATCAATGGTTGCTCCAAGATGCTTGATAATTGCTTGATTGAATGATTAAGGATGCTAGAATACTTGAATGCTATGATGGATTGAATGCATGGATGAATTGGGGTTAAAATGGATAGAAAAACACTTATTTATACACACTTGTTCCCTAATTTCTTGAAAATACATCACAGGCTAACCTAAGGTCTTAATGAATAAAAACCCAAAAGAGATTTGAATTTATTTTGATTTTTTTTCCAAGAGGGACTCATTCGCCACCTATGGAGAATGGGTCCCACTGAAGGAAAGCAAGTGGGTGTCAAGGATTAAGTTGTGTTTAATGTTTTTTATTGGGTTTATATTAGAAAATAGACTTACTTAAGGCATGTAAGTGCATAAAGGGGCCAAATAAAGCATAAGAAAGGTGTATTTAGTGGTGACAAGCCTAGAAAAGCATGAAATTTTGTTACAAGACTTTACAACACTTTAAAATAAGACTTGGTAAGGGATAAAAAGTGAATAATTAGATGAATTATAATAAGAAGAGTCTAGAAAATTGTAGAAATGTGTTACAACACTTCACAAAACCTTCACAAGACATCATAAAGTCTTTATAATTTGAATATTCAAGACCTAATGTGAATGTATAAGTCACATTGCAACATTAAATCTAAGCAGAATAAGCGAAGAATCATAGGAAAAAGACCTAAATGACTATGAAAATGTCAAAGATCCATTTTTCTATAGTATAGTTAGCGCCCACTTTAGTGAGAGGATGAACTTGCTTCAAACTCACACTAAAGTAGTCGTGCATATTGAGAGGGATCCAAATGAAATTATGCTAGCAAGGTGAGACAACAACGATCAAGAGGGATGCTCAAGCCCCTGGGATGAAGATCCCATGTCAATCTAAACATAAGAATAAAGGAACACACATGTGAAAGAGAAGAAGAGAAGGGAGAGAAAAAGGAAAAGTTAGATCAAGCTTCAATCATTTGTCCAGCTACTTGTGGATCAGATCTAGGTTGTTTGTCTGAAAAATAAAATGCATACTGACTCTGGGGTGATGAAACTCATGCTTGCCCATCGGGTGAGAAGGCCCAAAAGGTGAGAAACATACACTTGGGTGGTATGTACTCATAAACACATAGGTGGCTATGGGGAAAGTAATGCCTCAAAATGGGCTTCCCACTCAACCATATCAAAGTTATACCTCCTGATAACTTTAATAAGGTGCCACAAAGGAAAATTTTAGTTTGTGCTTCATGAAACAAGTAAAGATTCATATGCTTAGAAATCATCAACAAGCAAGATGGCACCACAAGTATGAAAGTTGTGTTATGCAAGGTATCCATATGAATGCAAAATATAAATTTCAAAAATGTAAAACGCAAAAGAAGTTCAAAGGATTTTTGTTAAGTTCATGCAAGGTCTATAACTTAAGAAACATTGTGTCTAATATCTCCAAGAGACGACCAAACAAAGAATAGAATATTCGTAACTTAGGGGATGCAGTGCTTCACATCAAACCACTAAGAGGAATGTAATATGCTAAGATAGATCACACTTATGAAGGACATCACACCCAATGTCATCCACAAAGTGACAAACGCATCATATGGAACAAGAAGGCTACACTAAGAACCAATAAAAATGCAAAATGAATAATGCCAATGTATGCCTCTACTTTAAAGGAATTTCTACACACTATTTTGTGAGCAATTACTTTAAAGTAACAAATGAAAAATTCAAAAAGAAACAACACATGAGAGCCAACTTGGAAAGCCCCTATGCCAAGTCATACGTTTCCAAGTAAGGCTACGTCATGCGAAGGAAAAAAAAGAACAAAAGAAAGAGGGTTTTCCCCCAAAAAGGAACACACCAAACACATAAGGGATCTATGGATTTGGGGTTAGTATGTTCATTGCTACAATGTTTTTATGAAAGATCTCAAAACTATAGTCATTCCCCAAATACATAGAAATGGATGAAAAAAAGAAAAATAAAAAGGAAACCTTTGGGTAAAAATGGAAGAGGCATTACAGTCTCAATGCCTTGCATCATCCCCAAAAGGAAAGCACAAGCAAGGGAAAATATTTTGGGTCAACATGAAGGAGAAATTTCGGTCTCAATTCTTTTCATCATCCCCAAAAAGCAAAACACAAGAAAATACTAAGTAAAAGGAAAAAAAGGAACCTTTTGGGTCAACATGGAAGAGACATGGGGCATCTCAATGCTTTGTGTCATCCCAAAAAGGAAAACAAAAAAAAAGGAGAGAAAGCGAAAGTGATGTACGACATATATAGAAGAATGAAGATACACATAAAGGAAGTGTACAAAGAGAGAGAACATTAAACACACATTACAGGGGAACACATTATGCACATGAAATCACACCAAAGAAAAGAAAAAGAAAAAAAGAAAATGTAAAAGGCTAGTAGTGAAAATGTAAGTCACACATTAAACAAGCCGTGCTCACCTCCCAATGTTAGGAGGGTAAACAACATGGCTAAGGGACAAGGAAAAATGCATTATGAGAATAAGGCTAAGAACCTCTTGTTCCTGCCTCATGTGAGGAAAGAATGGGCCAAGATAGGTGATGGTAAAGGTCATGCAATAGTGAGAATTGAAGATTCTACAAAAATTGGATGATGAAGTATGGAAAAGTATACTATGGGATGATAGGATGGAAGTCTGTCTCAATGAAGTGGTGCTTACTCAGTATCTCCTTCAATGCTTGACATTCATCATTGTGATGTCCAAGAATTTGATGATATTTACAATATGGTGCGTTGGAATCTTTAGGATGGATAACTAACCTATTTGAAGGTGGTAAGAGTATAAGACCTCTATTTAAAAGGATTTTCAATTTCCTTTTACATTCAAGTGGTGGATGGAGAGGAAACTTTAGCTTTTTCAATTTGTAAGTTCATTTGCATTTACTAGATTCACCTTTTTCATGGATTGAAGGAGGAAGAGGACCCATGGGGATCCTAGCATCCTTGTCATTGGAATCTTGATATGGTTGTTCATGTGGAAGGAGTACATTCAAGATAGAAGGGGAATCAAAAATCATTGTGCCATCATCCTGAAGTCTCTAATATTCAAAAGGAAGCTTGTTATCATGAGGAGGATCTTGATATCCTAACCCTGTTGTGTTCCAATCTATTGGTTTTTGTTCTAAAAGTTGATGAATGTCATGTTCAGTTGTTGTGTCACATCCTTGTTTGCTTAAGATAGTAAAACCTTTTCCATAAGTTTCTTCAAGTTTGATGGGTGTGTTTGTAACTTTACTATCATATAATGGTTGAGGAGTTGGTTGTGTAGAATAATGAGGCCAGCTTGTTGGAGGGAACTTAGGTCCTTCATTTGTTTTAGGATGGAGGTAACCAAACATATCAAGAGATGAGATAGTAGGAAGGTCTTGTGACTTAATGGATGGGTAAAAGGTTGCATTGGTTTCAAGGTTGTCAAGGCATTCATTTAAGAACTTATGCATGTTATCATCATCTTCTCCAGTGTTTTCAACAACATTAGGAGGGGATTCATGAGGAGTAGAAGGAGCATGAGAAAGCTCAAGGTCATTAGGATCAATTCTAAAGGCATAATTTGACATGTCCACTAAGGATTTTAATGACACCCAAAACTTATTAAAGAAAAAATCCATTAGGAAAATGAGAAAAAGTGAACTAATATGCAAGAAAGAGAATAAAATATAAAATATAAAAAGTACAATAGAATGTAATAGCAAAAAACTGTAATGTAGAAAATGCCCAGAAATTGCCAGAAATTGCTGTGTAGAAAGTACAACTAGACTGATTTGCCTAGGGTGGTGAATGAGTCCAGGGGTGAATTTTTTTTGTGATCTTTCAAAAAATTTAAAATGATTTCTTATGATTTTCTAGTGCAAAACTAGGATGCAGATGCAAAATTTAAGTATTTTTAATGTTTTGAACTGAAAAAATGAAATCTATATGAGATTCACTAATGCAAATTTGAAAACCCTATGATGCAAAAACAATGCAAAATCTAATGTAATGAGTCCTATGATGTAAATGAGGATGCAAATCATAAAGATAATGTTCAATATGCAAGTTCACCAAAATGAACCGTAGATTTTTAGGTGTAGGGTACTATGACTCTCTTGCTCAATTAGGGTTTTTCACCTAAAGGAGAGAGATAGATCCCACACAAAATCTAGGTTGTTCACTCAAACTAATGCAAGTAAAATGAAATTATGTTTAAATGCAATGATCCAAATGCAACAAACTGAAAAAATGGATTGATTATTTATGCAAGACCTAAAAAATATAACGTGTTTGAAAAGAGAGTGTGATATGAAGAAATGAACTAGAAACATAAAAAAATGAAAATAGAGTGTGATATGAAGAAATGAACTAGAAACATTAAAAAATGAATACAAAACTTAATGAAATTGAATGGAGCACACTTGGAAGTTGAATGATGATGCCAAAAGGTTTTGGAATGTTTTAGAAATCACTGTTGATAACCACTATGACTCATTCACCACAAATAGTGAATCAGTCTTGGTTCTAGTAAATTCTATTGAAACAAGTTTTGGGGTGCCGAAAACTAAAAACCTCAGAAAATACTTCCTTCATCCATAAGTTTCTTCAAGGTTTATGGGTGTGTTTGTAACTTTATTATCATAGAATGGTTGAGGAGTTGTTTGTGTGGAAGAATGAGGTCCACCTATTGGAGGGAACTTAGGTCCATTTATTTCAGGATGGAGGTAACCAAACATATTAGGAGGTGAGATAGTAGGAAGGTCTTGTGACTTCATGGACGAGTAAAAGGTTGCAATGGTTTCAAGGTTATCAAAGCATTAATTTAAGAAATTATTCATGCTATCACCATCTTATCCAATGATTTCAACATCATGAGGAGGAGATTCATGAGGAGTTGAAGGAGCATGAGAAAGCTCAAGGTCATTAGGATCAGTTCCATAGGCACAATTTGACATGTCCACTAAGGATTTTAATGACACCCAAAACTTATTAAAGAAAAAATTCATTATGACAATGAGTGAAAGTGAACTAATATGCAAGAAAGAGAATAAAACAAAAAATCTAGAGAGTATGATAGAATGCAATAGCAGAAAATTGTAATGTAGAAAATGCCCAAAAAATGCCAAAAATTGCTATGCAGAAAGTGCAACTGGGCCAATTCGCCTAGGGTGGGGAATGAGTCTAGGGGTGATTTTTTTGTGATTTTTCAAAAAAATTAAAATGATTTTTATTACTTTCTGATGCACAACTAGGATGCAGATGCAAAATTTTAGTATTTTTAATGTTTTGAAGTGCGGAAATGAAATCTATATGAGATATTCACTAATGCAATTTTAAAAACCATAGGATGCAAAAATAATGTAAAAGCTAATGCAATGAGTCCTAGGATGTAAATTTGGATGCAAATCCGAAAGATAATGTTCAATATGCAGGTTCACCAAAATGAACTGTAGATTTTTAGGTGTAGGGTGATATGACTCTCTTGCTCAATTAGGGTTTTTCACCTAAAGGAGAGAGATAGATCCCACACAAAACCTAGGTGGTTCACTCAAACTAATGCAAGCACAGTGAAATTATTCCTAAATGTAATGATCTAAATGCAACAAATTGATAAAATAGATTGATTATTTATGAAAGACCTAAGAAATATGAAGTGTTTGAAAATAGAGTGTGACATGAAAAAATGAACTTAAAACATAAACAAATGAAAAAAAACTTAATGAAATTGAATGGAGTGCACCTGGAAGTTGAATGTTGATACTAGAAGGTTTTGGAATGTTTCAGAAACTACTATTGATGACCACTGGGACTCATTCACCATAGATGGCGAATCAGTCCTAGTTATAGTAAATTCTATTGAAACAAGTTTTGGGGTGTCAGAAACTAAAAACCTTATAAAATACTTTCTTGAGCGTATCTAAAGTATGACTCATTCACCATTGATGCTAAATCAGTCCACCTAAAAAAATTTGCAAGTTCTGAAGTCAACTCTGTGGGTCCAGATCTGCACTTGTCTTCTTATCGGGTTGATGTCCAATTGAAACTGCAGAAAATGGGTCGAATGATGTCTCCAAGCTTGAATCAGGTCTTTGTTGACTTGAATAGCTTTGATGACTTATTGACCACTTTTCAACACCTATCTCTTTGACAAATCTTCCAATAAGACCTACAAACACAAATGCAAATAGGGAAAAATGGTTAAGGGTTAGAGTATAGGGTTTTGCCTTGGTGAAACCCCAATTTGGCAATCGAACCCTTGATAAAGAAATTGAATGAGAAAGGAATGATGAAAAAATAGCATGCAACTGTCATAAAATCACCAAACCATTGTTGTTAAAGTCTGGAGATATATCAATGGATGCTCCAAAATGCTTGATAATTGTTTGATTGAATGATTAAGGATGCTATAATACATGAATGCTATGATGGATTGAATGCATGAATGAATGGGTCTTAAAATTGATAGAGAAAAAATTATTTATACACATTTGTGCCCGAATTTCTCGAAAATACAAAATCACAAGCTGACCTAAGGTCTTAATGAATAAAAATCCAAAATAAATTTGAATTTATTTTGAATTTTATGCCAAGAGGGACTCATTCGCCACCCATGGTGAATAGGTCCCACTCAAGGTAAGCAAGTGGGTGTTAGGGAATAAGTTGTATTTAATGCTATTTTTGGGTTTATATTCAAAAATAGACATAATTAAGGCATATTAGTGCATAAAGGGGCCAGATAAACCATAAGAAAGGTGTATTTAGTAGTGAAAAGCATAGAAAAGCATGAAAGTTTGTTACAAGACATTACAACACTTTAAAATAAGACTTGGAATTGTATGAAAAGGGAATACTTAGATGAATTGTAATAAGAAGAGTCTAGAAATTTGTAGAAGTGTGTTACAACACCTTCACAAGACATCATAAAGCCTTTATAATTTAATTATTCAATACCTAATGTGAATGTATAAGTCACATTACAACATTAAATCTAAGTAGAATAAGCCAAGCATCACAGGAAAAAGACCTAAATGACCATGAAAATATCAAAGATCCATTTTTCTACGACAAAATGAACAATCAAGTTGAACTATATTTTAGCAACAATTCATTGATCTTCATTTGACCAATCGATATTATCCATGTTTGGCACTCGATTTATCCATAAACATCTATGTTTCCACTCATATTTGCACCAATAGTCTTGAACATTCATTCCTATTTGAAGGATTTATTTTCTTAACTAAGAATGTCAGAAGTGGATGTATTATGCAACTGTATTTGGATAGTTAGTTACAATTTATTTTCACCACAATTTGTGCTTCTCTTGGATTTGTTGGAGATGTACCTAGTATTAGTACATGTAAGTCTAGCCAATACAAGTCAGCTACATTCAATATAAAGAAAATGGTGGGTGTACTAATGTAGACTAGTATGTCTTTAAATTTTGCATGGAATTTTGTCCAATAAGATCATGTACCCCTTAAAGATGTTATGAGCTACCCCAACATATCAATAAGTTGTGACTATGACATATAGTGCATATTTTCATGAAGCTCATTTAGTTTGATAGGCATGTCATATATTTTTTTTCATAAAAACTATAGTTGATTTTTACATATGATGTCTCATTATCATATGACATCATATAATATTGAAATATTAGATGTTTAATGAAGTAATTGTCTCTACAATGGGGTATGTGCAGGATCGTCATGGAAAAAATAGGCCCTTAAGTGGCGAAAAAATTAGAAAATCAGAGTTAGGCAACTTGACGTAAAAATTTGAATAAGTTATCTATATTATTTCAAAAATATGTAAGAATAGAATGTGTAGAAAATTGAATGTAGTTTCTAAAATACTAGGTTTATTTAAAAAAAATAAATCTATTTGGTGAAAATTTGAAATTTCAATAAAGTAGTACTTAAATTTCAGTGGAAAAATAAGAAGTAGGTGTCTATCTAACCACCCTAACCACAATAGAATGATAATATTTTTTTTAATATTTTAGATATAAGTAGAGGACTCATGTCCCGATGTGATTTTTTTTTGTAATTTTTTCCAAGTAAATAATTAAATATGAATTTTTTATTACAACTTTTAAAAAATATAAAAAATTGTATGTCTGACCACCTTAACTTGGTCAAAACTTCATGAAATTATTATTATTATTTTTTAATCCTATATTATGTGAAGCATAAAATGTGGTGCATGTTTCGGATTCAAAAAATGTGATACCATTTGAAATTTATAAATGTTTTCCAATCAGCCTATCAATCATGACTTTAGTCACAATTCAAATAGAAAATGATTATTTTTTTATTAAATTCAAATTAAAGCATAATTTATATTGGTGGAAAGCTGAGAATCTCCTTTAAAAACCCTTTTCATTTCATCAATTTTGGGTCAGAAAAAGGTCATCAGCCACATACCCTACACATACCCATCATATTGCCACTTTTTGTCCCATCATGATCTTGCACATACCCAATGATATAGGTGTGTCACATATTCATGCAAATTTACTTTCCTAAGTCATGGTTCTAAGAAGTCACATATACCATTTGGAAATAATGTTGGGAATTCCATATCAAACAATCTTGATGTAACATATGTATTTATTGGAGATTCACCAACTATTGGCTAGTCAATTAATGTTATTGAATATATGTTTGGGCTTTTCATCCATGCATGGATAAATTCCATCTCTTTTTATGCATTGGGTGGTCAAGAAATCATCAATGTAGTGTGTTCAAAGATAATACTTTCATTATTATATATATCCCTAGTTTAACATAAACTATATAATTTGTATATGGTTGAAATTGAATATGCATAGTCCTAAGTTGATAAAAAATATTTTGATTTGAATTTTTAGCTAAAGTGCCAAGAGCACTTTCATCGATTGTTATTTTGAGTAAAACTTGTTGTGGATGATTTTTTCCATGAGCATTGTATAAACACAATCCTTATTCACTATGAAGTGGTAACACGTGCCACATTGATCTTTCCTTTTAACTATAATGACCAGAAATGTTTTGATATAATGTGGCAATGTATTTGATATTTTCTCAATATGTTGTGAAAATCTTATCACGAGTCCTCTATATTTATATTGGCCACCTCTTACATGTGTAAGTTGTAAAATGTGTCCAATTTTTATTTCTTTACAAATATAAAAAATTACTAGGGAATGGTAGGAATCTATGTGATTATGGAATAGAAATTGTATTTTTAGAATCGGTGAAGAGTGATAAATTTGGATTTGGTGTGTTTATTTTCTTCTCATTTTCTTTCTACATCTAACTATTGTAGTGTTGCTTGTAACCTTCATATTTCATTTCTTTCTCTATTTGATTCATTATTTTTTCTTCTTTGTCCATCCCTTTTTCCATCTATTGTTTGATCCCTATATCATTTCCAATATTCTCTTTAGTATTCTCTTTGATATTATTTCCTTTGTTCCTCAAATTCAATTTTTTTATTTTTTCTATCCATAGCTACAAATAAAAATATTATGTTCAAGTTTAAGGCGTAGAACATGTATCATCTGATTTTAGAAAATATTGTTTGAAAAAAGTAAAAAATTGTCTTAAATGTGGTTTTAGGAAAATTAACCACTGACAAATTCACCTCCAACAATTCATCACCATGACAAATTCATCTCATGGAAAATTCACAGCCATGAATTGTCGGTGAATTGTTGACAATGAATTTTCCATGAGATGAGCTTTTCATGGCGATGAATTGTTGTAGCTGAATTTATTGGTGGTAAACTATTGGTAGTGAGTAATATATATCTCAACACTATTTGTAAGTGTATTATAGCAATGTGAAATCAAAAACCTATAATGTAATATAGTTTTGTTTTTAATATTATTTTAAAAGAATATGAATATTTTATTGTTATATAATAATAATTATATTCTAATTATAATGATTTTTACTATATTTTTTCATATTATTATATTGCTATATTATGTTATATTATTACATGATAGTATTATTATATTTGTATGACTATTTTTTTAAATGATTTGATTATAGTTTATTTATATTGTATAACATGGAATCAATGTGATTAGAATATAGTATGATTACTGATATATTACCATAAGTTAAGTATGATTATTATATTGATTTTATTAGACTAATATGATTTAACAATTACCAAATTATTCATATGTATGTTTTTTTGTGATAAAGTAAAACACTATTATGATTATAATTATTTTTGAATTTTAAACATATTTATGATTCTTATATTGTGATATTATGTTATATAACTAATGATCTTGGTATTATACTAGTATTAATTTTTCTAATTTAATTCACATTATTTGATTATAATTTATTTATATTGTATCATGGCATAAGTGTGATAAGGAAATTGTATGATTAGTTATATTGTATATTGTGTCATGGGATACATTTATTAAAAAATTATATGATTAGATATATATATTATAATAAGTGAAATCTAACTATTTTATTAATATTATTATACTAATATAATTTAATAATTTTAAAATTATTTTTTATGTATCTTTTAGTGTTTTATAACTATAAATTTATTATTATGATATTTATGTTTAAGATAAGATATTAATTATTATTAAATTATGATATTATGCTCTACTTGTAAATGACGAGAAAATTGCATGATTAGTTAATTTTTTTCATAAGTATGATTATTATTGTAATGATGATAAAATAATTATAAAATTATTTATATGACTAGCTCAGATATCTTAAATACATCTATCTAAAATACGTTGAAAGATATCAGTCTCGAGACACCTATAGTATAATTTTGTAAAGAATAGATAAGCACCTCAAGACTAATATCTCTCAACATATTTTAGATAGATGTATTTAAGATATCAAAGCTAGTAGCATCTGTAGTGTAGTATGTAAAATATTACTTTAGCATGTTTTTATTGTGTTTATAAAAAGTATTTTTATCCTTTGCAAATATTAAATGAGACATTTTACATTAAACCAAAAAAAAATCTTTATGCTATAGCAATCAAGTTTATTAGAAGAATTATATCCAATAACGTATACATTACATAAACTTGTTGTGCTTCCAAATATTCCTTAGCTCTTCTTTTGGTGAGTTGCTTCCCTATTTTAACTTTTTGATAATGATCATATGAAAATGGTGGTGAGATTTTGAGTCCATCCAAGGATTTAACAAGTGATATAGAAAAAAATGTTAATCCTATTCCTTTTTTCAGTCCTATATCAATTGTTGCCTTGGAAAGATTCAATCTTTGTGATTTATGGATTGTTAGTGCCCAAGATAATTGTAATGGAAACTAACGTGTGCGTCCCCTATGTATCAATGCAATTGGAATTATATTTGGAGTTGCATCTTCAAATGGAATTCTTGAGTAGTTATCAAATTCAACCATGACATCTAAGTAATTCATGAGTAATTATCTGCTACATTCAAAGTAAAGAAAATAGTTGGTGTTTTGATTTCATGTAAGAGGTTAGTTAATTCAGCTTGAAATTTTTCCCAATAAGATCTTATACCCCATAATGTAGTACTAAAATGCATCAAATGATCAACTAAATGTGAATGGGGGATATTTCCCTTATGCTCTCACAACTCATTGATTGTGATTGGAATATCTTGAAAGCTCTTTTTGACAAATGCGGTAGATGAGTTTTGTGTACGATGTCTCATAATCATATTCATCATATAGTATCAAGATAAATCAAGGGTTTCATCCAAAGAAATGATCTCTATATCAAAATAAATGTTTAATAAACTCATGTAAATGAACTCTCCTTATTTTTGGTTCTAGCCAATCACATCACTCATATGGAAATAGTGATGGAAAATTCATATCAAGTAATCTTTCAGTAATATACTCATTTATTGGAGTTGTTCCAATTCCTGGCCAATCAATTACTGATCTAGGATCTAAAATAGGATTATTTACCCATTCCTAGACTAGTTCCATCTCTCTTTGAACATTTGGTGGTTTTGATTCCATTGATGTAGTGTGCTCAATAATGTTTATGTTATGCCTATAGCACACACACCTAGTTCAAGATGGGGGCCCTCTCTTTTTGCTTTCCTGGGTCACTTTTTCCTTTGCCTCATTTTGAGTGCCCCCTATTTTTTATTCCTAAGTGGTCATGGAGTCATAGAGTCATCATCTCAAGTTGACCAAGTTTCATTACACTCAAAATTTCCAATTCCCTAGCCTTGGAAAGGTTTTGTTGGTAGCTTTCCTTCAAACTTTGAAACTGTCATCATTCACACAATGCGGGTCCGCCTATGCAGGCTACCTTATGCAAAAATTCATCCCCTTTTCTTCATCCCTATGGTAGTTGACTCAACACATCCTCCCACCTCACCACATCCTCAACCTCCCTTGTCATTTTCCATTGTTGACTTGCCATACGACCAACCCTTGACTATTGCCCATCTTGTGGACCTCACAATTCTTGTCGTCGTCTTTTTGAGATACGTGTTCATTGACCCTAGCTACTTTTGTACCCACATTAATGGTGGGAATTTAATGCGCAAAGTTGTATAAATAGATGCTTCTAACAAGTCATTTTTATGGAAAGACATTCAGGAAACTTTTCAGATCCCCAACAATCGCCGCCTCTGCGCTTGCAGAATCCCACCATCATTCGAAGCTTCATTATTTGCACTATCTTTGTGGATTTCTTCTATTTTTTTAGGTTGGTCTTCCACCACCAGTTATGCTATGAGTTTTCTTTGATTTTCAAAAATCTTGCTAAATTTTGGAGATGGAAAATTTAAAAACTAGTTAGTAAACAATAAGGCAAACAAAACCCATATTTTAGAATTGAAAAATCCTTTGGAAATCACCCACAAGGTGTGCGCAGAACTCCCACCTCCTGCGGCTATTCATGAACTAGGGAAACCATGCCCTTGCGACCCACATAGTGCCCACCATCATTGCCTTGTTCCTTTAATGATAAAATTCAAAGCAACCAACTTTTGTCCCCTTCAGGCCAGCGTATGCAGGAGGGTGTTTACCCACTGTCGTCACTGATCTCACTTAAACAAAAACATAAGTTAAAGCGAGAGCCTTACACTTCGTTGGGTCCAAAAATTTGGGTTTCCACACCTAGGTCTCCTTTCATGTCACACCATTTCAAAACTATCGATTAGTCCTAGCCACCTGCCTTGCGGGTCTTGTGTAAACCATTTCCGTCAACCAAGCTTATTGCCTAAACCTTCTTACGGACCATCTCCAGTAGACTTCCACCACTAATCCACCATTTTTTAATGGTCATTCCAAATGGTGAAGCCTGGGGATCTTTCTGATGAGCGGGCCCCACCCCAGTTGTCTTTATCTAATCATTTGTGTTGAAAATGGCTAAGTATTGACCCATTTGTAGACTACTAGTTGTGGACATCTATTTGTGGCCCTCAGTTGACCATCCCTCCACCTTGCCGAACCTGCACCTACTTCTACCATCTAAGCCCAAAACAAAAATGACTAAGTGTAAATTACTTGGAGGGCTATGTGGGTAGCCATTTGCAGAAAGTCATCCCACTCTCGCTGCATCAAAATGGCCAATGACCTCCATCAGCTCGCTATGCGGGACCTAACCCCACTATCTCCTTTTAGCCATTTACTAGCAAATGGGTAATTCTTAAGCCTCCTATGGATTTGATGGTGTAGGCCGCCCTTGGTGCAACTTTTTCCCTCCTTCGTTGTTCTGAATCACCGACGCACACACATCCAAACTGTTTGGACTTCAATGATAAAATGATGTTGTCCTTAAAAGCCTCGGGCCTCCCATTATGGGATGTGGCTTGCGGGACGTTGCTCTACTAGTCCCATTTTAATGGTAAGACTCAAAATAGCCAAGGTCCCCCTGCACCTACATGCCTTAGACCCACACGCTAGAATGATCAATCTAACAATTCCAAAACTTCAGAATTGATTTGACCCACATGCTAAAATGATTCAATGTACTGATGGGCCCCACCTTATGATCAAAATACCTATGCAGGTAGAACTATGTGGGTTGTTGTGCCCTAATTTCTTCCCATTTGTAACTACCTCCAAAATGGTTGCCAACCTAGGGAAGTCTGCACCCCTAGGCCTGCATTGTCATAACTTCTTCAAATGAGAGGCTAAAGATGATTTGAAAGAAATGTTAGAATCCTTGAATAATGAATTACTTGATCTAAGATTGTTTTTGCAAGATTTTACTATTTCTCATGTTTTACACTTGAATATGCTTACTGCTCCTTTACTTGCAGGGTATATGGAAACAACTGTAGGACCTTCAAAGGCATCCACAGAAAAAGAAAAGGGAAAGAAAGCTGCCAAGGCATGAAGAGGGAAGGAATATAAGGATCAAATGAAGTAAAATTTTTAGGGGGAGAACCTCAAGTCAAAGGTAACCACAGACTGGGACAAGGTCTCAGATACTAACTTAGGTTATATTGACATCCATGAATTCAAGTAGAGGGTCATCATCAACCATGCCACAGAGAATACCAAGAGAATTGGAAGGAGTGGATTGGTCAAGGTCGCTTGTTTCCCACCCGCCCTTGTGGCTCTCAAATTAGTAATGGCCTACAGAGAGGCATATCAAGAGAACACTAAGAGAATTATGGATAGGGATTGCAACATACTGGCTTATTTTTCTGCCAAATCAATAGGGAAAACTTCCCATATTCCTACCTTTGATGAAGTGGTGGAGACATCTAAGGAGTATGCCGAGATTATATGGAAGGCTGACCCCTTGAAGTGAAAAAAACTAATTAATCAATATTGGTTAAAGGATAAGAGGGGAAGCACAAACAAAGTGCCTCAAGAGCTCTTCATAAGTTACTTCTATGAAGATTACCATGACTTGGTAACCTTATTAAGTAGGGTCATGGGCCTCCCGACTACCGCTTTATTCTAGGAATGGATGTTGTACTTCATAGAGGAAATCATTAGAGGGGAGACTAGATTCCATTGGGAAGGGATGATTATCAACTATTTGCATGAGCAGTTTGTAGCTGTAAAGAAAACCTCGCAGCTCTATATGACCTCATACCTGGTCTATCTACTAGCTAACTATGTTCAATATAGAGGTTTGTTTGTGGCACAAAGCAAAAAATTGGGGAGGGAATAGATGGTATATGATAGATACCCACAACTCCAATACAGGAACTTCAAGAAGGACTACTATAGGGTTAATGATCCCTTCATCAGGCACATCATCAAATTACTTGGAGGTGACTTCGAAAGGAGAGTCACACACAATGTTGATGCCTTCATCCATCAATTCAGATTTCTATTTATTTAGTTTCCCAAGTTTACCTATATCCAAGCTGAGGGCTTCTCAAAGAGACCATATAAACTACCCTATTACCCAAATGACCGGTTGGTATTACTTGAGCTCTCTAGGCAGCTACAACGTGCACATAGACTCCTGAGCAATATGCATAGGCTAGGGATTCCATATCCTCTTACCTTTGGAAAAGAAATATATGCACTTCCTGCATCCCAATGTGCAGAGTACTCGAAGAAAGAGATTATTGAATACAACCTGGAGCTCCACACTGCCCGACCATGGATGGATCCATATGGAAAATTAAAGAAGATGATTGGGGTAGAATATGCACATCGGCACAATGTCGAAGACTTTTGGGAAAATTTCAGAGATGATAAAGAAGTGCGTATGAGGCACTACATGTGCATGACTGCCTATCTTTTCAAGATAGTCAACTTGTTACTAGTGTCGAACCAAATTGTAGAGGATGAGGACACGGTGATTGATCCTAGATATGATGTTGTTTCTAATATATTGCTACCCCTAATTGACTGGAGTGAGGAAGAGGTCAATGACCTCGATATTTTGATGAAGCCAATTGAAGCTTAGACAAAGCGATGGATTGATGGGTAGATCACTCAATTGAAATTTCAAGGAGCTACTTTAACCTACAGTGAGCTTGAGGTTCAGCCCGAGAGCAAGGCTGATAGTGGAGCAATTGCTGCCTCATTTGGGGAACCCTCAAAATCTCCTTTAATTACTAGGTCAACGAAAAGAAAAGAGGTGGTTGAACACCAGCCCAAGCACAAGGTGTATTCAAGGAAAGCATCAAAGGGTGAGCCCTCCAAGAAATCAAAGAAATTAGGTAGATTCATTGAGATTCCCACCATTCAGGAGGACCCACTCCATGAGGGAGAGGAAGGAGAAACTGAGCAACCAAAGTCTCCACCTGCCACCTCTACCCTCGCTACCACTATTGTTGCCACTACAATCACTCCTCTGCCTGCTTCTCAAGAAATGATTGCTTCTTCTCCACTCATGGTGGAAATTTTAGTAAACCTTGCTTCCACCTAACCTGTTGTAGAAATAATGGTGATGGATTCTTCCTCTGATACCAATTCTCCACTCTCTTCTTTCTCCATGTCTCCATCAACAACCCTTTCATTGGCCACTACAACAATGACAATACCCACCATCTCGCTTCTAGAGGCCTTTGCTCGGCACATGCAGAACATACCAGCAGAGCCTTCTAGGGTGTTGATGAATCCCACAGTGAAAGCTTCCTTAGCAAAAGTTGTTTCCAGCCTCCCTATGACTCCTCCTTCATCTGAGCCACCCAAGATGGAGACAACTATGTGGATTTCTGAGGAGTTGGAAAGACAAATGAGAGAAACAACTAAAGAAATGGAAGAGTAAGTTGATGATTATAATGAGCATCACGAGCATCAACACCTATTTATTGATGAGGTAGTTCATGAAGAAGAAGAGGAATCTCAATCCTTTGAGGAAGACATTGAAGATCCCAGTGTAAAGTACATCATGGAAAATTCTGATCAAGAACTTGAGGAGGAACTTTCCAAGAAACTCAGGGATGTTGGAGAAGAAGTTGAAAAGCAACCCTTTGAAGAGAATGAAATAGATGAAGAAATGGACGTAACCACTAAACCTTCAACTCAAGAACAAGATAATAGCCCTAAAAATGATGAATAAATGCCTCCTTCTAGAGAATAAGGAGAAAAGGAGTAGGAAAAGAAAAAAGAAGATAAGCCTCAAGAGGAGGCTAAAATAAGAAAGATCCCAGAAGTGGAGCCTCACAAAGAACATGAACGAGAAGAAGAAGAGAAGAGATCCAAAGGGGAAGATAGCCCCAAAGAATGCATAACCACCACTGAATCTCTAGAGAAAGAAACTATGTTTATTTGAGATTTAGATGAAGAAGAGGAAGAAAAGATAGAATAAGAGGTTCTGGGAAGCAAAGCAATGGAAATTGGGAATATTCAAGAAGAGGAAGGTGATCATGAATCACCAAAAGAAGTGTCCCAAATGCTTGAATGGCTGGAAAAATAACTGCAAAAGAAGACCCCTACCCCTATGGATCTGAAGGCAAGGCCGGAGGCCATTCTGGCTTGGGCACAAATAAGCACAAAGAAAGAAAAGAAACCAAGGGTTAGATCCCATCTAACAATGGATGCATCAAGATCCAAGACTATGTAGATAGCTACCCCAGTGATGGAAGAAAAAGGAGTTAGCTATAATATCTCCACCATTGACTTGGGAATGGCTACGAGGGAGAAAAAAAATGATCATCTTCAAGGATCAATCTCTACTATTGTGCATCAAATGAATAAGGACAAGACCTCTAAGGAGGAATTAAAAGCACAAGTAGTAGATTTAACAACTTATATCCATCAATGGTCATCTGTTGAAGAGCTACCCACCACATCATCAACGCTGCCACAACTGCTATCCAAAGAGCACATCAACAAGCTTGAAAGGAGAAAGAACTAGATGAAGGCTACCGAGGATTGGTTCTGATGGGTGGTTTGGAATGGAAATATGGGTATCACTCGTGTTGTTAGAATGAAAAATAAATTTTGGGAAGTACAAAAGAAACTTGAAGGCATAAGAAAATTATACACTAACTTCCTAGAATTATATAGAATCACATACCCCAAGCTCAAGGCTATCCTCAAGATGCTCGAGAGAACATGGGAAAAAGAGCTAGCATTGGAAAAAGATGACCACTAGCTCATCGAAACATGGAAGTTAGGCCTCGATCATAGAAGAGAAATTTAGGAAAGAGTGCTCCATGAAGTGCAACTTGATATTGATTAGGCCAAGGAAATCAGAATGGCTTGTGAGGAGTATCTGAAGTTAATGACAGATCTTGACATGCCCTCCATTAAGCTGGATCCAGAGAAAATAAAGTCATACTTCCATAAGAAGATGGAGAATAGATCCAAAAATACCCTCATGCCAGACTTCATGGATTTTTCTACTCAGGCCTTCTCTCAATCTGAACAAGTAATAAAGAACACGTCAAAATGTGACATGGATTGGGATGTAATCACTAGCTAATCTAGGAAACTAAACTTCCAAGTGCTCCAATATGATATAATGCAGTGGAATAAGCTTCAGAAATTGATCGGCAAGTTTGTGGAATATGCTACTATAAAGAAGCATGAAGGTAATCCAATAATTGATGATGAATTCCTCACAAAGTAGTTGCAACAAGGAAATTAGCTAAAAGAAAAGATTGCTACAGTGTTACCCACTAGAACACAAAATAGGCTAGAGGAAAAAATGTATTTTAAATTATAAAGTATTAGGGGTAGGTGAAACCCTAAGTAGTGAATCTTTGGCCACACAATGCGATTAAATCTTGGCCATTCATTTTTCTTTTTGGACACTATAAATAGGGGTTCTCCTCTCATTTTCAAGAGAGAGTTGAGTTGTTGTAAATACATGCTGCTGGAATTCTAATAGAAATTCATTGATTTTGGTGGATTCTTGAGTTCCATTTCATGTTTCATGATTCTTCTCCTCATATTTAGTGAATTTGAATAG
This sequence comes from Sequoia sempervirens, assembly GCA_007258455.2. Classification (NCBI taxonomy): domain Eukaryota; kingdom Viridiplantae; phylum Streptophyta; class Pinopsida; order Cupressales; family Cupressaceae; genus Sequoia; species Sequoia sempervirens. Next base: position 637,634,624 of record VDFB02270651.1, on the reverse strand, counting down.
ATTTACATTGTTGTTCTATGTGTTTAGCATGCTTTAGTAAATTAAAGGATTTTTTTCATTAGTATTGAAGAATTTAGTTGTGTTGATGCCCTTCCTTGTCCATGCTTTTTGTTGTTTTTTGATGATAAATAGAAGTGTAAAGCTATTCTGGACATGAATTGAATGTTTCCCTCAAGTTCCATCTTTTATTCATGCTCTATGGTGAATGAATGGTTGAAAATCTACAAACCTTAGAAGATTGCACTAGTTTCATGAGCCTGTGAGTTGATTTGGTTAAGTGGAAGTTATTTTTGGTAAGGTTGTCCACTGTAGCATCCCCCATTATCACTGTTCATTGGTAGTTTCAGGTCTAGGAACTTTCCTCTTCTCCTACCCTTTTGAATTTTCTATTAAATAGTAACTCAGGTAAAGTTCATTGCACATTGTAAAGCCAAATTTGGTGATAGAGAAGGAGTTTTAGAATTTCATGAAACTCCATTCAGATAACCAATTCTCTTCCAATTTAACTCACGTAAGGTTGTCTTGTGATTACCAACAAGATCACATTGAACAAACTGAATTATTCCAAGCATGTCATGACCTGACCCTCGGGAGACCTTGGGGTAATTTCCTACAACTTGTTGTAGAATATTTCCTTTCAAGGGAGATAATGCACCCATGTATTTCCTATGTTGAGAAGTGCTAAAACACCCATCAATAATTTCCTTCATCTATCTCTATAATTGGACCCACAAATACATATCCATTTACATTTGAATCAAACTCCATGTGACCAAACTTCAATTTGTTAAAAATATTTTCATCTGAATTGCATGCAAGTTCATTAAGAGCATTTTCATCAATTTGAACATCTCTATAGAAATTATCATGTTCTATCTTATATTTTAGTGCTTTGTACACCCTCTCTCTATTGACTATAAACTTATAATTTATTCAACATTGACCCTTCCTTCAGACAATAATAATTGGAAAATCTTTTATTTGATGTGCTAATTTTTTTTCTATTTCCCTTACTGCTTGTGGGAAACCTATGGTATGTCCTATATATTTATACTAACCTCCAGTTGCATGTGTGACTTGAATAATTAGGTTCATGCATGCTATCAACATTTCCTCAATTTGTGCTAAGCTTCTAAGTTTTAATGGTTGTGGCCTAGGATCCATGTTTTTTTTTTCAAAAAATTAATTTTCATGTTTCTCTTGTTGACATCTATTACAAATAGGGCCTTCAGGTACCCATGTAACCTTCATTGCTATATAAATTTCTTCACAAATGTAGCACATACCTAGTGCATAAATTTTATCTAGTCCTTGTCGAAATATCATTTGTAAATTCCTCAAATAAATCTCAACATTTCTATCAACATTTATATTATTATTAATATGATTTTGATTATCAACATTCATTGCAACTTGCAATCTTTTACTCAGTGTTTCTAGGACATGGTCTATTGTAATAGAATTCATCCCTTTAGAACTAACCTTAGCATTCCCATGAGATTGATGATATCTTCTTCTCAATATGAAACAATGGTAAATAAGATGGGGCCTCCTATCCTTGAGGAGATAGGGTTCCTATTTCACACTCAAGTTTCACTTAAGGAAACCTTAGAGATCTCAATCTAATGATGCAAAGGAGAAAGCTATCTGCAATAGGGTTTTCCTAGTAGGGTATGATTATAAAATAAAGAGGGATTCACCACCAATCAAGGGATTGGAAATACTAATAAAATGAAGGACCTAATGCTAAAACCTAAAGCAATTCAAGATTACACTAAATGACGTAGAAAAGTGTAAAAAAGAATATAATATTGAGAGATGAAAGATGTGCACCTGGAAACTTGAAGAGGACTGGATGAAGAATTCAAAAGTTGAAAACAATGAATTTAATTTAGATTGGGACTCATGTATGCCATACTAGGTGATTTAGTCTCAAATTAGGGTTTCTAAGGAGAAACTAAAATCTAGCAAAGATATAATTGAAACTTCTAAAATCTACAAATTTTTCTATACCACGTCGGAAGTGGCATATCAGTCTAGTTATGGTTTTTTTGGAAATTCAAAGTCTGATTTTTCTCTTCAATGTTTGGTATATCCTTTCCACTTGATTTACAGATCCAAAATTATTATTTGCAACCTGTAGATGTCTTTTAATGATCTCCAATGGATGGTGACAACTTTGAAAAATTTGAACACTTTGAAAACTTTCTCCAAACTTTCTCTTCAATATGTCTTCAACTAGATTTGAAAATCACACTAAACAGAGAGAAAAATGTTATTTTTTTAGTGGAAAGGGGCATACCTAGGTCAAATTCCATTTTGGTAATCAAACCTTGAAATGAAATGAAATAAGATGAAGGAATGATGAATGAACAAAATGCAATATTGTAACTCACCAAACCCTAGCAATAAAGTGTTGCAAACATGTATGAGATGGCTCCAATGAATGTAGATCTTTAATATTGCTTGAATGTGATAGATCTTGACTTGAATGCTAGCTTGAATCATAAAACCCTACATCATAATTGTTGGCTCAAAAAACAAACATGATGCATGATAACTTTGACATGATGCTTGATACTTGAATTTTGCTCTAAAAAATCTTGATAATTAGCCTTTGAATGCTCTTGAATGCTCTTGTAAACACTTCTAATCACAATTTTATAGAATGCATGAATACTTGAGGGTATGTGCAGGATCATCATAGAAAAAATAGGCCCTTAAGTGGCAAAAAAATTAGAGTTAGGCAACTTGACGTAAAAAAATTGAATAAGTTATCTATATTATTTCAAAAATATGTAAGAATAAAATTTGTAGCAAATTGAATGTAGTTTCTTAACTACTAGGTTTGTTAGAAAAAAGAAAAATCAATTTGGTGAAAATTTGAAATTTCAATGTAGTGGTACTTAAATTTCAGGGAAAAAATAAGTAGGTGTTTGTCTGACCACCCTAACAACAATAAAATGATAATATTTTTTTATAAAATTTTATATATAAGTAGAGGAATCATGCCCCAATGTAATGCATATTTTGTTGTAATTTTTTTCCAAGTAAATAATTAATTATGATTTTTTTATTACAATTTTTTTAAAAAATATAAAAACTGGTATGTCTGACCACCTTAACTTGGTCAAAACTTTATGAAATTCAATTTTTCTTTTTTTAATCCTATAGTATGCAAAGCATAGAATCTGACGCATGTTTTGGATTCAAAAAATGTGATATTGTTTTAAAGATATAGTTGTTTTTCAATCAGCCTATTAGTTAGGGATTTAGTCGTAATTTGAATAGAAAATGAATAATAATTACTTATTAATTTCAAAGTAAAGCATAATTTATATTTGTGGAAAGTTGAGAATCTCCTTTAAAAACCCTTTTCATTTCATCAATTTTGGGTAAAAAAATAGTCATCAGCCACATACCCATCATATTGCCACTTTTTGGCCCATCATGATCCTGCACATACCCTTGAAAGATTAGGGATAAAATGAGTGAAAGAAAATTATATTTATCCTTGTGTATGCCAATTTTTTTGAGATTACAACACTACAAGCCGACATCATATCTAGGAGAATAAAATCCAACCAAGAATTTGAATTAAATTTTATTTTGGGCCACATGGGACTCATATGCCAAAAGTGGTGTATGAGTCCCCTTAGGATTAACTATGGGAAATATTTTAGAAAATGCTTAGAATGATGCAAAATCTAGATTGGACCCCAAAACCTAGGTGGGAATGATATGCCCAAGGTGGTGTATGAGTCCCAAATCACTAAATATGGGCCGCACAACCTAAAAACACCTGAATTATGATTGAATGTTGATTTATATCAGGACTATCCTTGAAAAGATGCATTAATTAAGTCTTGTGGGTGAAAAATAAGGCCAAATAACGCATAAAGAAGCCTGATTAATAATTCCAACCCTAGAAAAGTGTGAATGTGTGGAATAGCACTTTAAAACACCCTAAATAAGGTACAACTAGGTTTACAAGGGCCAAATACCTAAGGTGAATGTGTCAAACACATTACAACACTAAATCAAGGTAACATTATTGTTCAATTTAACAAGGGACCAAACAAGAAAGGAAAAGTAAAGGAGTACTTTTTTTGTTTCCACATTTAGCCCCCACTTTAGTGAGAGGATGGACTTACTTCAAACTCACACTAAAGTAGACAAATTCGCATCAAGAGGGGTCCAAATTCACTAATGCCAATAAGAAAGGATGACAATGAGGGGTCATAAATCCCCCAAGATCAAGATCCTATGGAAAAATAACATAGGCACAAAAGAACACACATGAAAAATGGTATAAGGAGCAACAAAAAGAACAAGCATGCACTTCCAAAGAAAAGGAGAAAAGAAAAAAAGAAAAATAGGGGTGGATCAAGCCTCGACCATTTGTCTAGCACAATGTGGATCAGAGCAAGTTTTTCCAAAAAATGCATGCTCACTCTAAGGAAATGGAGCTTTAGGCTATCTATTGGGTAATTATCCAAAGAGGTGAGACACATACACACATGACCAATATGTGCTCACACACGCATGTGAGTGGCTATGGGAAATTCATGCCTTGGATGGGCTTCCTGTCCAACCATTCCAAATCTATACCTTATGATAAGTTTGATAAGGCACCACACAACAATGAAATTTGAGCTTGATGAGGCAAGAAAAGTTTCCTATGCTTTGAACTCATGAACAAACAATATGGCACCACAAGCATGCAAAGTGTGTTATGCAAGGTGGCCATATGACTAAAATTGAAAAATAATGTAAATGCAAAATGTAGTGTCAAAAAATTTCATCACTTACATTGTCACACTTAATTTGGGAATAAATAATGTTGAAATGACTTAACGTCACCTTAATCTAGTGTTGTAATGTGTTGTCCACATCCACATTAGATTTAGGGCTCATTTAAGCTAAATAAACCTAACTCTACCATAATTTAATATTGTAAAGTATATTTATTCACACCTTCACATTAAATTTAGGAGGCTTATAAACTAAATGGACCTAATGTAGTGTTGTAATGTGTTGTACACATTCACATGGGATTTTGGGTCATTCTAAGCTAAAAACTAAAATTTTCTTTAATTTAGTGTTGTAAAGTGTATTTATTCACACTTTCACATTGTATTTTGGGCCTTCTTGCATTATGACTTAAATATCATCATTAATAAGCCCCTAAGACCCTATATTGTGCATTCCATGGTATATTTTAACCCAAATCCTAACATAGACCTCATATAAACTTAATTTCTTGACTTCTCGACATTCTATCTCTTCAAAAAGGCCCTTTGGAACCCCTCCACCACCTTGGGAATATGAGTCCCATCCAAGTCAGACCCATATGCAATAGGTGGCATATAAGTTCCATTTGGCCTATTTTAAAGGTTTTGAGTAGGAAAATTGGGCTTTTAGTTCAAATTTCATGAATGTCGGCCTATGGGATCCAATTAATAGGATATTAGATGGATTACCTATATAAATGAGGTCTCAAATCATTATTTCATATAAGAATTCATGATATCAAGTCAAGAACTCAAGAGTTAGGCATTCCAAGACTTCACAAGATCATCAAGAGATCATTCAAGATCATTTCTAAAGCATTCAAGACCAGAATTCTTCATTGATTGTTTCAACAATTCAAGATCCATAATCATGTCAAGGTTATCAAGAATCAAGCATGTTATTGAGCTAGTGTTGTGGTGTACCATTGAAGATCCAAGATCAAGAATTGTTCTACACCTATTGCTAAGATCAATATCCACATCCTTCGTGGAAATTTCATTTTGAGTTGAAAATTTGCAAGACATCATTCAAAGTATCATTGTCCAGGATTCATGTTCTTTTTTTCATTTTTCATGCCTTCATTTCATTATCTCATCATTCAGTTTAATTACCTACAAGGGGTTTGACCAAGGCATCCCTCTATTCCCTAATGTAATCAACACTTTCTCTCTCTTTATCTCTCTTTGTGTGATTATAGATTTATGTCCTTTGAAGACTTGAAGATTCTTTGAGGATTAGGTTGCTAGGTTGGAGAAAATCATCAAGTTATCATAAGGTTGTCATCTTCACAAAAAGTCACCTTCTGGTTGAAAATCAACAGTTTCAAATTTGGAAATCAAGTCAAGGAGAAAGAGCATACATTGAATACTAGATTCAAACTTTGAAATTCCAAGAAAACCTAACTAGACTCATACATAGTCCTAGCATATGAGTCCCAGTTTAGGCCATTTTTTAGATTTTTGCAATTTCAGATACCCATTTGCTAGATTCCTATTCCTACACAGAAACCTAGATCTAGGATTGATTCACCAAGTTTGGCGTATAATTCCTTGTCAGCATTAAAGTAAGAATTTATAGAATTTTATAGCCTCATTCAATCTCCTTCTATTTTCTAGGTGCACACATTCTATCTTGCATCTTTCTATTTTGTTTTACATACTTTTCTAGGTCATTTAGTGAAAGATTGCATCATATTAGGGTTAAGCATTTCATCTTGTATTTCAATTGTCTTTCCAAGTATTAACTTGGTGATGAATCCCTCATTAGTTTATAATCATCCCCTAGTAAAACCCTATTGGAAGATCTCTTTCTCCTTTGCATTGAGATCTCTAGGGTTTTCCTTGAATGAGAGTGTTTGAGTTTTATTGTTCTATCTCCCTACCATAGAGAAGAACACCAAAATTCTTCCTTTCACAAAATAGGGAGTTCATGAAAAGGAGTCTTTCTTAGTTCATGTAAGGTCTATAACTTAGGGAACATTGTTTCTAATGTCTCCAAGAGAGGACCAATCAAAGAATAAAATATTAACAACTTAGGGGATGCAGTGTGCCACATCAAGCCATTAAGAGGAATTTAATATGCTAAGAGAGATCATGCTCTTGAGGGACATCACACTCGATGTCACCACAAAGTTAAAGACACGTCGCATGAAGCAAGAAGACTACACCATGAAACATAAAAAATGAAAAAGAATAATACCAATGAAATAATGGGAAATAGTATGGGGGCCTCCAATCCTTGAGGAGATAGGGTTCCTATTTCACTCTTGATTGCTCTTGTAAACACTTGAATGTTCTTATGAACTCAAATTTTCTAGAATGCATGAATACTTGAAATATTGGGATTAAAATGAGTGAAAGAAAATTGTATTTATACCTTTTATGCCAAATTTCTTGAAATTACAACACTACAAGCTGATATCAAATCTAGGAGAATAAAATCTTACTAATAATTTGAATTAAATTTGATTTTGGGCCACACGAGACTCATATGTAAGAAGTGGCATATGAGTCCCATTAGGCTTAAATATGGGATAAATTTTAAAAATTGCTTAGAATGATGCAAAATCCAAATGAAGCCCCCAAAACCTAGGTGGGACTCATACACCCAAAGTGGAATATGAGTCTCAAATCACTAAATCTAGGCCACACAACCTAAAAACACCTGAAATATGATTGGATGTTGATTTATGTCAAGATTATAGTCGGAAAGATGCATTAATTAATGCTTGTGGGTGAAAAAAAAGGCCAAATAAGTCATAAAGGAGCTCAATTAATAATGACAACCCTAGAAAAGTGAGAAAATGTGGAAACACACTTTACACCACCTTAAATAGGGTACAACTAGGTTCACAAGGGCCCAAGACCTAATGTGAATGTGTCAAACACATTACAACACTAAATCAAGTCAACATTATTGTTCAATTTAGTAAGGAGGGCCCAAAAAAGCAAGGAAAAGTAAATGGATACTTTTTCCATTTCCACACAATATATATTGTTCCCCATGAGATATTTGTGCACGATGTGTTATTATATCATTAGCATGTTGTCTCATTTCTACTTCAATCTCTTCCACTATCATATTTGCCTTGCACTTAACACATTGTTCTATCACTTTGGTTATGATGTTTTCTTTATTCCTCTCTTTGTGCATCACTCATTTGTTCATGTTGTTGCCTCATATAATTTTGATTATATTCTCTTCATTGTTCTATTTTCTACACTTCATTTTGAAGACTTCTTTCTTCCTGTCTTTGTGCATCAAACATTTGTTTGTGTTGTTATCTCATATAATTGTGAGCATATTCTCTTCTATATTCTCTTCAATGCTCTTCATTTTCAAAGTTTAACTTTGTGCGAGGCATCCTATAAAATATATTAAAATATATTTATTTTATTTCAAATTAAACTATCACTAACATTTGTAATCAATTCTAAGATGTGTTTACAATTTAATATATTTATCATAAAAAAAATTATCATACAAAACAATGACTACTCTCTCAATCTAATATATATTAATAATACATTATATAATATAATATAAATTAATACAAATAAATATTATATATTGATCACTAATATTTTCCAATTTTAATAAATATTCATAAAAAATATTATTATTAATTATTTTTAATATATTATTATCATAAAAATTATATAACTCTAACATACTTAAATCATGGGTATGTGCAGGATCATCATGGAAAAAACAGGCCCTTAAGTGGCAAAAACTTCAGAAAAATCAAAGTTAGGCAACTTGACATAAAAATTTGAATAAGTTATCTATATTATTGCAAAAATATGTAAGAATAGAATCTATAGAAAATTGAATGTAGTTTCTAAACTACTAATTTTATTTTTTTTTAAATCTATTCGGTGAAAATTTGAAATTTCAATGTAGTAGTACTTAATTTCAGGGAAAAAATAAGAAGTAGGTTTCTGTTTGACCACCCTAACCACAATAAAATGATAATATTTTTTTATAAGATTATAGATAGAAGCAGAGGACTCATGTCCTAATGTGATGCGTATTTTTTTGTAATTTTTTTCCAAGTAAATAATTAATTATGAATTTTTTATTACAACTTTTAAAAAATATAAAAACTTGTAAGTCTGACCACCTTAACTTGGCCAAAACTTTATGAAATTCATTTTTCTTTTTTTAATCCTATAGTATGCGAGACATAGAATGTCACACATGTTTTGGATTCAGAAAATGTGATGCCGTTTGAAATCTATAGATGTTTTTCAATTAGCCTATCAACCAAGACTTTACTCATAATTTGAATAGAAAATGAAGAATGATTACTTATTAAATTCAAAGTAAAGAATAATTTATATTGATGGAAAGTTGAGAATCTCCTTTAAAAACCCTTTTTGTTTCATCAATTTTGGGTAAAAAAAAAGTTGTCAGCCATGTACCCATCATATTGCCACTTTTTGGCTCATCATGATCCTGCACATACTCTCATTATAAATAAAAAATATTTAATTTAATTTTAGAATCTAAAAATTAATAGAAAAATAAAAGTAATGAAACAATTTTATAAACACTAAATTTATGGTTTATTTAATAGATGTGCTTAATTATTTTTAATTTGTATAGTTAAATTACATAGAAAGTGAAATCCCTAAAAAAACTAAGTTTTTACTATTTGTAAGAAAGTGAATATATGAATATTTGCAATGACCTCACATTCATTCATCCCCAGTCGAAGCCACTGTTGGAGCCAAAAAATCCACCTTGGTTTCTACATGCCTCCATTTTTACTTATCATTCCATTTCCATCATAAACCTCATTGTCCTTGATATTTTACTATATTTGACATAAAACATAAAATTTTCCTAATGTATATAACTCTAAAAGCCACCCTAGCAAATAAAATAAAGTTTCTAGTTATCACTTTGAGATAGTTCCCCCTTTTTAAAGTATTTTCTCAACAACACAAGGCATATTGCCAAGACAATACCATATCAAACAAAGTTTTTCCATAGTCTCCTCAATAAAATCAATAAAAGGTGGATGAAAATGTCAATAAGACCCTCATGCTTCGAGGTGACATACATGAATGTCTCTCTAAAAACCCAGAGAGAAATATGTCGAAGAGACTTGGATACTTCAAAAAGAAAAGTTAACTTGTCTCTTCATCAATACACAATAATGTCAATACTCTAAAGATACATGATCATTTTGCATTGAGGAAATAGAAAAACATCTCTTGGACATCGAGAGATTATTATAAGATAAATAATAAATTACTAGTAGAACATAGTCAGATGAGTACAATGACAATCTCAAAGAGAGATTAGTGTGTCAGACTAAGGAGTGAAGAAGTATCTTCAACACCACAAGAACAAGCAAGAACAAGATGTCGAAGAGACACAAGGGCATCAAACAGATATTGATAAAAGTCTCTTTGAATTTCTAACAACATAAAAACAACTACAAGAATATATTATTGTAGACATCAAAAATATACAGATTGATATCATACTTTGATCCTGACTACTAACATCCTTTAATCCTAAATCATCCCTCAGTCTAACCATTTAATCAAATCTCCTTATCTAATAAAATTCATCAATATCCCTCCCTTAATTAAATAAACCAGCTATTTAATTAAATCTCTCTCTTTTGTTAATTAAATCAATCCATTTGATCTAATTATCCCTATTTAATTAAATAATCAAGTTATTTGATTAAATCTCTAAAGTCTATCCACCATCTCTTTTAATTAAATAAATCAAAATCCTTATTTAATTAATCTCTTGTCATATTCCTCTCTTATTTGATTTAAATAAACCCATTAATTTGAGTCAAATAGGTCACATCATCTAACCTCTCTCATTAAATTAATTAACCCTTAATTAATTTAATCTCATCTCATGTTCCTTCCTCTAGATAATGCAAGTTGCTCATTAAAATAGATTTAATTCATTTATTAAATCTCTATTTTCCTCACAAGGCATCTTTTGGAATATTCTCTCAATTTGAATTCAAAAATTCCAAGTCAACATGTACATCCAATAAGGCATTTAAAATCTCTTACATGTCCTTTTCCTTGAGCAAAGTGGCATTTATTGCATTTTTCCTTCCCTCTTGCATGTCATTTCAACAAATTTGAATCTCAAATATTTGCATTTATTGGCACAAACCCCAAATCTTGCACATCCATCATCCATTCATAGCTTGACAAATGGCATAATATCATTGGATGAATGTTAGTCCCACATTGCTCAAATTTGTAAATTCATCCATCTTGAAATTCTATAAATAAAGAGCTCATATCCTCATTTGATCATCCACAAACATTGCAAAGTTATTATGCTAAAATATTTAGCCATTTCCACCCATCATTGAATTCTTATCTAGGATTGTTGCAGATTTGGCTTGGGGTTCTCATCTTTCATCAAAGTGGATCAATATGATCTTCAACATATCAAGATATCATCATAGGAATTGGGAAAGGGCCAATTTTCACATCAAATTGGCACCAATTCCCCCATGGGATCATGAGTTTGCACATCTAATTAGGATTTAATCTTTGTTTTATCAATTTCATTGTGTTCTTTGTTATTTTCATTCCTAGTTTGAGGTTGTAAATGAATTTCATGGTGAATCCTTGTTTTAGCTTGCAATTCCTTGTTTAACTTGTTTACTCATGTTGTTTTGCAGGTACTAGGAAAAGGGTTTGCACATTTGGCACTAGAAGGAGGCTTGATATCATTATTTCTAATCTTTTCCTCAAATTTCTGCATTTTTCTTCACACAGGAAATTCTAATGCAGGAGCTCAACGTCGCTGTTTTGGCACCGCGGGCTTGTCAACTTCACTATTTTGGCACCGCGGGCTCATTAGCTTCGCTATATGGCACTGCTTAAAACACAAACTACATTGTTGTACTTGTCCCACCATAATTTTTGAATTTTAAACTTCGCTGCTGGACTGGACGACCTGCAAAAATTTTCAAAAAATATTAAACTCTGACACTGGATGCAAATTTTGATGTTGGGAAAAAATTATGATGCAGTTGAGCTCTTTGTCCCAACACAGAGTGCCGCTAACTGGTAAGCGGCACTGTGAGAGCACCGCTCAGAAGCCAAACTGTGATGCCATTGCGAGTTGCGATGGTGGGAGACAGTAAAAGGGAGAAATTTGATTTTTAGCATGTACTTTTGATTTATGATTAATTTATATTCTGCTTTCTAGTTTTTAACTTCTGTGTTTTTCCAGAATCTAATTTGTTTTTCTTCTTTGTAGGTTGGAAATTGAAATTGAAGAAAGAAGGAGCATGAGGGCTATGTCTTATGAAATCAAAGTGTTTTTAAACACTTTAGTTTTTGTTTAACACTATTTTGAGAATTTTTTATTTTTTCATTCTTAGAACACTAATTTTCATTTGGGCTTAAAAAGAACCTTTCCATTTCTTGCAAAAAAAGGCTAAAACAAATTTTAGGATCAACAACATACTATATTTTGTTTATTGGATTAACAATTAAACAAATGTCTTTCACTTGTGATTTGGTTCTCTAAAACGAACTCACATTTTGGTTTGGGGATTTAAAAAGAACAAGTGTAACTTTGTTTTTTTGTGAGAGCTTACTTAAACTAAAGCCATTGAAAAAGGATGTATGCGCTTCTCTTGCACTTTATAGCGATCTTGAGAATCAAAAGGCCCTTTTCATGTCTTTAGGGTGAGACAAAGCAATCACCTCCACACTTTGATTTGGGCTTAAAATTGAACACTTTGTGCAAGTGTGAGTGGGGGCATTGTTGCATATATTCTCTCTCCTTGTTGCCAACAAGGATTGATCGAGTTACAAATATTGTTCTTCATTCTCTTTTGTTTATCTTAGAGGGCCTGCGTTGGGGAAAAAGTACTCACCCAAGGGAATGACTCAACCAGTAACACTCTAAAGCCAAGAGTATTTCCAACCAGGATATAAATTTGGATATTGGAAGAAACACCAATATCACATGGTTGATTCTGACAAGATGGATCCAAAAGGGGACTCTTGTTGTATGGGTCAATCTCCATGAATGGAAAGTCCTTACTAAAACCCATGTGCTAGAATTTTCCAAAATCCTTTAATCTATTTGTTGGTGTAAGAATGGTCATTCTAAAGACTCCCCACACTTTTATGGTCTTTTAGTAGAAATGGAAAGCATTGCATGGGAGTTTCATAGGTGTTGATACTTGGCTGCCCTAATTGACGTTAATGAGCCATGGAGGGGAGCCATTGGGGTCAAGCATCTAACCGTTCGCTAAAGATAAGCGTAGCTAGACTTGTCCAAGTGGGAATCCAACAAATATTGTCTTTCACATCCATAGGTTTGTACTTATTCTTGGGTTACAAAATGCATTTCTTAATCGAAAACACCTTGAAAACAAACACTTAACATCATCATCAAAATTTCAAACCCTTTAGGAGGTAAATACAATCGACCAAATTCATGTGTTATTGCTTGCGCTTGGGATTCACATCCTTCGAGGTTTCTAAACACTTGAACTTACATCTCAATTTACCTACTAAAGATAAGCAATAGGTAACCATTTCCTTGATTTCCTTGAATTCCACATAGCACTTTGTGGGATGAAAAGAAGTTAGGACATTGGACATTTAGTTTGAAAATCTAATCAAGAAAGTGTTTGTGGTAAAATCAATTCACTAATCAAGATGAAATCAATTGAACCCAACGCATGTGCTTGTGTATCTTTTGTCTTATGGTCTTTTGAGAAAACATTGATCTTTTGGTTTGAAGGGAAAAGAATGTTCTTCAAAACCTTGGCCGTGTAAACAAATCCTTCTTAGGTTCATTTAGGATCAAAATCAATCACTTCATCCATTTCAAACATTTATCATTCCATCCCACAAGAAAATTTAGAGCTTTGGAAACATCATTCTAGACTTGGGTAAATCATCGAAATCAAAATCACCTTGTTTAGTTAGGAGTATGGGAATGCATCCTTTCTCATACCTCTAGTTAAATTAGCACCCCTTTGAACAAGTTTATCCTAAAGATCACATCCAACATCTTAGGGTTTACAAGTTCATTATCCAAATCAAATAATCAAAATCAATCCCTAAGTCTAGCATTGATCGTAGGTCCCTAAACATTCAACACTCATATCATTCACCCATTTTCATCCTCCATCTCATCATTGGTCCTAAACACCTTAGAGGTCACTTTTAAAACAAGGTCAAAACACAAAGAAAATCATGGAATATAAACTTGATCCATACATCATGAGTGGTCCAAACTAACCAAACTATCAAAACCTTACAATGCCAATGGTTTTCCAACACTCACATTTATACATGGGATCATTATCTCCCACAAATCTCAATGGTACAAAAAATGTGAGTATGCCTAGTCAAAAGATTGGAACATCTTTCCCGATGGTAGATCTAAATCCAAAACTACAAGTCTATCCACCAAACAATCAATACATAAGTCTTCAAACAATCAATGTCATGCCAAATGAGAATGTACCAAGTACAAGTTTTCCAAACATGAATCTAGCAAACTTTGGGATAAATATGTTTGCAAATCATATGAATATTGTTCAAAATCCAAACAAGATGTTAATGACTCCAAGTCAAGGTAACACCATGCAAAATCAAAGTTACCTAAATCAAGGCAATGTGATTCCCCATCACAACAATGTTCAATTTAAACCTATTATGCCAAATTTGAGTGTCATCCCAAATCAAAACATTGTCCAAAATCAAACACCACAAGTGCACATCCCAAATCTTCTTGAACAAAAACTAAATCAGCTATATCAAGGGAGTCAAGATCAAAATAAAGATCAAATTTGGTGAGATCAAATTGCTACACTTACCAAAATAGTTGAGTCACTACGCCAAGAGACATCTCCACCACCATTACCCATATCAACATCATTCCTTGGTTTAGGGCTTCCCCCTTTACCTAGCACCAATCAATCCATCCAAATCAATCCACCTAACACCAATCAAGTCATCACATCAAATCCTTTGGATATACCATCGACATCGCACCAATAGATGGTATTCTCCCAAGGGCCTGTCACCTCGGTCATTCCAACCATCCTATCACGTCAATCACTCCAACCATCACTATCACACCTATCACATCAAAAACCACTATGATCACTTCAAAATTATCTCAACCACCCATCACTACATCCAACACAATTCCAAATCCATGACCACTACCACCAAAACCAAACGCAGCAAGACAATATAACATTGCACTAGAAAAGCTCACTAGGCCTACCAAAAGGCCATCCAACAATATCTATCCATGCAACAAGAAACACAAGATCAACAAGTGCAACGAGCCTCTCAAGCTGCCCAAGCCTCTCAAGCTACCCAACAAACACAAGCACAAACACAAAAAATGACAGTTGTTGAGAACAAGGATCAAGATCAATCCACCACTGAGCACCTTGAAGCTATGTCTACTTCATCCAATGATCAAATCAACATATGTCAAGAGTCACTTCTCAATCATGATCAAAATCCACCAACAATACCCAACAATGATCCAATTCAAGAAATGTCAACATCATTTGACCCTTTGGTTGAAGACATTGGAAATCCCTCCACCACAATTGTTGTAAATAATGTTCAAAATCTCTCAGTTAAGGATCACATTGAAGATGTTTCTACCCCATCCGATGATCAACTCACCATACATCAAAAGCCACTTTTTAGTGATCTATTTCAAGGAGTTTTAGGATTATTTTATCCTATCAACATAATGCACGATCCATCGACCAATGATCATGTTTAAAATGTCTCTACATCACCTAATAAGTTAGAGGACATATCTCAAGAATTTATGCCAAAGCATGATCAAAATCTTTCACCAAGGTCTAACAGTGGTCCTTTCCAAGACATGTTGACCCCCTTTGACCTCATGGTTATAGATATTGAGAGAATCCTGAACTCGATACTTGAGGATATTGAACCACTTACCATGTCTAATAATGACATCCAAGAACCCTTTGTAAGTAATCCATCCTTTGAAACTCACCCATGCTAAGAAATTGGTCCAAAGCATGTTGAAAGCAACTCCAAAATCATTCAAGATCAAGAATTTGTATCTTCGAGCTACTATAATGATCTAATGGACACTCTCCTATCCATACAAGATGTTGCAAATGATGATCACATCAGCATAATGCATATTCATCCATCTACCCATGAGATGCTTTCTTTGGATGGACACGTAGACGATCTTCATTCAGAATAGGATTCCTTTAATCCTGACATTATTACACAAAAAGAGTAGATTATTTATTCCTATAGTCAAACTGAGTTGTCAACATCAAGATCAGATATATCCAAAATCAAGACTAAAGACATCATGTATGAAGATATCCAACATTATCCACTCAAGGAAACAAGTCAGATAGAACAGTATAATTCAAAGTTAGCGGAGCAACAAATTGAAACGTCACATACGGTGGTCATTTATCAGAGAGGGCATTCTAAACAAAAGCTCTCAAAATAGGTGGAATCAAAGAATCAAGGTACTACTTCCATAATATTGGGGGCAACTATGTCTCAAGCAAGCATCAACATAGGGAGCACGAAGAATCCTTATGATGAAACCAATGCCAATACTACAACCAGCCAAGTCACGAATCTTCATCCACCCATCACCCCATCCACGAATTGGGACCAACGTCAAAATAAAGATTTGAATCAAAGTACTAAGAATGTTATCAAAGAAAAAGAAACTGAGAAGCATAATGGAAAAATCAAATACATATGGATACCAAAAAATACAAAGAAAGATCATCCCTATCAAACTCCATCATTCAAAGAAATGATGGGGCAAAATAAAAAAGGAAAAATTATCCATCAAAGATGTCCACAAAAGAAAAAGTAGGCTTTTCAAGCGATGTATAAAGTGTATCAAACAGTTGGTCCTAGTTCCACACACACTTTCAAATCCACCCATCATTACTCATCTTCCCAAGTTTGGAGAGTCAAAGGTTCCAAACTGTCAACCAATCCATCTCTTATCCCTAGACACACTCCATCCACGCCTCCACGCATGATATCCAATTCTCACATTGACCATGTATTGGCGATGACCCTTCATCATAAGGATTTAGAAGGCACTCTATCGCGATGTATGCACCAAGGCAAAGTCAACTCTGATATCGACGAAGTAGATCAAGAATCTCAAAAGTTGCATTCAAGTGCACGTATCTTAGCAAAGCAACTCCTTCAAGTAGGATATTGATGGCACATTATGACAGGGGCATCTACATCAGCAACACCTTGTGATTCAGCATGAGCTTAAAATCTTTTAGAATATACAAAAAATTCAAAAAATATGAAAATCCAAAAAAAAAGAAAGATTGAAAACATTAAAGATAAAAAATCATCCTCTAGTGAAAACCACTATGGTGGTGCTTTGGGTAAGACCATGGAAAAAACCTGGAAAATAGGTGTCATGTGTAGAATCGAGCATCTATGTGAGCCACTTCAGGTGAAAGAATCTCATCCCATCCATAATAAATCCAACATTTCATCCATCTTAGCCATATCATCTATAATAAATCCATCCATCCATAAACCATCATCCATCCATTTCCATCCATCATCATCCATACATAGTCCAAGTTATCTTAATCTTGACAAATTTTGGTATACACTTTACACTTGCTTATGGTAAACATCTTGACATGGGTCATTTTCATTGATCCTATCCTATGTAGCATTATCTGAGCCATGAAGCATTAACCAAATGAGCAGTCTTTATCTAAGCACCTTATCTTATCGCAAGATAATCCATATCCATCCATCCATACACCTATCTAAGCATCCATCCATCGCTTTCCCTACATTGCTAGACATTGGGGGTAGATATTTACATCTTGCTTCAGAAATAAATCTTGATCTATATCCTCCAACTTATGTGGTGATCTAAACATTGGAAAATGTGAAATCAAATTGGTCCACCACTTGTAAACATCATAATCACTAGCCCATGGCATATTTTGACAAGAAAATGTTCCTTATCAAGCTTCAGCTTTCATCAAACATGAATCCAAGAAATCACTATCAGTTGCATCTAATGCATCCTTCAATGTCACACCAAATCATTCGAACAAATTTTGTTCTAAATCAGGCTTCAACAAACCTAATCGATCAAAATCCAATCAATCCATCATCTGGGGATATCCTTCCCGATCATTGTGTTGCTTAACACTATCCTTGCATTATTGTGTTTCCTCAACAATGTTATCATCATCAATCCTTGCATTGTTGTGCATCCTCAACAATGTTATTGTCATCAATCCTAATCAATCAAATCCTTGCATTGTTGTGTATCCTCAACAATGTTATCATCATCATCAATCCATTGATATGATCAATCAACCTTAGCTTTGTTTTCAAAAAAATCCCAAAACAGAGCACTGATATCATTAGACATATTCATATCCAAATCATCAAAATCATGCGAAAACCCAAAAACATCAGAAAATCAGAAAATCCAAAAACATCCAAAACATCAAAAAATTCAAAAACATTCATAAAAGTCAAAAAATGTCAAAAACATGGAATCCAAACTATGTCGTCTCTGAGCTTAAACGTAGGCAAGGCTCATCTCTGATAAGCCCCCGAGACATCAAAATCCAAAAACATTCAAAAAACATCAAAATCCAAAAAACATTCAAAAAACATCAAAATCCAAAAAACATTCAAAAAACAAAAAATCCAAAAACATTCAAAAAATCAAAAAATGAAAATATTTGTAAAATCTTGAAAATACCAAAAACAACCTCAAAAAATTCCAAAAACGTCAAAAGCATCCAAATATTTGAAAAAATCCATCCATCTCATTTTTCTTTCACTCACAATAATAAATCATCCATAATAAACTGATCATCACCTTCATCCTTTGGCAACATAAACAGAAACAAGCACAACAATTAGCAAAAACAAACTTCAAACACAAAATTAAAATCAAAACAACAAACCTTTAAAACAAAATCAAACTCTTGATCAATCGCAAACATGTCAATCAACCTTATATCAACATCCTATCAATCAACTTATCAAACCATCATCATCCTATACAATGCATGTCCTAGGATATATCATTCCGACAATGGGCATCATTTTGGATATCACCTTGGATTCTTATCCTATCAAAACACATCCCTTTGGCTGAAGGTATGAAGAACATTGGCTTGTTTGTGTACTTGATCTTTTATTTTGGTTTATCTTATTGTGCTCATTCCAAGGAATTCTCAATGATGTCCCCAACGAAGGATTTAGAGAGATAGGAATGGGGCAGCGATCATTATCTTTTGTCTGTTGTGCTTGTTGGATGTTCATGTAATATAACTTGGCTAATACTTGCTTTGTTAGGTACATCCTAGCAAGGTTTATGTATGTCAAGTGTGAACAAGAATACTCCTATTTGTTTGTCAAGTCAAAGTCCATCACAGTAGGCACAATGCCATCTTGGTTCTTTATACCCTGATGCATCATGCCTACATGTGTTATCAAACATAAGGTAATTGGCCCTTTGAAAATCCCAACTCCTTGGCAAGTAATCATCATCATCTCATGTCTTGTTGGAATTTCTTGTTGGAATCTCTTGTTTTCTTCTATCTCTTGCTTTTTGGGCTAACATGGTACCATGACAGTTAATCATAAATCATCCCCATTGCATCCATCTTGCATCCACAAACCATCAACATACTGCATAATGCATATCATATCATATAGAAAGTATTAATCATACCACATGCATTCATCCCCATCATTGCATAATATAGATTGGTTATTCTAAACATCTCATAAACCATACATTTATCATCTATTTTTATAATCATAAAAGCATCATCATATCATATCATGTACATCCATATCATCCATTCATCATCACTTCATCCATTACATATAAACATCATAATCATCTCATTTATATCATCAATAATGTAACTGTCATGGTACAAATCAGGATCAAGTGGGTGTAATATATCAAGATAGCCATGAGGCTACCCATGGCTAATGATTTTCTACATCATCAAATCTGTCTACATCAAATATTCGAGTTGAACTAATCTTGAACCTCTTTTTTGAGAGATTGACCCTCAAATCAAACCTCTTCACCCGATCTCTCGAGGGGGCAATATACCAGCATAATTCTTTTCACTGGGGCAATAGTGAGGCATCCAAAAAATAGAGAAATTTTGACTTTTGATCAAGGCAAGGTTATTCTTTGAACCAACACAACAAGTGCATCACTTCAAAGAGGGGAAAAATGTAGACATAAAAAATATACAGATTGATATCATACTGTGATCATGACTACTAACATCATTTCATCCTGAATCATCCCTCAGTCTAACCATTTAATCAAATCTCCTTATTTGATTAAATTCATCAATATCCCTCAATTAAATAAACTAGCTATGTAATTAAATCTCTCTTTTGTTAATTAAATCAATCCATCTGATCTAATTATCCCTATTTAATTAAATAATCAAGTTATTTGATTAAATCTCTAAAGTCTATCCATTAAATTAAATAAATTAAAACCTTATTTGATTTAATCTAACACCATCTCTTTTAATTAAATAAATCAAAATCCTTATTTAATTAATCTCTTGTCATATTCCTCTCTTATTTGATTTAAATAAACCCATTAATTTGAGTCAAATAGGTCACATCATCTAACCTCTCTCATTAAATTAATTAACCCTTAATTAATTTAATCTCATCTCATGTCCCATCCTCTAGATAATGCAAGTTGCTCATGAAAATAGATTTAATTCATTTATTAAATCTCTATTTTCCTCACAAGGCATCTTTTGGAATATTCTCTCAATTTGAATTCAAAAATTCCAAGTCAACATGTACATCCAACAAGGCATTTAAAATCTCTTACATGTCCTTTTCCTTGAGCCAAGTGGCATTTATTGCATTTTCCCTTCCCTCTTGCATGTCATTTCAACAAATTTGAATTTCAAATATTTGCATTTATTGGCACAAACCCCAAATCTTGCACATCCATCATCCATTTATAGCTTGAAAAATGACATCATATCATTGGATGAATGTTAGTCCCACATTGCTCAAATTTGGACATTCATCCATCTTGAAATTATATAAATAAAGAGGTCATATCCTCATTTCATCATCCACAAACATTGCAAAGTTATTATGCTAAAATATTTAGCCATTTCCACCCATCATTGAATTCTTAGCTAGCTTTTTTGCAGATTTGACATGGAGTTCTCATCTTTCATCAAAGTGGATCAATATCATCTTCAACATATCAAGATTTCATCATAGGAATTGGGAAAAGGTCAATTTTCACATCAAATTGCACCAATTCCCCCATGGGATCATGATTTTGCACATCTAATTAGGATTTAATCTTTTTTTTTATCAATTTTATTGTGTTCTTTATTATTTTCATTCCTAGTTTGAGGTTGTAAATGGATTTCATGGGGAATCCTTGCTTTAGCTTGCAATTCCTTGTTTAACTTTTTTACTCATGTTGTTTTGCAGGTACTAGGAAAACGGTTCGCACAATTATCAATGAGACTATGGGATATCAAAGAGAGTTAACCACATGTCTCTCCAATATTTTTAAGAGGCAAAGGGACTTGAAGAGAAAAACCCATATCAAGAAGACACAAAAAGGGAGGATATTCGAAAAAACACTATTAAAAGGAAGAACACAGGTATGTTGAGGAGACATAATCTAAGTGAAAGAAAATGATCACTAGTCTCATCGACATTCTGGTACCAAAGTACAAAGAAGGAAACAACCTGAAGTATAGCTATCGAAGAGACCTTGTGGGATTGAAGAGAGAAACTCAAATGTATCTTCAACATTTTGAAAAGGGATCAAAGACACATTGAAGAAAGAAAAGGATATCCTTGAAAATGTAATTAAGGTCTCTTTGACATTATGAAATAATGTCTCACCTAGTTGACATGACTAATGAGGTCATCAAAGAGACAACTACCATTAATTAACATTGCAATTGATTAGAAAGGTGGTCTGAGCACCATTTATGAACTAGAGCTAGTTCAAGTGAGCCAAATCTTGATATACCTAACTCTTAACAAATCAAAATCACTACAAATTATGGCTACAAATTGAGGAGGAGGAACTGGATGACAGTGAGTAGCTTAGAAATCATGGCATTACTTCAAGTAAGTGTTCTTGGCTTAGCTGAACATATTCTATAAAAATTTGCTTGAAGTACTATGCAAGTAGGGTTTTGAGATGGATAAAACCCTTGAAAAACCAAAAGTAAAAAGGTAGAAAATAGAGGCTAGGCTATTAAATCAAGATCTAATAGAATAGTGTCCTGAGTCTAGACCAAAATCTAGGAAAACAACTCAATTGAATCTTTCATGTGAAACATTGGAAGATAAGCAAAAAAATATTGGACATGTGTGGACTCTACAAAGAGGCTATGATCTATTTATATATAATTATGGAAAGAAGTACAAACATAGACCTATCTCAAATATATGGAACATGAATTTGGTGAAGCTTGTCATGCCTAATTTGTTTGTCAACATTGAACTGATTAAGGAATTAGCTAAAAAATAAAACCCTAAAACTAGGGCAATCTATTCCCATGATGGTTCACAATTTATCATCATAACATGGGATTATATGATCTGCATGGTTTTTCAACTTGACACATCCGTGGAAAAAAAATTGAGGATAAGAGATCTATTGGAAGAGTATCGGACCATGTATACTAGTTATAAGTGGCAGAAATTACCTTTGGACAAACCCAAGGGCCCAAGAAACTAGCTTAGAAGATTCTCTGGTGATGAGAAACCCCCATTTCCTATGGACTCATTTGAAGAATAATATCAGTATACTTATTATTCAATTGGCCAAGTCCTTGGAATAGATTCTCCTACTGCAATGGCCATATCTCCCATGGTCGTAGCTACAGATATCCATAGCCAAGATGCTAGGCCTTATGACTATGTAGAATAGTTGTCTGAGGCCATTAATACATCACTTACTGCCATTGAGAATAACATTGATGCCATCAACTTAAAGCAATACTCTCTACCCATGGATATGATATTAAATGAAGGACAAGCAATGGGCATGTAGGGAGAGGAGTTAAGAATCAAACATTTGGATAGTGATGAAAATTATAGACTAGTTCAGATGTGGGAGATCCCACTACTTATATTTTGAAGAATATTTTGTGAAACCTCTATATAAGATGCTTGCTCACTAATGTGATTATAATTTGTCTCCAAAGATACATAGATTCTTTAGACCAAAGGAGAAAAAAACTTGAGGGAAAGGTAAATCATAATTGGGGGGACTAGTATGCATTTGAAGATTGTACCGTGATAAGAGTATATGGATTCAAAGTAGCTCCATTTTTATTTCCCAAGACTATACCAAATGGGGTTGCATGCCTGGAGATTGTGAGGCAATTGGCTAAATCTCAGATTTCATGCACCTTAAAAGCTATGGAAGGCAATATATCATGCCTTCTACTTTATATTTCAGTGACTTTACCATCATTGTTGATAAAGGATATGAGTCGATTGGTAGAAAAATAGATTATTATGGCATTCTGTTGGGAAACAAGAAGGAGAAATTTTACCCTAAGCACTTTATTCATGATGCCAAGATGTCATAGAAACTAAAAAGATATGAACATGAATTCTTTGTGAATGGTATCATTATAAATTGTGATGAAAATCAGGTAATGATGAGGAAGGTTGCATACAACAAAATAGTTATGGAAAAAGCTTGGAGAAGAAGCAATAATCCATTATATGTAGAAGCTTTTCATGAAATATAAGATATGGTGGAAAGGATTGAGCAATTGATCCTACATGAAGAAGATTTGACTAAGGATGTACCTCTCATAGCTTTTCAAAGAAGAAGAAATACAGGCTCTAGGAAGCAAGTTCAGAATGTAGTACCTTTAATTCATTTATCACCAAATCCTACTCTAGAGGTAAGCTTCTCAACTGATACTCCTATTATTATCGAGGATGACATTGAGGAAGAGAACGAGGTTACACAGATCACCATTCCCACTATTCCCTAGTACGAAGTGGCACCAAAGAGGAATGTGATCATCTTTGAAGCTTTTGATGAATTGTCTAATGATGTGAGACATCGTGCTAGCCAGGAATTCATTGCAGATGATACATTTCTTCAAACTCCTAAGTTTAAGGCCTTCATTTATGAGTACAAAGGAAGAATGATAAGAGGAAAGCTAAAAGAAATCAATCTTGAGCAAGAAGTTGATTCCTTAAAAGAGCTCCAGTGCTAGGTTGATAAGGAAATGGGTAACATCACTCCTGAACAAGGAAGAGAATTACTACAAGATGTTGAGGTCATGCTTCTTCTAGGGTGGGACATCAAATTAGCCATAGTGTTTAACAATCTCTTGAAAAGAGAAAATAAGGCCTTGCAATTGACAGATGAGGCCAGTGATAAGATATACACTAGATCATGGTATAATCCTGATAACACTACTTTGCAGATTTGGTCCCTTTACCCACCAAGAAAGAGGCCCTCCCTTATCAATAATCATGATCAGATCTTTGGTCACCTTCTAGTACAAAGAGTAGGGGGTACAAACCCTATTGAGACTAATGATCTAAATGTAAATGTGGCCAAGTTTACCAAGGCTCAAATTCAGAAATTGGTCAAAGATAATAGGGGGTTGACTAATGAAAATGAGAGGTTGAAGCAATAAATGATCAACTATAGAGATAGATTACTTTCCTCCTCAAAGCCTTACTCACCATTGATTGAATGTGAAAGGAAAGTACTTGAAGCAATATTTGAGATTACCTATTAGAAGCACAAGTATGAAATGGCCCAGAAAGGGCAAGAGGAACTAAAGAAAAAACTAAAAACTACTATATTTGAAATAGTATTAGAACTGGTGTGTAAGAGGTTTGATGATATGTTTAAACTTGTTGGAAAAGTCTAGGTTATCCATGATAAGGCATATGCGTCTTTACAAGAACACAATAGATTATGTGACAGAATGAAGGAGGTAGAAGTACAAATAAAGGTGAAAAAAGGTGATGAAAAAATTATACTTTAAGAATACCAAGAGCTTATGAACACACATGGCAGCTTCCATAACATACTAAAACAAGAATTGAGTGACTTCAGTCAGTCACTCAGTATGTCTCTACCAATTTTTTTGAGGAAAAAAACTTAAAAGACCAAGGTGAATGGAATGATGAGATAGTTCAATATTTGTCGATGGCTCTTGATGAAATTAATAATGAACATGAGGTACTAAAAAAAACATAGGTGAAACTAGGATGAATCTTTGAACTTGAATATGCAATGAAAGACATAATAAACAATGTAGATATGTATGCAAAGACAAGATATATCCAACATGTGTTGAAGATTAATTTATTCATCACATGGATCAAGTAAGGAGTGATAGGGTATCAAAGTTTTGTAGTGGTGGGTGCATTATCATGGAGCATGAGCCTCGAATAGATCTTAGATGATCACAGGTGCTTGCTAGAGATTAATGGATGGTAGTGCATCCGCTTAAAAATTACTAAGTTTTATGTTCATGTTAATCAAGTTTTAGTTATAAAATGATGTAAGTTTGTATGAACGGGCTTGTAGCTTGTTGCTTTCCATATAAAAGGGGAAACCAACAACCAATTTTGGATCATCATTATCATCATCATCATTAGTAATAGATAGGTTCATTCACTAGTATAGAATATTTCACTCATCCATTTCCATATTTTAGAAAAAAATTCTATAAGTGTATAACTTTTGAGGCAATATAATGGAGAAGATTGAGCTCATGATCGGTGATCTACTTCCAGTGTTCAACTATTGTGTTAATATTCATTCTTATATGTTGTTGTGTTGTCTCCAAAGTGTTTTTCCTAATTTATTTAGATTTATACAATTAATCAAGACACATTTTCTATTGTTGTGTGATCATCTTGATTGGGTTCTAGCTAGAGTGAATTAAACTCCTTTCAAGTAATTCATCTTAATTGGTTCCTACCAGGGATTGAAATTATTTTAAATTAATTGCTCTAATTGGTTTCCATCAAGTTAAGAATTAAAAATACTTCCATGATATCACAATAATTTGGGATAATAACACTAGGATTAATAAAGAAGAGTATAGTAATTGACAAACCTACACGTTTATACAAGGTGCAAATAGCCAAAGTGCCCAACATGTTAGAGTTAAGCTGAGAGATAGATCCACCTACCTTACAAATATTTCTCCATCATCATCATCCACCCCTTGAATCCATTCACCCAATAGGATTAGGCACTAGTCAAATTTAGAACATTTTATACAAACTTTACTTATACACTCGATTCTTGAAACATCTACAGTAGGAACTAGTCATTTTCCTTGCATCTACTTCACACCCATGTGTCATTGTGAGTAGATTTCCCAAATCAGAGATCATATCCAAACATTTAGAGCCACCTTATCATTTAGATACACCTACTTAGGTTTGGTAGAGCATAAACAGTAGGGGGTCATCGACCAGATTCACCCCATTTGTTAGCCAAAAATGTACTAAGAGATTGGCACACTCTTAAGGTTCAAAACCTATGTTTTTGAGACTTAACAAGATTGTTAATATTTTTGGTCCTATTTTTAAAGGAAGATATATCAAACCTATTATAGGTCAAGAAAATCCGTTATGTGTCTTGATCCATGCATTTAGGATATCATATGTTTCTTGATATAGCTCATGCACATATAAGAATTATTTTGTGATCAAATTCTCACCATAGATGGGATCAATCAATATCCTATTAGTGGGCTTATTATTGATTCGGCCAACTATGGAAAGAGTACCATTAGGTGCATGTTTACATATGCCATTGTGTGATAAAGCAATGTCAAAAGGTTGTATAATCAAGCTTTTATGAGGTTTAGCTTCAATAAATTCTATCATGTTCTATGTGGGAGGTAATTGCATATCATCATCCATGTTGAATTTTTTTTATTTCAATAGGAGGATTGACTATGGTATGTATATTCTTATTGTCTTGTTTGTTCAAGTACTCCTGAAGGAAGCAACTAAGGCTATAGATGATTTTTGTTTCGTTTCGAGTTTTATGCACTTTTCTTAGATTTTGTGTGATAGGAACCAGGCTAATGCTAATGCATTCAGTAAGGATATGAACTTGTGAGTTTCCAAGTTGTTCATCTAGCTTGGCAATAACATCATGCACATTGATTATCGTAGGTGAAGCCATGGGAAATGAAGTATGCAAACTATGATCCATGGAGGGTTGATTCTCAACACTATCAAAAAGAGAGTTAGGAAACCTAAGATCCATGATGAGTGAGATATCGCGGTATGACATGATCCTTGAACTACATCTTATAATAGTATTACAAAATAGGACACCAAGTTGTAAACCTCATGCAAGTTTTACAACCGCAGTGTCCAAGCCCTAGAATAACAAAGGGACAATGCAATAACCTAGAATGAAATGCAATTTTTAGAGTCTAAGCAATGCAATTTACTAATTACACAACACAATAAGTTTAAAATGAAATATTTTGATGCAATTTTGAGCCTTTAATGATGCACTAAAATGAAGAAATTTAAGCTAAATGCAATGAAATTGATGAAACAACAAATTAGGAAACTGAAATAGAAAGATGACAGTACCAAACAAAAGATAGAAACTAAGATTTTAATGTCTTAAAAATGTAGAGCAGTAGTTAACATGGACTTATTCACTAGTAAGGGCAAATGGGTCTTGGTTAGATGTTTCTAATATTTTTCTATGGATTTCAGAGTGAATTTTGATGCTTTTTTAATTGCCAGAAGGTTTAGATAAGACTTGATCAGGGACTTATTCACCAGTAAAGGTGAATGGGTCTTGGTTAGGTATTTTTAAACTATTTTTTAATGATTTGCAAGTTCTTAGTTATATATTTTAGTTCTAGGTTTGATATATTAAGCTTCAACTTTAGATTTTCAAGAAATTTAACGTAAAAATGTAATGAAAATATGAAATGCAAGACCTAATTTGAAATACAATTTTGTTTTGATTTTCAAATGCAATTGTATGATATCTAAATGAGATGCAAAATGACTATGTTTTTTTTGTAATTTTCAGATTTAGAAAGATGTAAAACAATGCAAATCTAAACCTTATATGATATGCAAAATTTCAATGTAAAACAAGTAACCCTAAATGAGATCTTAATTTAGTGCAAGATATAACTTAAAATGCAATGAAGGATCTAAAAATCAGAAGATTACAATGTTGAATATGTCAGGTTCACCAAAATGGAAAGGTGAAAAATAGGGTAGACTCAAATGCATGAACAAGAGGATCTACCACTTATTTTTCTAGGACATTTATCACTCAAATTATGTAAAGTAAGATTCCAATAACAACTAGAAATGATACCTAACTATTATAGCAACTGTGGAGGAAGTTTTTAGAGCATAAAAAAGTGCGTACCTAACCATAAAGTTGTTGTTTTTGAGCTTCAAAGGACTCATTCGCCTTCAGTGGCGAATGGGTCCTTTTAGGGTTTCGGAAAACTGATTTCAAGATCTTGTTCCTTGATGTATCCATTCTCAAATTCACTATTATCAGCTTTTGGAAGTCGGTATGTAATTCTCTAGAGCTCTTTTTGTGATCTTGCACTTTGAATAAGAACTTTTGCAGCTTTGCAACTTTGATAAATTTTCTCCAAATCTTACTCAACTTGATCTTGAACCTCTGAATCTGCAATCAAACACTCAAGGATAGAAAAGCTTGTTGATTTTTTAGTGAATGGGGGTTTCCCTTGGTCAAACCCCTTGCAGGTAATCAAGCCAAATGATGAAATGAAGGAATGAAGCATGAAACATGAAACATGTAAATGATGTCACCTTGGATGTTGTCTTGTGAAACAAATCTGCATACTAAAATGTACTGACTATGAAGAATGTAGATCTTGGATCTTTGAATATCCTTTGAACAATAGTTGCAAGTAGATCTTCAATGCTACATCCACTTCTTAGCTCAACACACATGAATGCATTAAACCCTTTACATGATGATATGACTTTGAATTGCTGCAATAAACTCTTGAAATCTTCCTTGAAATGCCTTGAAAATGCTATTGAAGTGCTCTATAATGCTCTTGTGAAGTATTAGGTTGCTCACTTGAAAATCTTAGGTGAAACTTTGTGAATTAACCCCTTATTTATACTAAATAAGTAGATTAACTCTGAAATTCAAAGAATTAAGGTTGACGCCAGATCTGGGAAGAAACATTATTAAACTCCCACCAGAATGAAATTCAAAATTGGTGGTCTCATTAAGGGAGAACCCATTCACCACTAGGGAAAATGGGTCCTGGCTCAGTTTACCAAGACCTAACCTTGGGGGATTGAAAGAGGGCTAAAAACCCATTTTGGATCAGCTGAGAAAGGGGCTCCTATTAAGGGAAGACCCATTTTCCATCAAGGATGAATGGGTCTTGGCTCAACTTACTACGACCAAACTTTTCCCAATGAAATAATTTGTTAACTAAACTATAATTGTTGGGATAGATCTTCGAGAGGTGTCAAAATTAAGGCTTAAATTTGAATTAAAAGGGGGTTAATAAGTCCAATTAACCACAATTAATTAAGGCCACCTAGATAAGTGTGAAAGTGTTTTATAACACTTTACAACACTTAAATAAGGTACACATTATGTACATTTTATTAGAAAGCGCACCATTAGGCTTAATTAAACAAGTACATCCTAGAAAAGTTTGAAAGTGTGTTACAACACATTTGCAAAGGATCAATTATGGCATGTTTCATTTAAATAAAAGTCCTAGAACAGTGTGAATGTGTACAACACATTACAACACCACTCCAAGGCATCGTTAATTTAGCTTTAATGTCGATTATCAAACCAGGTAAAGGAATAGACTACTTTTTTCGTTACTACAACTACATATGCCAATAACATGGAAAATCATTAACATATTCCTTACAATAATAACTTGAATACATAACACCCAAATCATTATTGAATAGTGTGAAAAAAAAATTATCTTTAATATTTGACATGTGTCGATCCCTCTTAAATCTGTATAACTCTCTAATATAACCAAACTTGTATTATGACCATTCAACAATTATAATTTTTCATACACATTAATTTATAATTATTACATATCCAACACATAGCAGATGAAGGAGGTTTTCAAACAGCTCCAATAGAAATAAAGCTGACCTACATCGGTCTAGATGGTCATATCTACTTGTGGCCACAGAAGGGGCATGCTAAAATACCAAAGCATGTGCATGCGAGACAGACATTGGGCACATGAATTTGGGGTTTTAGATATCTTCTAATTAGATAAATAATTAAGTTTGCAACCTTTATGGTGATTTCAATACATTGAAACCAATCATGCAACGACTATAAGAAAACTAAATCAAAGAAAAGGCAACACAACAACATTTAACTAAGAATGCATTGTTTTGGAAGCATGCCACACAAAAAATTAATCACTCCTCATGATGTTAGGGAAAGCAGCAAAAAGAAGGGTCTAGAAATAAATTACGACAGAGTTCAATGAGAAGATATTTAAAATGATGTAAATTTTCACATATGCCAAGGTCAAGATTTATATTGAAGGAAAAGATCATGGTCAAGAAAGTCGGGACAAGCGGTGTTATGATGCCAAGGTTTCTATATCCAGCAACCTCACCATATATCAGCCCTTGTAAAGCCATGACTGGTTCATATAAGATTATTTCTTGGGTTTAAGGTCCGCGCAACAAGAAAGATTGAGAAAATTCTAGCAATAGTGATAAATGCAGATGCCCAAGGAGACAGGCAAGGGTTTCGTGGCACCCTAGAGAAGGCATACTAATACTACATGTAAAAGATGATCCAATCCAAAATGGCGTATTTCTTGAACGACTCTGCAAATATATCTTCACAGAATAATAAGGGAAAAAGGATTGGTTTAAAATAATTTAGTATATTAAAACCTGGCACCTAATCATTTATTCCTGTGCTATATAGGAAATTGATAAGAGGGCTTTAAATCCGAATTTGACAAGATCGACAAGAAGCTTCAAAGACAAGTGGTCTCATGAACCACCAAAAATTGAAGAATAGATACAAATTTCATAAGTGCACGGCATCACACCAAGAGAAGAGGAGACAAGACTTGAATGACATTAACATAGCAGGAGCACTCAAATTAGAAATGAAACAAGTTTTATAGAAACTGAAGTTTAAAAAAATGATTTAAGTGTCTTTTATAGTGAGACTTTCTTACTTACTAGAAAGTAGAAACTAATTGTCGAAGCTCAAAACTATCCACATTATGTCATTAGTCATACGGCAAATTCACTGCCAGCAATTCACCGATGAAAAATTCACCGTCAACAATTCACCGCGAGCAATTCACCGCTGAAAATTCACTGCCATGACAATTCACCATGGAAAAATTAATTGCATGAATTTTTGGGATTAATTTTCCATGGCAGTGAATTGCTGATGACGGTGAATTTTCCAGCAATGAATTGTTGACGGTAAATTACTGACGGTGAATTTTCATAGAACTGTCATTAATCATATTCGTAGTGGTGCCCAAGCTTCTCACAATGTGTTGCACCATGGCAATCATTATCTCATCTCCTTCCATAGCCGCCATGCCTGCCAAATCTCAAAAACACCTCTATATCCTTCTCTCGAAGCTTTGAAAAAACAATTACCTTACACGCATCTCAATCATCTACATTCTATAACACCCCAAATTTCCTAGGCTACACAATTTAATGAGCTTGCAAATTTTATAATTTAAAAATTCCAAATCATATTAACACATTCTTGTTGTATTATTTAAGACATTTGGCGCATTTGCTACAATCTTCCAACAATCTAGCTATGATGCCCTCTACTTACTATTCCTTTGCACCCTCCTCCCTTTGTATTTTATACTACCATTCAGTTTTACAAATTTAGGTTACCTCTCTCCAACAATGTTCTCTCCCTTGCAATGATGATGACCTTTTTGTAGCACTCATAGAATAACACTATACTTTAGGCCATGTTCGTACCCATAATCAATTTCAAATTCAAAAAACCTTCGAGACATTTCTTCTTATCCAGTTATGATTTAATCTGTCTCAATGCTTAAATAATAGAAATAATTTTTCATATTTTCACAAATTCAAAATTGTATTCATGCACGTGCATACCTGTGCTTACCATGTACCCAAGTGTAGTTTGATAAGTTGGTCAGGGTCCTTGTGATTCCTCTTCAATGTTCCTATCTTTCCTTATACACACGTGTTATTTCTATCTTATTTTGAATATCAATAACTCATAGAAAAAACAATATTGTAAGACAAAATACTACAACTTCCAAATATGAATAGCTTTAAACTAGATCAGAACTTGATCATATATCTATACATATATAGAAATGTATAAATTATTCACATGTATTATTTTGCATGTGATACTCATGTGTGTCCATAGATCATCTACACATACTCTCAATTATTAGAAAAGCTTATTGATCCACTTGTATAACTCATGTTACCTAGGCATCATGCCTTTCTCATCACATTTTGCTTATAACAAATATTTTTTTTATTATTAACATTATACACATATAGAGACTCAAATATGATCAAGAACACCAATGTATGGGATTCAAAGGTAAGCTGTAATCAACTCAATAGATATAATCACAAGATGGGAAATGATTGCATATATGTTACATCTTCACATGTGCAAGTGAATAATTCAAGTATTAGAGTATTTTACAAAAGCACACCACTTATAAAAATGATGGTGTATAATACAAACAATAAAAAATTAATAGTATGTAAGCATAATCTATGAAGTCTCTTACTACCATCAATCCACACATGGCTATTCAAAATATGAAATCATGATTTGGGTGATTTTCCACCCAACCATGAGGTTTATACTTACACAAAATTCTTCCTACCTAAAGATCTAGTGACCTTGCATGAAGTACCTATCTACCTCACAATATTTTGGGTAGGGAATATGGTATATATATATATATATATATATATATATATATATATATATATATATATATATATATATATATATATATATATATATATATATATATATGTATATATATATATATATATGTATGTATGTATGTATGTATGTATGTATGTATGTATGTATGTATGTAGCAATGTCATATTTATAGGATGTGGTAGAGAACCATATTAAATAAAATTTTCTAGGCTAAATAATATTTTTCAATGGGTTGGACTTTGGCCAAAGCAATTGAAAATATTGGATTTTTTTTGAAAAGAGGAAGTCCTCTGGGTATGTGCAGGATCATCATGGAAAAAATAGGCCCTTAAGTGGCAAAAAAATAAGAAAAATCAGAGTTAGGAAACTTGATGTAAAAAATGAAATAAGTTATCTATATTATTTCAAAAATATGTAAGAATAGAATTTGTAGCAAATTGAATGTAGTTTCTAAACTACTAGGTTTGTTTTAGAAAAATAAAAATCGATTTGGTGAAAATTTGAAATTTCAATGCAGTAGTACTTAAATTTTAGGGAGAAAATAAGTAGGTGTTTGTCTGACCACCCTAACCACAATAAAATTATAATATTTTTTTATAAGATTTTAGATATAAGTAGAGGACTCATGTTCCGATGTGATGCATATTTTTTTGTAATTATTTTTCAAGTAAATAATTAATTATGAATTTTTTATTACAAATTTTAAAAATATGAAAAATCGTATGTGAAACCTTAACATGGTCAAAACTTCATGAAACACAATTTTTATTTTTGTAATCCTATAGTATCAAGCATAAAATGTGACATGTTTTCGATTCAAAAAATATGATATTGTTTGAAAGCTATAAATATTTTTCAATTAGTCTATCAATTAGGACTTTAGTCGTAATTTGAATAGAAAATGAATAATAATTACTTATTAAATTCAAAGTAAAGCATAATTTATATTGGTGGAAAGCTAATAATCTCCTTTAAAAACCTTTTTCGTTTCATCAATTTTGGGTAAAAAAAAAATTGTTAGCCACATACCCATCATATTGCCACTTTTTGGCCCATCATGATCCTGCACATACCCCTCTATTGTTCCACATTTGGCACCCATTGTGAAAATTAAAAACTTCAATCACTCATACACAAGTATATCAGGGATATACAAGAAGACAATATTTCCTTAATTTATCACATCTTACATGAATGGAAAGAATACAATAGTATCAATCACATAGGGAAATTTAATTCATCTCGTGATTATCCACACAATGCATATCATATCATTCATCATATGTAGCAACATATATGCCACATGTCAGAAGATTTAAAACATAATTCATTCATTATTTTAATACCAAATCAATACATTCTCTACATTCTACTCCCTCAAACATTCTATCATTATTCAGGGAAAACTTGATAGGTTACAATACTTAACACAATATAGAACCAACTATGTAAAATATTTGAATTATTCACCAACAAAAATTTAAAATAAAATCCAAACGAGAGGAGAATCATTAAATTCAACACTAAATTACAAAATTTCAACAATTTCAACAATAAACAAAGTATGACGAAGGGTTGCAAAATAAATAGTCAAAAGAGTAGGTGACTAATTCAGATCATAAGAAAAACGAAAAATAAAAATGTTGGTCCTTATAACACAAAAAATATTTTATAAATAAATCAAATTAAATCAACTTGAAAGACTTTACATAACCGAGTGACTAAAACTAGTCACATGGAGGGAGTAAATAGCTACATGAGACCTTTCATCTATAGTGTGCTAGAGAACTTACCCAAAAATTGCACACTTGAAGTCATCTTCGACTTGAATTCCATGCAATAATTCTAATATCAATACATTCATTCATGCATTTTTCAACTTGCAAATATTTTCAATTTTGATGTGATGCAAGTAGACATATGAAAAAGGAAATACACATTATATACAAGAGTTAGAATCACTTAGTATGTTACATTCACCTGGATTATTATAACCTCAAGGACTTATTGCATATGATCACTTCTTTTCCATGGTCATGCAAGGGTATTATGATTTCCAAACAAGAGTATAGTGGACAACTATTCATTCATCCATGCATGAACTACCCACATAAGGGACATTCACAATCTTATATCACAAGTTACTCTCACAATCTTGATACAATTATATCCACATACTTATGAAGGTCAACATAACAAAGACACTAGGCTTGACTAACAATACCATCATGATTTAAAATATTCATTTTAAACTTAATTACTGCCATGATGTAGGGTAGGTTCATCTCAAAATCATGGTTCACAGTAGAAGGTTACACACAAGGTAGGATCTTCTTTAACACACAATACCTCAATAAGCAATATAATCCAATACCATCTATGGCTACAAATGTAGAATATAACAAACACACTAGACCAATATAACTTGTTTAAGTGGCTACAAGGTACTCTACTCACCACACATGTTCTTACATAAATACTATGGATAATGTAATCTAGGTACATAATTCTTCATCCCCAATGATGTACTAGGTCAAATTCAAATATATTTAAACACTTTCATTCATACATGAAATAATGAATCCTTATGAGGAGGTACCATGCACACCATACAAGTACAAAAATAACAATATTTTAATAATCTCATGCATATGAGTCTTTTTGAATGCATTACTATCATCTCTCAACACATTACTCTTATCATCTAATTTTACCTTCAATATATATTAATATGCACACCTTGCAAAAGTTGGGTAAAAACTTAGTATTTTAATGCATATTTAACATGACATGCATAAGCTCGTTTGGATGGCTCTTCTCTTTTCATGCAATTGATAAGCTTATGATGCTTATAGGCATTCATTTCCCTCTTATGAAATCATTCATACATATTCTTATTTCTTACCATACAAAATAAATGGATTTATGATGCTTAAGGCATTTAACTGCATATTATGATACTATGAAAACTTTCAATGTAAGATCTTTTTTCCTTCCATGCAGTGGAAGATCTAATCTTAATGCAACTTTAAGCAATAGTTGTGTAGTCACACCAATCCCTAGAGTATACAATCATATCATACAATCCTTATGGAAATAGCAAGGAAATTGAGTACTCATAGGGTTGATGCAAGAAGTTGGGTACACAAAAAGCTCAAAAAGTGGAAGTGTTTTTGCTAGTTTTCAGAATTTTTCAAACTTGGACTGAAAATTTGAGGCACTTATACAATGAATCTTGAAAAAAGTCACTAATATGAAATTTAAATTTTTTAATCTAGTTTCTAAATATGTAAATTATTCAAATACCCAGATTATAGAAATTAAATTTTGATAGGGATCTATAAAAACCACTTTTTAAAAGTCCCTATTTTTTTTTACCATACTAAGCACGTGTACGGAAACCAATTTTTGACCCAAATAAAATTATTTTGATAATTCCTTTTGGGAAAAGAGATCTAACAACATGAATATTGTGTGGAATTTTTTTTGTAATTTTTTGTTGAATATATTTTTTTATTAAATTTTTATTGGTCTTAATTGTTGTTTTTAAAAATCAACGTGTACTGACAACATAATTGGACCTAAACTAAACATTTTTTTGAATCTTTTTTTTCATTGTGTAGAGAATTTTCTGAAGCTTGATGCCATATATTTTTTTTACAAGAAATTTAACCGAAAAAAACTTATTAAAAAACAAAAAAAGCCTGATATTTTAAGTTTAAGGACTAGTTTGCTTAGAAATTAATTAAAAACTAGCAAACATAATCTAATATTAATAAAAATTATATATTTGGAAAGTATACATCATGTTCTCTAATGGGTTTTAATTTTATATATTGATTAAAAAAAAAGACCATTAGCCATATTGCCAAAGTTGAACATTCTTCTTCAATTTGCCTTAGTTTTTTAGTTGCAGGTTAAAGGCTAAGGCTTAGATTGCCAAGCCTTTTCCAAGCTTAAAACCAAAGATGCATGTGGCTTGGGAATTCACCTTTTAAATAAAGTGTACATGTTACTAAAATGTGTATGCCTTATTTAAATGAAACATGTACATGTTTCATAACACATGCATTATCTAATTACCTATTGGGTAAAGGTAACACATATGCATTATATAACACATACACATTCCTAGAACATAACGCGTATGTGTTTATGATATAGCCATTTTTTCCTAATTTGGTAAATACTGATAAAACACATTTTTCTGCAACATTCCTTTTCTGCAGTATGAACCGAAAGCACCATTTTTTGCATTTTTTATTACAAATTTGTCTTGTTCATGGCATATTCTATTCAAATTGTTGGAAAAGACAAACTGCAGATTGAATTTTCTGAAGTGGAATAAAGTACAAGAAATTTTTACAAGAAGATTTGGAAAAGATAATTTTTGGATGCATTCATGATGTTTTTGTACTTCAAAGTTTAAACAAAAAAGGATCTTCATACTACATAGTTTTATTTGAACATTTGAAAGAGATACCAATTTGAAAATAGGTTGTATTTGAATCATTTTTTTTTTCATCAAAGAGGGTTTGGTAACCATAGGTGATAATAAAAGACAAAGAAAAATATATAGAAAGTTAATGACACCTGAATAAATTCAAACGAATAGAGATATGGAGGCAAAAAGACAAAAGGGATAGAAGAGAAAGGATTCATCAAATGAAAAATTTGCAAGCATCTAGTTCCAAGAATGTTGAAGAGGAAGACATGAATGATGAAACAAATGTAGATCATGATGCAAATGTGGAGATGGTGAATATGGAAGAAAATGCAATTATGGAGACAAACCCAACTATGCCTTCAACTTCAACTTTGAATGATGTGGAAATAATATCTATGCAAACAAATTCAGGTATGTCTTCAAATCCACCACCCAATGATATGGAAAATGCACCTATTCATAAAATCCATCCAGGTATGTGTTCAAACCCAAGCTTTGATAATATTGATATTGCTTGTTTAGATGAAGTTGGATACTCCATTGATGATATCAATAATTCTAGGGTTGAAACAATGCAAAAACAAAAAAAAATGATGAAATTATATCTTATGAGAATGCAAATGAGAATGAAATCCCTCATATTTATGAAAATGTGAATGAAATCCCTTTTACATTTGAAAATGAAAATGAAACCCCTTGTATGGATGAACCTGAAAATGTTTTTTTTTTACAATTGAAAGAGATGTGCTAGATAAACTTCATGGTAAAGTTTCTTGGAGACAAATTAGAAATTATGGAAATAGAATATATATAAAAAAAATTATAGAAAGAAATTAGGATTCCAATGTCATCTCATGGTGCAATTGATGATAATGTCAAAAATGAGAATAGTGATGAAAAAATTAAGTGTTTTTGTAAAACCAAAAAGATGATTCAGTAGAACAAGCCATATCTAGTGTTGCTAATGCTATTGATTTTATAGGTAAGAAAAGTTGATCAAAAGATAAGAATGCGGCTCTCCGTGCAATATTAACTACTCTAGTTTATAAAGAAACTTCAAATAAAAGAATGGTAAGTAAGATTAGTAAATGTATAAAAGTAAATCCTAGAACTTTGATAAGAGCTACTAAAAGAAGAGAGAGTATTGAAAAGGATCAAATTAATCAATGTTGGAGTTTTAGTGGTAGAATCCCAAGATCAATCATGAAATTAACTAATGAAATTAAATCTTTAATCAATTTTTTTTGGCATGATAATACAAGAGAATCACCTAACATTAGCAATGTCTTAAAATTAAGGGTGGGTTAGAAAATTCATGAACCTCATCCAAAGCATCTCTTAGATATGACTCAAACTGAACTATATAAAAAAAATTATATGCTTCAATCTTACCATTGGATATTAATATAAGTCAAAGATCATTTGAAAAGTGTAAACCTTGGTATGTTAGAATTAATAAGCAATGAATCTCTTGTTGTTGTAAGACCCATGTACAATTTCGTTATTATTATGATAGTTTTCGATATAGATGATGCACTTTGCATGCTAACCAAATTATGTAGTCTACATTTGTGGTATTCATATGCTACCTAAAAGAATCAAATATTTTATTGTAGGTTTTTTTGTGAGCCCTCTAATGAAAACTTATTTTATTTAAAAACATGTATTTCTGGAGAATGCAATAGATGTGGTAACTTTTCATTATTAGGACTAATGTATGCATAAAAGTAGTTTAGATAAATTTGGACAAAAATTAGTGGATGTAAACAAATTTTAAAATGTTGAGTATACTTTGAAAGATGGAGAAACTAGAAAATGTTGTGAGCTAATTGTGGAAAAATTTAGTGTGCATGCATTTATTAATGAATTTAAAGATAAGATTGTACCTAAATATGTTCAAATATGTTCAACACTCTCAGTATGCTCATGGACTTATGGGCTTGATAATCAATTTTGTTTTAATGTAAAAATACATTCCCAATTAGAACTATACTATCACTTGTTGATTTTACTGAATTTTATACTCTTGCTCCACAAGAAGAAATTCAATCATAGTATTATAATTCAGTGCAAGTAGCTATATTTGTTCACATTGTTTATAGACATGCAGATGATAGTACAAAAGATAATAGAATTTTTTTGAGATAGTACCATTTTTATGTAAGTGATAATCAATTACATTCATATGAGTTTGTTCAATATTGTTTTGATATATTTTATAAAATTTTAAAAGAGAGACAAATTCAAATGCTAGAACATCTCTTATGGTCAAATAATTTCACGGGTCAATTCAAAAATGATAGAATGTTTTATTGGTTATGTAGACTTCATAAAGAAAATAATATCCAACACATATGGATTTTTTTTGAAGCTAATCATGGAACATGATGGAGTAGGTGCATGTGTGAAAAGAGATCTTCCTAGAGAGCAACTAAAATTTGAGGATGCTAAAAAATTTAGAGTTGTATGTGCAATTGTCGATTGGTGCAATACCAAATTATCTACAAGAACAAGTGAGAGCTCAATAATTTGATGCTTCTTTTGGTTAGTTGAATAAAATGATATTTTTTCTTGACAAGATTGTGAAACAATTAATGGATATGCAAAATGGCACCCGTTTAAGAGTTTGAATGCAAACACATGGCAATACAGACAAGGGAGTTGGCATGATTTTGTCAATTTTGTATCGCAGGTGATTGGGAGGCATGTGAAAATATAGAATGGGTAGAACAATGGCAACAAGGATCCTTAACACCTACATCAAAACATGTTCAACAAAAAATGACAATTGAAGATAATCAACTGTTCGTATCAGATGATTATGATCATGTTTCAAATATTTTACAAGAAGGTACATTATTTATTGAGTTGACTTTTATATGTATACATGTTTAATATATGCGAATTAAACATAAGTCACTTTTATTAAATTTTTTATTTGTTTTTGTAGGACATGTGTATGTTGTTGTTGCACTTGAGGGGAATGAAGAGAAAATCAAGTACTGGTTGGTTAGATGTGTTGAGAGAAGACATAGTTTGGTACATTCTAGAGTGGATGATGACAACTTTGAGTATCCAACTAGTTCAATGGTTGTTGTTGGCACCTGGCTTCAAAAACACTTGATGAGAAAGAATGGCTTGCCTGCATTTGAAGATTATGAAAGACAAAATAAGATTATATGTTATTAACATTTGATTTTGGCAACAAATATAAAACTAGTTAGATATCAAGGGAGGCCTCCTAATAAATTTTTACAGACACTTTCAATGGATGATCATGAGACAATCATAGATGCATTACAAAATAGAGAGGATGTAGATGGTACAACAGAGTAAATAAATATTGGTAAGTATATAGTTGTATATATATTTAATTAATATAAATATTTTTCTTCAATAGTCATTTCCTAATTAAAGTTTTATATCATTTTTTGTTTCAGGTCTTCCAAAATTAGATACTTTACAAAAAAGAGAGTAGATACATATATTACAATGGAATTCAAATCTAGAGATAGGTAACTATATATATAGTTCTAGATACATTTAATTGATAGTATAAATATAAAACTAAATTTAATTCATTGTAATTTTATAAAAAGTTTATAATTGATTTCATATCCCCTTAAGCCATTCTCTTAAAACCCCTTATGCCATCCTTCTATGTACCATTAATCCATACTCTTGCATCCCCTTGAGTCTCTCTATTAATTCCCCTTAATCCATTCTATTAGGACCCCTTAATCCATATCCTGGTATATCTATTCTTAATCCATCCACTTGTATCCCCTTAAGTCACTCTCTCAACACCCCTTAATTCATATCCTCATATATTAACCCTTAATCCATCCACTTGTATCCCCTTAAGTCACTCTCTCAACACCCCTTAAGCTATCCTCTTAGGAACCCTTAATGCATATCCTCATATATCTACCCTTAATCAATCCACTTGTATTCCCTTAAGTCACTCTCTCAACACCCCTTAAGCTATCCTCTTAGGAATCCTTAATCCATATCCTCGTATATCTACCCTTAATCCATCCACTTGCATCCCCTTAAGTCACTCTCTCAACAACCCCTTAAGCTATCCTCTTAGGACCCCCTAATCCATATCCTCATATACCTACCCTTAATCCATCCACTTGTATACCCTTAAGAAACTCTGTCAACACCCCTTAAACTATCTTGTTCGGACCCCTTAAGCCACATCCTCATATATCTACCCTTAATCCATCCAACTGCATCCCCTTAAGTCACTCTCTCAACACCCC
The DNA here is from genome assembly GCA_007258455.2 of Sequoia sempervirens. NCBI lineage: Eukaryota > Viridiplantae > Streptophyta > Pinopsida > Cupressales > Cupressaceae > Sequoia > Sequoia sempervirens. Next base: position 637,593,047 of record VDFB02270651.1, on the reverse strand, counting down.
TTAAGCTATCCTCTTAGGACCCCTTAATCCATATCCTCGTAATTCTACCCTTAATCCATCCACTTATATCCCCTTAAGTCACTCTCTCAACACCCCTTAAGCTATCCTCTTAGGACCTGTTATGCCTTGCATAACCACCCTATTTTATTCTGGAACAAAATAGGTCCCCATCTTTGTGTTGTTTTATCGCTTCCTTTCTTTTTTGGTTGGGACTTAGGAGTTCTTTTGTTTTCCTCCTAAGTCTTCCTTTTGGTCTGGCAGAGCAGAGTCTGGGTTTGAATCTGAATGAAGAACTCAAAAAAGTTTCGAGTTCAGATTCCATCATGACCTCGACTCTGCCCTCTTTTGTTGTTACTTGCTTTGTTGGTTGTTTTCAACTTACGTTTTGGGTCCCTCTTTTCTGTTTCTTTTTTCTTTTGTTTTTTGTGCCCTGTTCCTTAGGAGTGTGTTCCTTTCTTGGGCCTTTTCTTTTGTTTATGCAAACCTAGAACTGGGACTAATTCCAAACTTGGAATTCCTTCCAAGTTCTGTATTCTGGTAATCCCCAGTCCTGGTCCCACCTCTTTCATTTTTCCTTGTGTGTCTTTTGGTTTTGTCTTAGCGGACTCAGAACTAGAACTAGAACCAAACTCTGAAACTTTTTAAAAGTTTCAAGTTTAGGTTCCATCCCGGTCCCGATTCCACAGTCCTCCTTTTTTCTTTTGTTCCTTTTATTTATTCGGAGGGTGCTTTCTCCCGTTTGTCTTCCTTCCTTCTCATCCTTTTCTTCGCCCTCTTTTCAATTTTTTCAGAGGCGAGAGCGGGTCAGTGTCTGAACCTGAAACTTTTAAAAGTTCCAAGGTCGGGTTTGGTCTTGGTCTTGGTTTCATTGGGATTCATCTTTTTCTCTAGTTTCGACCACTCGATCGGGTGTTGGGTTTTGTTAGTGTCGTTTCCTTTTTGCGGGGTCAGAGCCAAAATGGGGCAATGAGTGTGTAGTTGGTGAATAGTTCAGGTTTGGTTCCCGTCCCATTCCCAGCCCTGATTTGGTTCCGCCTCTGCCAGTTTTAAAAGGGAAATGTGTTCCCAGTTCGGTTGTAGTTCCACCTCTGCCAGAAGTAAGTCTATTCTTGTGAAGTATAACAAAATGAGAGAAGTATGATGGGTAAGAGTGAACATAATATTTTTATGGTTTAAAGGACTAACGAAGACCTTGTTTTGCAGGATTAAATCATGCACATGATAATATTTCTCAAGGAGCTCAGTTGGAAAGAATCCCCAATCAAGTTTGGCATAAAATTCCTCTAAGGAGAAGGTCGACAAGACCTTCCTGATGTCTTGCCGACTAGCAACAGTTCCATGCATTTGAAATGTTCTAGTCGCCATGACATTTTTTTGAGTCACCATAGGTTATCATATGTCTCTTCGACATGGTAAATTCTTGTCGAAGTGAAAAGGGATTTTTCCAAAACAAATTGACTTCGGTGTAATGTCTCGGCAAATGAAGCTGGACTCACCAACATGGAATAATCTCGGCGTGATGTCTCACCAACCTGATAGGGTCTTGCCAAAAATAGAATGAGCTCGGGCAGAATGGAGGAGCTTGACATGATGTCCTGCTGACTAGCAAGGGTCTTTCCGATCATTTTTAAACCTTCGACATGACGAATGGAGCCCATTGTGATGTCTCACCAACCCTATGGTGTCTCACCGACATGTGATCTGGTGTGAACAACTTTTGACTGCCCAAGAATCCCGTGTGGAATATGTTCTCCCAATTAGAGGGAACTAAAGGTCAACAAAATGTGACTGGTGTGGATCCGCTCTGTGAAGGAGCTGATGGAGAAACTCGGTGAACACTAGTGCAGGGATCTAATGAAACCATGAGTCACAGTGCCAGCTGGAATTGCTACTAGTAGGAGAGAGATCGACATTAATGATGATATTTTATAGCATTCAAAGCGGCTCTAATGGGAGTTCGAAGATGGACACGAATTCTAGAGTTAATGTGGTGGTTGTAGAAAGATCTGAAGGCTTCTTCTAAAGTCAATCCTTCACTAATATGGACAGCAGGGATTCACATTCAAGGGAGCATTAACTCTACTCAAAAGATCTGAGGGCCGACCTTTTTCTGAAAAGAGATATTTTGTAAACCCTAAACGGGGCTGATATTTGTTTGGAAGGAATGTATATATGGCATTTTTACCTCTTTGTAAAAAAAAAAGGAAGGATAGAGAGAGATACAGGTAGAAAGACTTTTGGCAAAGAATTAGTCAGTTAGGGTTAAGAGGTAGAGAAACTTAAGAGTAGTAGTAGCATAGGAGTTAGATTCGACAGAAGGCAGTAGATGTATACTTCTGGTTCTCTTAGTATAGATGGAAGCAGTCTAAAGATATAGGTTTTCTATACACTAGTGATTGTGCCAGATTTGTAAATATTGCTTATCTATCTCACCAACAGTAGAAGCAACTAGATTTAAATCTACTTCATATTATGCTTCAGAATGGTATTTATCTTGAGTTAATCATTTGATTTGAAAATCTTTCAAGGAATGAAGTTTTATCTTATGTTTTGTTTAAATAGTGATTTACAATCTGTTGTTGAAATCAACACTGTGAATGAATGAAACTGTGTGTTAATCACAAGTTAATTTTGTTCTACAATTTTAGTTAGGAATTCCTTGAAAGGTAACACATCTGGTTAAGTTGGATGAATTATCATTCCTTTTTGTTCCAAATCTTTGATATATCTTTTTCTATTTCTTTAAAAACGCTGGTTAGAGTAGGTTTAAGTTTATGTTTGATCTTAGAACAATCCATAAGCCCAACACCAGCAGGCCACTTGAACATTACTGTTACATTGACCATTGACCAACATTAGCACAGTTGAGAACCAACTACAAAGACCTTGGGAGCTAAGATATCCATGTGTTGTCTTTCTCTTTCAGGAGAAACATAATAGAAATATTTTATTTGCATGTTGTTGTGCCACTCGGGCACGTCAACAGGAACTGGTGCTAGAAGGAGGACCTAGAAGGGAAAACTGGATAATACTGGGCTTTTCTCATTAGAAAGGTCCCTTAGAGTTCTTCAATCCTTTGAAAAATCCATCACCTTTGATATAACTCAAGACCCCAACAAGACACAAGGTTCGCAAGACTGGGGCAACCTTCATACCACCCTTGTCAGCTCCTCTCACTCCACTAGGCTTTTCACCAACACCCCAGTCAATACCTATTCATACACTTTTGAATCCATCTTAGTTGTCATCATTGCTGGTTCGACCCATCCAACAGCTGGCTCAACCACCACTACAACCACCAATGGTGTTCTTTCAGAATAATCCCTCTCCGTTGGGGACTATTTTTCGAGGCTTTCATGATATGCCTAAGAATCCTAAGAACTTTTGTCCCAAATAGATTCATGGCAAATCAAGGATTGTTGAAGAGGACATCCAAGCTTTTAAAGATGCTTGTACCAGAGCTTAGATAGCTCACCATGATGTTGTTTGTAGGTTGTTCCCTTATTCCTTAGGGGACATGGCGTACAACTAGTATCTTAATCTTCCACAAGGTCCTATTCTAACCTGGACAGACTTAGAAAATGCTTTCATCAATCAGTTCGGATTTTATGTGGATCCATCCCTTTTGTACCATCAATTTTCTACCATTAGGAAGGAGCCATGTGAATCCTTTCCCTTGTTCAATACCAAGTTTCAACGAATGTATAGGAGGCTACAGGATCCCTACCTAGTTACTGAGAATAGTGCCATTCAAGCATATTTTAGAGTTATAAACCCTTTGCTTGGATTATTCCTACAAAGGACCTATTAGCCAGCAGATATTGATTCCCTATCCAAAGTTTATCATCTAGCCATTAAGCTGCAACAACAAACTAACTCTCAACAAAGTTTGGGAGGAGGTTTTCCTTCAATAGGGTATCAGATGTCTAGCCCAACCCCTTTATTCAATATTGTCCCAAGGATGTCTCCTTCTCATTATGGATCCATGTCTGAGTTGTAGACTTAACCTCATGTTCTGTTCTTTGCCAACAAAAATCCTAACTCTCTTCAACAATCATAGGCTCATCATAGTTTGCATGGTCATCATAACCAAACTGGAACACCAAATCATGTCAATCAGTCACCTGTTACTAAGAGCCTTGAAAGTGATAATATAGTTCAACTCACAAATGAAGTAGAGACCTTAAGGAAAACATTGTCTCAAGTCACAAATGACATGGCTCAGCTTAGATTGAACCCTTCCCAAAACTAGGGTAATTATCAGAACAAATACAATCACAATCAAAGGGGTTATCGAGGCCAAAATTCCCTTAACCAAGGCTATCAAAATAAAAATAGAGGATATAACCAGAGGTCAAATAACAACCAATAATGGAATACAGGACCAAACAATGGTGAAGTTCCTCACAATTATCAAGCAAATGAGGAAAGGTCACATACTGCAAATGTGGCTAACCTGAATTTATGACTAACTAGTGCAGGCTGCATGATACTGCAACCCATTCTGAGGTAAACTACCCTGAGATGGAAAAGATGGTCAAGATGGCATAGGAAGATGCCCAAACCTTCTAAGGGAATTCAAACAAAGAAGGTGGCTCAGTAGATACAAAAATGGCTTATGACCTCTTTGAGGAATAACCTTCATTCCCAAGACAAAGTGAGAATGAACAAGAGGAAGATTCATATGATTCCCAAGCTTTTCAGACAAAGGGAGGACACTTCTTGAGAAATCATAATAAGGGTCCATTCACTACATCATCACCTCCTAATCACATGGTGCCTCCAAATCAAAGTGCTGAAAATAACCCTCCTCCACCAAAAGGTTCGCCTGACCTCCATAACAAAGGTACTCCCTTGGCGTTGTCTATTTACTAATTACAGGTTGCTGCTGTGAATTAACAGCTTGTTGTCCTGGATCCGTGGTTCTCTTTTTTGACCTGGTATTAGCTGAAATAGGAGAATTTTACTGACTTTGGCCATTCACGCCACAAAATTCGAAGCTTTTCCTGTTCAACAAGGTGACTTCCACATTATCTTGCTATTCTTGATTCTAATCTACATCATTTTCTGAAACATTATAACTATTTTGAACCATTAGAGCCTAATTCCTCATTCAGTTGGTGCACATTGATTGGATATGGGGCTGATTGCATAGATAACACCAATCAAAATCCTATGCAACATTATTTTGTGGCACAAGTTCTTTTGATGAACTAGTTGTGTTCAGATTGTATGGCTAGAATGGCCTAGGGTTACAATTCCTTCTTTGGGCTTGATAATCACTTTGAAAAGTGGGCCTATTTTGTTAGTTTTGCTAATAAGGGGCTTGATAAGGCTTACATTCTTGGACAACATGATTTTTAATAGTCACAAGATCATTTTTGAAGGTCTTTAATATGCTTTTAAGTTCTTGCATCTCTGTATTTGGGGTTGGGGTAGCAAATTTTTGGGCTATACTATGATATCCTATCACTGGAACAAGCGGGATAGCAGCCAAAGGAGGTATAGCAGTAGGAATAGGTGGCTATATTTCTAGAAATAAAGGCATAGAGGGTCTAGGAGCTATGTATCCATCTTGAATGAGATAATTTTCAGCGTTAATGGCTATATTGTAGGCGTTAGGAAGCGTTAGACCACCCATAGACTGAGTCATAACAACAATCTTACTATTTAAAGATTTTAAATAAAATAGTAATGGATGTGCTGGTAAGGGCTTCACCATTGTAGGAATCCTGTCCTAGGTTCTTTGGAATTGGTAATTGAAGTCATTCAAATGCTCATGTGGTGCCCTTTGAATGGTGTTGAGCTGCTCTAATAAGGAAAAATTGTCAGATTTATTTGCAAAATTTTGGTATAAGCCATTACCTAATGCATCTCATGTCGTGATTAAGTTGGTTGCTAGGCCTTTGAACCACTGTAATGCCTTGCCTTTGAACGACACAGCCAATAGCCTTAGAGAAACATTCTCCTCCATGATGTTGTGCACCGAGCATAGCATGGCCACGTCATGGATGTGTTCGACTGGTGTAGTGTAATCTTCTCTAGTGAAGTATGGCAGTCCCCTAAGGGCTGTAACTAGAATATCATCGTGCTGAAGTATATTTAATGGGGTACCACCATTGAAGGGTGTGGAAGGGTGCTACCATTGGTGGTATTTGTGAAATCAAAACTGGTGCACCTGGTGATAACACCAAGGAACTGAAAATGGGAGGTGTTGACTTCGACCTCGTGGGTGCTTCGAAAAGTCTTCTTGTTGTCTTGCCTCTTCTTCATGATGGGGATAGCTCTTGATACTTGAAGGGTGTAGAACTTGACCTTGTTTGAATGTTTCTCATGTGTGGGGTGCACTAGCATGCAAAAAATAGAACTAGAGTTGCTAGGTATATTGTATTAGCCTCTAGAAGGCTAGAAAATCTGCTGCATACACCAAACAATAGACTCAAATATTAAAAAAAATCTCTGAAAGTAGCTTTCAAAGTCCCACCGGGCATGCCAAAAACTATTGTCAATAGATTTGCACCCTGTTGAATGCAATATTTGACAACCTACTGAAACATGGAAACCTTCTTTAGATGTGGGTGATCTGAATGAAGAGGGAATCTCCAGAGTGAGTTGGTTCTCTGAATGATGAATATTATTCTAATTACTTCTAAGGAAAGGGATAAAAAGATGAACTGGAAAACAAATTTGAACCTAACTGATGATTAACTTAAAACTTCTGGTAGAAAATAGATCTTGCCACTCACAACAATTCCTTTACTACAATAGTTCCTACAATCTCACCAGTACATGATTCCATCAATAATTCATTTGATCAATAATTCGTATGAAGATTCAGAGGCATCGAATACAACATATAACCTAAAAACATGAAAACCTATGCAGGAACTCATAAAAGTACGACATTAAGGCTTCAAATTTGAAAATAGAAAGCATCAAACTACTATTACCAGTCTTGAGACAAGAAAATGGAAAGAAGACCTCTGTTGTATTATTGAAACTGAAAGAGTGTCAATCTGCCAAAACTGAGTACAAAGAGTTCACAAGCTCAAAAATGCATAAGAGCAGGAACTAAAATCTAAACTGAGAGAGAAGAGATAAAAGACTAAGTCTTTTGAAAGGCATAACTCTCAAGAAACCCTAATCTGAGCTCAGAAAAAAGCTCAAGGAAAAAGGATTCAAACTATCTCAAAAATTGCATAAAATAAAAAAAAAAGCATATTGCTTTTATGATTGCACTGTCAAGCCTCTAAAAATAGGTTGGAGTTACTTTAAAAGCCAGAAAAACACCTTATCTCTCTAAGCTAAGTCACAAATTCGACCAAGAGGAAAAGTCAACAAAAATCTGCTAAAAATAGCAAGAAATCATAAAATAATTTATAACAGATTGCTCTATGATTCTGCTTTATAGAGTTGTAGATTTTACAATTTATCTATTTTTTGCAATTAAAGATTAATAATATTTTGCAAAAAAGAAAAGCTTCTTATCTCTCCATTACAATGTTTGATTTTCTCACTAAATCTTAAAACTATTACATAATTATCATCTCATCTTCCTATCAAAAATTTGTCATTGATTTCTCTAAAATCAACCAAAAAACACAAAGAACCCTAAATGGATAATCATCAAAACCTAACCCTAAATCATAAGGTATTCACTATTACATTTACATTGATAATCCATATTCAAGCCTTCATATTTCTCTAAGGCAAAGAATAAGTCCTAAGACTTAACCATTATCCTAGGCACATAAAATAACTCTTAAAAGGCTTAACCTATTGACCTAACATAGGAATTTCGGCCCCCCTCAAATATATTACACTTCAGACTTTGATTAAAATATGAAGCAAAGTCACTCATTTGAATTTCCCATGTGCTTGACCGAAGATTTCGGATGATGATGATGTTGCTCGAATTAGGGCATGAGAAAAGAATGCCAAACCCTAATAATGATTCATTTTCTACTCATGACTTTGAGGAAAAAGAGCTCTGTTTGGAAAGAAAATGCTACCATGATTGTGTTGAAAATGAGCTCATGTGCCTTGGAAATCTTCCCCACACTCTTCAGATAGTTGAATCTTCAGTGGGTAAGCTTTATTTTGTAGTATCATAGCTCTTTTCTTCATTCTGGAATATCAAAAGGATCCTAGGGCCGTAGTCTGTTCATGCATTTCTTCTAACTTTTTCCACAATCCTATGCTTCACTCTTCTTTGGCCATCTTGAGCTTGAACTCGGCCTCTATCAGGATAATCCATGAGAGGGCTCACCTTGTGTTTTTTCTTTAGCTTCCTATGCATAAGGTAAGCTAGCTTCAATGGTTTCATTTATGCTTATTCTTGTCTTGAGGCTGCGTTAACACAATTTCTAATGCCTCCTTGCATTTTTTGTGCTCATATTTGTTGTTTCAGTATTCCATTCCCACTATGAGAGCTTGAATGTTCTTTAAGAGCTCAAAATCTTGGTTTCTGGACTCTCTTTGAAGCTCTTGGTTGTGGCTAGAGTGATCTTTCAGAGATATGGACTGGTAATTTTTCCCTTTAAGCTCGTATCTCTTCTTTACTCTTCAGAAAACTAAGGAATCTCTCTTTATTTTATAAATTTCTGGCCATGTTCAGGCTACACCAAATGTGTATCATAGAAAGCATTGTAAGAAATTTTGGGCTCGACCCACAACAAGAAATTTTCCTTTATGCTATGAGATAATGAATCCCTACATGGGTATCAGAAAAATTGAATGAGAGCTAGATTACCTTCACTCTGAAGCCTGATTCATCATAGAAAATTCGAATTTTCAAGTCTTTTCTATTTTAAACAAATCCCCATATGGGTTATCACTACACTATATTCTAAAATGTAAACCCCAAACTAGGTACTCAGGATTTAACTGCATATTCGTTCTACATTGTTCTATTCATATGGGTTCAACCTAAATGACCTATGATCTATTTTCGAACTTCTAAAACTAAAGAACAACATAGGTATTTGTATATCTTGAAGAAAATTCATCTATTTTGATTTCTCTGGCAGAGCTCCACCACCCGTTCTTTGCATTTATTCTTGTTATTTACTCAACAAGCCCTCTCATGGGTATCACTGGAAATAGAAAAATTCATGGCTTTATGTATTATGAACCCTGACCCAAAAATAAAATCTCACTAGAATACTTGCTACCTCAGACAAAAATCTCAACTAGGTTGATATAACAAACTCTTTTGTTGTTGAAATAGGAATACCCACATGGATGATTGAAATTGGTGAAAATTCTGTATATTTGTTGTATTTAGTTCATGGCTCGACCCATTGCAAGTGATGCCTTACTTTGATATTCTGTTTTGAAAAGTAGACTCAAATAGTGAGCTGGAAACACATCTGTTATCTTTAATATTCTTATGCAACTTAGCTCGACCCCCATGGTTTCTTTTGCAATTTTAGTTGCAAAAGACCATACTTGGCATTTGTTAATAAAATTGGGTTTCATTTCTCTCCTATTTTTGTATTTTCAATCAATCGTGTAAAACTATGCATCCTTGAGCATTCAAATTTCTTATTTTCAGCATGATTCTATGTTTGTCTCTTCATGGAGAAAATGAACCACAAACTTATGGAATTCTAGAAATGCATCCCCAAGTTTAAACTACAGCCATATGAGTTCATGCTTTTCCTTTTCCACACAAAATTTATCTTTGATTGAATTTGTATATTACTTATTCCATACATAATCTACTCACTCTAAAAATAACCCTTATGTGTTTAAGCTCTTGTCAAAGCTATGTACACAACACTGCACTTTGGATTCCTTAACTCTAACACACATCAACCTTCACCCTTTGCTCTTGAACTTCGTAGAGATTTTAAATTGCAACTACATGACTAACACCTTAGAACACCTTTAGGAAAGAAAATTCTATCATTTTATCTTGTGATTCTTAATTTTGTGTTTGTTTATTAGTCAACTGGAACTGGTTATGTAGACACCTAAAAATGACCTAGGCTTGCAAGCTCTATTTTAACCACTTTCATCCTAACATAATTATGACATTTAATTATGTCCTTGGTCCACATTCGACTATTGATTAAATAATTCATAATAATTTAATTAATTCATGTTCTATTATTCTTCATGATTATTAAATAAATAAATCTTATTTATTTATTCAATACGTCATTAATTGTCTACGTCTTCCCCTAATTAAATAAATTTCTAAATTTATTTAATTACCCTCCTTCAGTCATTTCTTCCTAATTATTAAATAAATAAGTTTTATTTATTTATTTAATAAGTCACTAACCGTCATAATTAAATGAACTAATTAATTTATTTAATTATTAGCCTTATTTACTAAATTAAATAATTAAATTTAATTATTTAATTGTCAAATTTGATATTCCTCTCATTTTAAATAAATTAAATTATTTAAAATGTCATCTCATTCTTAACTGTTAGCTCATTTTGGTAAATAATCTGAAAATTGATTATTTATTATTTCACAAAATTCACATTTGGAATTAATTTAATTCCAAATTGGTAACTTTCCTCCAGAAATCAAGTGATCGGGTAGGTTGTTGATCTTTCCAAAACTGATCTTTAGTCTAGTCTTTATCTTCTTCATTTTTGAAAATCTTTATTTTTTAATTAATTTCCTCATTTATTCTCCACCGCCGATTCGATCTTCTTAGATGGCATCTTGACTGCTCGATTAATGATTTTTCCCTAACCCTAATTAGGGATTATCAAATTTAATCTGGGCCTCTCATTTTAGGTTTTAGTTAGAATTCAATCTCACCTGTCCATTCAAAATGGCATTTTCTATGAAATGCCATTTTCCTCTCATTTCTTGATTATGTAGAGAAACATTACACACAGACGCATTACATACTTAGGCACTTACACACTTAGATTTTTCATAGCAATTGCAACAATTATTGACACATTTCATTAAGTTTTGGCATTTTTAGGCATAGACATTCTTAGTCATTTAGGAATAGGCATTAGAGTTTGATTAAATCCTTCAAAGCTTGGTGTAGGACTTCATGAAGGATTTCTCGCACATTCAATCTAAGGGAAACATGACAACCAGCAAGGTAGAAGGTACTATGGAGGTAATAATGGAAAATTCGATTAACAGGTATAATTGTTTTATTGTTTAATTTCCTTTGTAGTCGATAGATCTTTGGGTTTATTTCATATACTTTATTGATTGATAATCTAATCCTAAATTTAACCCTTAGTTACATTGGTGAACTCGGCTCTACTTTTTTTTCTTGTTATTTTCGTATAGTTTTTTGTGTGTTTTCTATCATTTTCACAGATACAAGTATGAAGCGACGCAACTATTTTTTTTAAATTGTGATGCATCTGATGTGTCACGACGCATTCGCAAACCCTGACATTGCAATTGTTATTTCATGCCGCAATTGTGCTGGGGAAAGTCGCAGTTGAATTACCAAGCCGCATTTGATACACAGAGCGACGCAATCGCTCTGTCGTGACGCATTCGACTGGTAAGGTTTTCTATTAATTTTCTTTTGGTTTTTTTCCATTTTTTGTGTTCCTTTTATCCTAGTTATTTTCTTGCATTCTTCCTAGCATAGGTTTTCTGTTACTAATCAGGATTTGCAACTTTTGGCAGTTACACTTCGTGGGTCAAAGGAAAACATTCAAACTACTCACGTGTGGTCTTGCAGGTTCAATCATCGAAGACTGAACATCAAAACAATGTGCTTGTCTTTTTCTTAGTATAAAACACATTTACTTTTGGTGTAGTTAAAACGAACTTGTGTTTTTACTATGTTTGAATGTGTTTGCAAAATGGTAGGTGAGTATGCTCTCACCTTGTGAAAACTTGGTGATCAGAAAACCAGACCCATTTTTTATCTATTTTAACCCTCACAATTTGGTATATCAGAGTATCCTCTCCCCTTGCACATTTGTGTGATCTTGGGTGTAAGAGAAATGGTTACCAACTCTAGAAATTGGGCTTGCTTGGGGATTTCATCACCCCAACGCGACTTAAACCGGCAACAGAGCTAAAGCCAAGCTACCCCCGACTGATATATAAATGTGAATCTTAAGGGAAAACCTAAGATTACGAGTGCAGATGTGTCATATGGACAGAGTAGTACTCCAACAAACCTTGTTGAGCTTAACCTCTTCAAGCTGGAGTGCCACCTAATTGGTGATTAATCTCTTTTCCCATGTATGTCCACTTGAACGAGGGTCCTGAACTAAACACCTTTGTGTAGTAAGCCAAAAAACTTCTATTTGCTAGGGTAGCACTGATCGGTGTGAAGGCATCCACACTTTTGTAGTTTTTAGTAGAGGTGATCAATCTGCCATGGGAGTTTCATGGGGGTTGGAAGCTTGGTTGGCCTGAGAAGAGAGTGCACTATAAGGGGGAGCCCGTGTAGCCAAGCTTCTGAATTCACACACTATAGATATGTGGTTGGAGAAACCCACGTGGAATCTAGTGAATATTGTCCTGGCCTAACCTAGGATTGTACTTGTCTGATGTACACTTGCTTACATTCAAAACACTGTGCTTGTCAAGTACTTTCTGGATTCATCACATTTACAGTTCTGAACAAAACATTCAATATCAGACAGATCAAATTTGCCATAAAAAATGATAAGTAACTCATTTTTCATAAACTCTGTCACATTTTCTAAACCACATTCGAGTTTCTGAGAGGCAATCACTCTATCAAACCGCATTTGAAATTTCAAACACTACATATGCATGCATCACGACGTAGCTGATCATTATAGGGTCACATCTACTAAACCAACTCGCATTCGTTAGTTCCCGAGTTGAATTTGCTCAACCTGAGCCGCATTCACACAACTGTGACGCAATAAAAACCTCAAATGACACATTCTTCTGTCACAAGTAAAATATTCATACAAAGTCAAATCAGAAGTCTACACCTTGTTAATCATTTGTCAAACATTGTTTCCAATGAGATTCTATCAAAAACCAATTTTGAAATTGCTCAAGGCTTTTGACCATTATTTTTCATTCTTGACCATAGGTTTCATCCTTCATTATTTTTAGTTGCATACATTAGGCATTAGGTTGTCCCTAGCTTCACGTCTCGCATACTTTGGATTAGGAAAATCTCAGCACAATTTGCAACGTCATTGCTTTCGAAAATAGGTTTTGTTGGACTAAGTTATCAACCCCTTTTTTAGTCATTGTCCCTTTTGTGAGATTTTCCAACTCAATAGTCTAGTTAAGAAAACTCACTAGTCATTTCGACCTTCTCATCTTGTCTTTTTTAACAAAGTCCTTTAGTAACCAAAATTGAAACAAAGATTGATATTAGAAGTGCTTACGTACCCTTGTCTTAAATTGCATTATAAGTCTAGACATTGCATATTCTATTCCCAAAAATTCAAAAACATTAGTCATCCTAGTCGCCATTTTGAACTTAGACCTTGCATAGTGTCATCCTTGCATTTAGCTGTCATTTTCAATTGAGCAATCTCATTTTATGGTGGAAACTAGACTCCAAAAAAAAGAACAAAAAATGGAAAACTTTCGATAAGATCCCACTTCAACTATCAACAATCCCACATATGACCCAAACTAGACTTTTGATGATCCATTTGGCAATACAAACAATCAACCTCTCACAACAATATCTTCCTCAGCAAATAGTCCATTTGAACCATTCTTGCATAAAGATGAATATGGTCAAATACTTGAGGACAACCTAGAGGTAGCAGCACAAGACACAGAGGCCTCTCAATTCATTAAAAAAAGGTCCTTTATGACAGAGACAGATACTTGGTTATACTCTTAAGCCATGGAGCCAAATTACCTCAAGGATTCGACATTAACATGATAAGGTCAACATCCCCAGAACCTAAGGTCAACAACACACATACCCTACCAAACAGTGATCAACTTTCCAACACTATGAACAATACTTTCTTTGACACTACAAAAATAGTGCGTGCTACCTCGAACATCCCAAACACCTCCAACTCAATAAACGCAACATCCAGTGGAGGATCACAATCTGCCACAATGCCCACAACATCCATGATACTGTCACAATCGGCTGGAACCACCTATGCTCCTCGACAACGTGGGAAAGTTATTCAAACCCTCTCCATACCACGACAATAAATGCAATGGGGGCATCACCAAGTCACAACAATCCACCCTTGATAGTGACATCTACTACCATGAGCATACCTTTGACATATCCGCTCAGTGGTATTTCACAAAATCCTTTGGGAGGAGGCAAAAGACGTATCTTTATCCAAGGACAACAACAACATGTTAACACGACAACACAGTCACATGTCATTGCCTCCCAAGGACCAAATATAAACATTCCCCTTGCGCAAACACAACAATTTGGACAAGGTGGCCAAATAACACAACCCATGGCATCACTAATACACCACAATGTTCATGGTCACCATATCCCCTAGGTAACGACACACATGGCTGGGGGACACATCCCAACCTACTCATCCCATGTTCATACTGACCAACATACACCCAACCCTAACTTTTAGTACCAACAACATGCCAATCCACACACATCATACATGTCACAACAATCCATACTGCCACAATAAAACAATATTCATGCACAACAAATGGGAACCTATGGTGTACCAAGCAATACAATGTACAGGAACACAAATGACCCTGTTATGGATGCCTTCTAAACAAGATTGATGGGTTTAGAAAAAACTATCCAAAACATATACATTTTAGGCAAGAAATTAGAAATATCATATGATCTAAATGTATACCCATTCGACATGAGCTTATACATGCCTCCATTTGCTCTGGAATATGTGTCACCCAATTTCACAAAATATAGAGGCAAGACAAACCCCATTGAACATGCTCACAAATTTACAACCAATTGTATGGACATCGCCTATGAACAAACATACTTGATGAGACTTTTTTCTAAAAGTCTAGCGGATCCTGCCCTTGAATGGTTTTCCATTGAAAAGGATATCCAAACATGGGATGAGCTTAAACAAAAACTCATAAAAAATTACACGTACAACATCGACATGGATACCTCTATCACTAGCTTGTGCAATCTCACACAAGAGGATGCTGGTGAGACATTCATCCCATTCTTTCAAAAATGGAGAAGCCTCGCTAGTTGGTGTCACATTGACATCCCCAAAAGGGAAAAGGTTGACATGTTCGTGCAAACACTTCTGGGGCCCCTAAAGTATGCATTGCAAGTTCAATGCTGCACAAACTTCATGAACTTAGTTGAAAAAGGGGTCCAGATTGAGAAAGCCCTTATCACAAAGGGAGAACTAAGGTACGGTCACAAAAACACAAATGCCAATCCACTCGCTAACAAAAAAAAATATTGGGTTAAAAATAAACATGTTACAAATGACGGTGTTGTTGACGCCAAGACTACAAACATTGTGGGTCCTATACTAGCCCTAAAAGGGGTTCAACAGCAAAACAAATCAACAACAACATTGACACCCCCTACCAATGTCCCTTCCAATAACCAGAGTAGTCAAAATAACTAGGGACAATACCGCTAGAAGAGACAATTTCCTTGGGGTCGAACATACACTTCTTTGGGTGAACCTATTGAAGAAGTCCTTAAGAAATGCCTCCAGAATGGGGTCATCACACTTCAGGAAACAAAACCATATGACCCAGGACAATTCAAACCAACATGGTGGAATGATAATGCATTTTGCGAGTACCATCAAGAAAAAGGACATACAACCTCTAACTGTTGACAATTGAAAAACCTAATACAAGATCTTATTGAAATTCATATCATTGAAGTAGGTGGATCACAATTTGCCTCCAATTCAGATCATACTATCCATAAGAACCCACTGCAAAACCATTTTTCTCATAATGCTTCCACCTTAGGTCCACAGAATCAAGCTAACTTTGCCCGAGCCAAGTACGATTATTCTAGTGGACCTATTATAAATAATGTTTGAACTAATGACGAATACATCAATACCATTATGGTTAAAAGAGCACCCTAATGTAATGCTACTACTTGCAGTGGAAAGGTCACCATAGCTGGTCCGCCTACCACTAGGGAACCCAAAATTACCATACCTGGTGCATCTGCTAAATAGTCAAAACCTGTCCTGACCACAAAGCAGTGACAACCCAGAAGTTAGTTCAACCTTATTGACCAGCTAGGCAAGACACCCATGCAAATCTCTATACTTGAGTTGCTTTGTATCTCTCCCGCACACAAATATATCCTAGATAAAACCCTACAAGAGTCATCGGTCCCCAAGGAAATTAATGTTAATCAATTTGAAACCATGGTGGGATACCTCACTATGCCTCACCACGTCACCTTCTCGGATCAAGATTACTCATCACCTAAAATCCACCACAATGATGTATTGCACATAGAAAATTTTGTCCACAAGCATAGAGTCAGATAGATTTTAGTAGACGGCAAAGCAGGATTGAACATATGCTCCCTCAAACTGGTTAAAGCTCTAGGATTCTCCAATGCATGTGTCGACCCGAAAAAGAGTATAGTTATCAAAGCATATGATGAGAAAGAATGCTCTTCATGTGGTGTTATATCTCTCCCTATCAGAGTGGGACTAATCATTGTGGACACAACCTGCCAAGTCCTAGATTTGGAATTACCATATAACATCTTGCTCGGCTAACCATGGATTCATGCCTTAAAACCTGATCCATCCACATATCACCAATGCTTAAAGTTTCCATTTGACGGCATAGAAATAACCATATATGGTGACCCTAACCCTTTCAATATTGTACCAACCTAAGGGGTATTTTTGAAAACTGAGTTCCTATTAACTGAGAAGCACCTGGCTCCTCGTCATCCAAATACATTGACCCATCCACACTCACATCATCTTCCACATCCGCTCCATCAACGTCTTCCGCCACACCACCAGCTTCCACAAACCCTAAGGCTGAATCCACCATCAGCATCTAGGACCTTGGCTATGGGGAATTCAAACTGCACACAACATACAACATAACAACAATACCCAAGTCTCCAAAGGCCTATGGTTGGCCATGTTTCAGAATGGAACCCATGGAAATTTTTTAAGTTCCACCAAAAATAGTTTTCATCAAGTGGGGAGACATGAGTAATGAGGACCTTGCTAACATCACAGGATGGATCTATAAGGATACTGTTGCACTACCCCCATTACCAGTTCAAAAATATGTCAAGGGTTATGACATAATGAAGGCTAAAGGCTACAATGGTACTAGTGGCCTAGGAAGAAATAAAACTGGCTGAAGGGAGCCCATAAAACCTTTCCAAATTCCAAAGTATCTTGGATTAGGGTTTGGATCACCCGACAATGACGATCGATGTACCATTGGACTCTCGAGTGCATGAGTACATGCTTCAAAAATTGTTGAGACCACTAAGGAAACCCTCACTGAAACTGACTCCCAAGAGTGGGAATTTGGCTTAGAACAATCCTTAAGTGACTGTTGTCTTGATGATTTTTTTGTCGAGCTAGGGGAGCTGACCTCTGAACAAAGATTTTGGAAAACATTTAAAATTGAACAGGCACCAAATAGTCAAAGTCCCATTACCACTCCCCATGACATATAAGACCCACCATCTGAACCCCTTCAGTCCAATCCATCTGAAGTATCAGACGACACTAACAACCAGGACTCTAAGGCCTTCACCCTATATTTTGACAATGAATATGACACTAGTGAAGGGGAATATTGGATAGATTCTAATGTAGAGTTGGATGATGATAATCTCATCTACAACATCACTAAATCAGTCTACATGCTTTCTGCATCCTCACCTTAATTCGCCAACATTGATGATGGCATTTCCTTAGTTTACCCTCAGCTAGTCGATTGGGACCAACAAGGCCTGCCAATCCTGGACACATTTCAGAATGATAAGGAAATTGTAGAGTTTATGGGATTACATGAGGGCATACCCAACATTGATCACAAGGCAGGATTCACCATTGATTTAGGCAGCATGACATACTTTAGTGAGATTGCTCTGTCCTCTAGTCACAAAAGTAAAAATAAAAATAAAATAAAAAATGAAACATCTCTAGGTGAAAACTAAAAGGCACCTTTTGATGATAAAATAGTAAAAACAAAGGACGTATCTATGGGTGAAAACCTCTCTAAGGTGCCCAAAGATGGAGGACTAGACTTTCTTCCCATGCAACAAGAGAAATCAACTATGCTTATCGAAGACATAATAGAAGACAACATAGCAACTGTAGAAGATCCCAAGATGGTCCTCTTTGCTGCATCATTGACTGAAGAGGAGAGATCAAAATTTCATAAATTCTTTGTAGAACGTAAAATCAACTTCGCATGGTCCTATGCTGACATGCCAGGATTGGACCAAGAATTGGTTTTGTACCATCTGCCACTATTACCTAATGGTAAACCAGTCAAGTAGAAGTTATGCAAAATGCACCCTCAAGTTGCTCTATTGGTCAAGGCCAAGTTAAAGAAATTGATAGATGCTGGATTCATATAGTCTATTGACTATGCCAAATGGATATCTAACCTGCTACCAGTAACAAAGCCAAATGGGCTAATCTGCGTCTGTATGGCTTTTAGAGACCTAAATAAAGCATGCCCAAAAGATGACTTTCCTTTTCCAAACTTTGACATCATAGCTGACCTCACAGTAGGATATGAGATGCTATCCCTCATGGATGGTTTCTCTGGCTATAATCAGATTCACATTGCCCCTGAAGACTAGCACAAGTTGACATTTACTTGCCCATGGGGTACATACTGTTAGAATGTCATGCCATTAGGTCTCAAAAATGTAGGTGCCACATATCAAAGGGCTATGACCATGATCTTCCATGACATGATGCATAAAATAATGGAAGATTATGTAGATGACCTATTGGCCAAATCAGTAGCCAAGAAAGATCATCTGAAGGTGCTAGACACAATTTTCAAGAGATTTGAAGAGTACAAAGTCTGGCTAAATCCTAAGAAATGTGTCTTCAGTGTCACATTGGGTAAACTCTTGGGATACATAGTTTCTAGAAGAGGCATTGAGGTTGATCTAGTGAAAGTAAAAGCCATCATAGACATGCCTCCGCCCAAAAGAATCAGTGAACTCAGAATGCCACAAGGAAGGGTACAATCTATTAGGTGCTTCATAGCCCAATTGGCAGACAAGTGTCACCCATTCCAATATATGTTGCGCAAGGGTATCCCCTTTGTGTGGATAGATAAATGTCAAGAAGCCTTTTAGCAAATCAAACATTACCTACTATCAACACTAGTCCTCATGCCTCCCATTCATGGAAAGCCAATGATCCTGTACATCTCAAAAACTAGTTTAGCACTGGGGGCATTACTAGCACAGAACGACCAAGAAGAAAAAGAGAGAGCTATATATTACATCAGTTGGACATTGGTTGGGTATGAATTGAACTACACACCAATAGAACAAGTTTGTCTAGTCATGATCTTTGCAGCACAAAAGCTAAGACATTATATGCTAAGCCATCAGACACAATTAGTAGCAAAGATTGACCCACTAAAATATTTGCTAAGTCGGGAAACATTAACAGGATGGCTAGCAAAATGGGTTATGATTCTGAGCAAATATGACATTTAGTATGTGGAGAGAAAGGCAAGCAATAAAAGGCCAAGTCATAGTGGACCAACTGGTGGATGCACCTATGCAAAGTGATCACCCATTAGTGGCAGATTTTCTGGATGAGTTAATATTCCATATGAAACCTAAGGCACCTTGGTGACTCTACTTTGATGGATCACACACAAATCATGGCTTAGGGGCAGGAATCTTGTTCATCACCCCTCAAGGAGACTCCATTCCTAAGTCTTTATGCATTGCCTTCCCATGCACAAACAATGTGGTAGAATATGAGGCACTAGTTACAGGACTAAGAATGGCAATAAAATGGAAAATCAAAGTAGTACACGTCTATGGGGATTCTCATCTCGTCATCAACTAGGTTAATGATGACTATGACACAAAAGATGAGAATTTGATGCCCTATAAATGGATGGTTGATAGTTTCCAAATGTACTTTCATATGGTAACCTTTGAACAAGTTTTGAGAACACAAAACAAAGCGACAGATGCCATCGCTACAATAGGCTCCCTCCTTGACATACCAAGCAATCTGCCTTAGCTGGAATTCCTAATAGAGCAATTGTTGGTCCCTGCCTATGACCTTCCAGAGTTAGAAATGGTCTACAAACTTGTTGGTCCTGACTCTTCTTGGTACTAGGATATCTATGACTACCTTAAGTCTCAAACCCTTCCATTGAACTTGACTAATAACTAGAGGAAGTCCTTCATCCGAAAATCTGCAAGGTATGCCATCATTACTAAAACCATTTACCATCGTAGCTTTGATGAAACCCTCCTTAGATCTCTCGACACCAACGAAGCACGTACAACCTTACGTGAAGTACATGATGGTATATGCGAATCTCATTCGAGTGGTCCTACTCTAGCCAAGAAAGTAACAAGATTTGGGTACTATTGGTGGACCATTGAAAATGATGCAATAGAATATGTCAGGGCTTGTCGCAAATACTAGATTCATAGTGATTTTATCCATGCTCCAGCACATGAACTTTGGTTGATCACCTCTCCTTGGCCCTTCGCTCAATGGGGACTCGACCTCTTGGGTAAAATTCATCCAACCTCATCCAATGGCCATAAATTCATTATCACTGCCACTGAGTATTTTATGAAGTGGATTGAAGCCATCCCATTGACATATATTACGGGCAAACAAATATCCAAGTTCATCCTTAACTACATCATTTTTCAGTATGGCCTTCCCCAATCCATCATCACTGACAACAGACGTTCATTTAAAAACCAAGACGTTCATGAGTTATGTGAGTGATTTCACATTCAACACCATTTTTCATCTCCATACTACCCACAAGGAAATGGTCAAGTTGAGGCGTCAAATAAAACCATTGTCAAAATCCTCAAAAAGACTGTCAATGATGCTAGTCATGACTGGCACATACAACTCAACCCTGCTCTGTGGGCTTACCGCACTAGCATTCATACACCTACAAGAGCCACGCCATTCACCCTTGTCTTTGGAGCTGAGGCCATCTTGCCCATTGAGGTTGAAATTCCTTCATTACGAGTCTACCTGAAGGGTTTAATTGATGAAGAAGACTATAGACAATCACACTTGCACAAGCTAGAAATGTTAGAAGAAAGAAGGAAAAATTCATTGAACCATCTTCAAGCATATTAGAACTGTCTTTGTTGCAGTTACAATAAGAAGGTTATGGTCAGGAAATTTGACATTGGTGACCTAGTTCTCATGTAGAACCCAAGAACCAAGTTGACAGAGAAAATCCGGGAAAGTTTGAACCAAACTAGTTGGGTCCTTATATCATTGTATCTTCTTTTGGTTATGGATCCTATCAATTGGAAACTTCAGATGGAGAACAACTAATGGAGCCTATCAATAGTTTACACCTTCAAAGGTTCTACGCATAGCATTAGGGGATTGAGTTGAAAACTATAAAATACAAAAAAAATTGAAAAATGATAAAAAAATGTTACCTTGATGAAAACCTAGCAAACATGCATCTTGGCAACAACAAAAATAAATAAAAAATTTAAAAAATGGAAAAATAGTAAAGAGAAAAATGATTCATCCAACAGTGAAAACCTAGCAAATAGGCGCTTTGGATAAGTACCATGGTGAAAACCTAGCAAACAGGCGCCATGCGTAATCAATCATTGCTCTGCAATCTACTGTCACTTGTCTACCTTGGCCTAAGATGAAAGACATCTCATGCCAGTATCATGCCAATTGATATGACATTATATCATTCCTTTCATGGTTGATAAATGATTGACATCAAGTCCTAATGACTATCCATCTATTAAACCAGCAACATCCCATCCATGTTCCTTAAAGTTGGCTAAGTCTTGGACCTGACTGGGGGCAAAATTTTTATCATGTAACTGTAGTGGTTGTCACACATGATCTCGGCAATTGACAAAAAATCCTTAAAAAAAAACAGCAACAAGTCCTAAAAAAAGACAAAAACACCACAAAAAGTCATGAAAAAAAAAAGACCAAAAACATCACAAAAATGTCTTGAGAAAAGACCTAAAAACCATAAAAAGTCCTGAAGAAAACCACAAAAAAAATATTAGATTGCTCAAAGAACACAAACATAGAGTCATCTCTTGTCAAATTCTGTCATGTCAAATCAATCAGTCTTTGTTATTTGTCTAAACTACATTGTCTCTACACATTTGCTACATAGGCAAGACTCATAATTGAGTCCCCGAGACATTAGATCAGTCCCTTTAGGTTTGTCAAAATAAAATCATGGCACTATCTTTGGTCACCAATACAAATTCATTGGTCGTGTCGAACTACAAGGTCTCTGAGTGTATGACATAGGCAAGGCCATCTGTCAATGAGCCCCCAAGGCCGCACTAGGTCAGTCCATTAGGGTTCATGGCATCACACTAGCACACACATCAAAAGGTCTTCAAGAAAAAGAAACTCATTCCAAAATAGATAAAGATCATTAAAACATAGTATGACAATCACTTATTCAAACATGACAATTGCATTAGCATGTCAAAGATATCGACATATGGTCAAAACAAGTCAAATCATCATACTCCATCAAGCAGTTAACTCTTGGTTAACCTTCAGATGTGTCCTTCTGAAAGGTAACCTCTGTCATTCAAGCCTTAGGATGTGTCCTTCCTAGGCATCGTCACTGTCATTTGACATTTTGGGGGATCCTCTTGACATTTAAGGATCACTCTTCTTGACATCAATATTCTTTAGATGTGTCCTTCTGAAGAACAAACTTGGTCATTTATGCCTTAGGATGTGTCCTTCCTAGGCATCATCATCATTTTTGAGGGACCCCATTCAAATTTTAGGGATCAAATCCTCTCGACGTCAACATTATTCAGGATGTATCCTTCCTGAATTCGGCAATTTTTGACATTTGTCATCTAAACATCAACGAGACTTTAAATACCATGGCATCTTGACATTATCAAACATGGCATCTTGACATCAAAACAATGGATATCCAATCTCACTTGGCAAACATTTGACACTTGTCTTTTGGCTTTTCTCATGTTATTAGTTTTTCAGCAAGATCCCACTAAACAGGATTTAGAGAAACAATGATGTATCATGACAATTGACACGCATGACTACTAGTTTCTCAGCGAGGTCCTGCTTCTTTGATTTAGGAAAATAGCGATGTATCATGATAAGGGTTCTATTTTTATATTTTGGCAATCATGTTGCTAGTTTCTCAAGGATGTCCTAGAAATAAGATTTAGAGAAGCAATGACGTTTCATGAATTTTCTGTCTTTTTCTGCTTGTGGTTGATTATGACAGAGAGACTGGGGCAATTGTACTTTTAGTCTGCATCATGATCATCCTTGTTTGTGACTACTTGTCTTATGTAATGGTACAACCTTGCACACCTTGATCTATTTCATATTATGGTGTTTGTTGGCCATTACAACATTTTTCCCAATGATGATTAAGAGCAATAAATATTAAAGTCTTATGGTAAAGTTTTGAAGGATTTGGTCTAGGAACTAACATGCATCTCCTTCAGTCTGGTTGTCTTCTATCGCTAGTCTGGTCATCTTCTCTCATTCATTTCATGATGATATCCTGTGACATACAAAAAACATGAGTGCATACATGATCATATAAACATTGCATTAGGTCCATACATACATCATCCATAGCATTTACATAATCACAAACAATGCATTAACATAATCATCAACATTGCACCCATTTAATAAATACATTATGCATATCATTATCACCATCATCTCATATAAGTAAGCAATGCATCATCATGGCATCATAATCATAAGTACGCATAAATTAAGCATCATACATAGGACATCACATCATACACATAAATCAAATAGCATTACACAACATACATCTAAGCCTCATCAAAATTGCATCATCATATAATATCATCTCAAAAATATACAATGTCACAGGATAGACTCAGCAGATAACCCAAAAATGGAGCTCGCAGGCTCAATACTATACATAATGTGTCATAGTAACAAGCATGACCCTAGGGTAGACTCTCATCATCCCCTCATGGTGAAGAGTGTGGAGGCAGATGCTCTATAACTGGCACTGAAATGATAGGTGGACTTGCAACAACCATTGTCTATGTAACTAGTGGAACTAACACTGATGGCATCATTTCCATGGTAATTGACATCAGTCATCTCACTGCAAATTGACTCAGTGAGGCTGACGGATCTACCACTGGTGGTTGCCGCTATACTGATCTCTATCCTAAGCTGGTTGACCCATGACTATGGCTCGAGTGAGAACTCAAGGCGTGCCTGTGTGAATGATGGGACCTGTGCCTTGATGTGTGCCTTGACAAGATAGACCCTCCTGCATTGGTGTGACTCCTACTACCACTAGCTCTCCATGATCGATGGCCACTGCCCATCCTTGTTTGTGACCATAACAATGTAGGATCCCACTGCTCGGGAGGCACCTCCTACTCATTTAATGTTCTATACTGTCCCAGCCTTGTGCTCACCCTAGCTAGCTCATGAGCAATATCCCCTGTAGGCCCTATGCATAAGGTAGCAAACTCAATGCACCACTGAGCTGAGTCCTGCTAACGGATCACTGCCTAATCCTACTCTACCCGAGCCACCTCTAGATCAAACTATAACACTCTAACATATGCCATGCTCTCATCTAGCCTCCTCTATAAATCAGTCACCCTCTGATCTGTCATGGCATCCAAGGGTAATCTCAAGCACAGTATCTCCTCCTCTCCCTCCACCATCCTAAGTCTAAGAAGTCTCTTAGCCTCATCCATGGCATCATCATCCTTAGCCGCATCCTCTCCACCGACTCCCTCATCACGGGGGACATCCTCCTCCTCCTCTATCTCCCCTCCTCTTGCCTCGGCTGCTCCTCCTCTGCCACTTCTACATCCCCTCTCTCCCCCTCCTGTCTCTCCTCACCCTCTCCCTCTTGTCTCAGCTGCTCTCCCTCCTCCCTCTCTCCCTCCTCCGCCACCTCTAGAATAGCATCTAATACTACTCTCGCCACACATGGGTATATTCTCCTGCCCTATCTCTAAGCATCTCTCCTTTGCCTCTAGCCATCTCCTCCATCATCCCCATCATCTCTGTCATCTCCACCTCGACCTTCATCTCTACCTCCATTTGTGCCTCTATCCTAGCCTCCATCTCTCCCTCTGCCTCCATCCCTACCTCTATCTCGGCCTCCATCTCTCCCCTACCTCTGTCCTTGCCTTTGTCTCTCCCTTGGCCTCTACCCCTATCACCATCCCTACCACCTTGCCTGCCCCTCGGAACACGAGGTATCACTGACCACCTATCCACTACTAGTAGCCCATCCAAATCTGTCAATGGCACTGGTTTGTGTTCCTGTCACCATACATCGTAGTCTGCTGTGGTCTTAGGATCAGCTATCCCACCCCTCCATCCCCATGGCTAGGCTCCTAGCCCATCAATCTACTGCTCTACGAAGGCCACTGGAATGGCTGGTCCCCAAGCATACTCTCTAGACGATCGGGCATACTCGGTTGTCCCTGTAGGTACACCCTACTACTCTCCAAACTACCTAAGGACACACTACAGAAAATACATCTCAATAATCAATGAGGTATGCACAGTCCTCCCAATCAAATATCTGTAATGTCTGAAAGGGCTCAGATGATCCACCTCGTCATCCCATTGCTCATAGTCTCTATACGGCCTCCAGATAAAAGACACCATCATGTAAATCTGATGCTGCCACCAACCTGTCTCCCCCATCAGCACCAACATAATAATAAGCATAGGGCATCCCCTCGACCAACTGTGGTCTATCAATCGGTGGAGGAAACATGGTTGTGTGCTCCCAAGCCCAAATCATCATCAGAGTAGTCTCGCATGAGATACTCTCTGCCATCTAGTACACAACATCGTGCAACTGATGGTAGAGTGTCCCCAGTAAACATGGGCCCAAGGCATAAATTGTCCTATCATGTCTCATACCAACTAAGACGTCTCCCTAGCCAATCAGGAATCCATGTCCTCGATGGTTAGGAATCAAAAGAATTCCAATCAAGGTTGCCAGGAAAGCATCAAAATGAGCATAGTGCTTCACCATGAACTCCCATATGATCTCATATCCCTGGATTCCAAGTCTTGCACCGTGATCTCATTAGTAGGTCCTGAAAGTATGCTCACCATGACGAGGGTCGTAAACGATCCACTCTCCTCATATTGGCACTGATAGGATGCAATACACATCCTCCAATGTGATGGTCACCTCACCTGTCAGCAGGTGGAAAGAGCATGTATTTGAATTCCAGTGCTTGCACAATGCAGTCAACATTCCCCTATTCACCTGAATAGTAGGCATATAGGCAACATAAAATAGACTTAGCCACATCAGTTGTCATCACTCCCTCAGAGTCAGCTGGTTGTCAAATCAGAATGTAGTCAGTCTGCTCTCTTGTGTGTAAATTTGGGCAAGATTCCTTTGCAAAAAGCTAAACATGTCAGTACTTTCTAAGCAACTGTTAGCATCATCAAAAGCATTTAGGGTTTCACAAGTATCAAAATTAGTCCTAGTCCAAGACAACGTCAAATGCATTGCATTCCTCTAATTTCATTGCAAAGCATCGAATGTGTCGCTTAAAGCTTCAAATGCATTGCAACATGACAATTGCATCATTTTCTTGCCCAAATGCATTGCATCAGAACAAATTGCATCACAATATTTACACTTGCATCATGAAAGTGAACAATTGTGTCACATAAGAATGATTGCGGCATTAAAACATTCAAATGCGACTCGAAATGTGAATGCGTCATAGTTTTTGGTAAATGTGGCGCAAAACATCATTCTCCCCTAATTCCTTGTTGCAATTGCATCACGACACATCAAATGCATCGAACACAAAGGCGAATGTGTCGAACATGAATGCATATGAATCACGACGCATTCGTTATTCACCCTAGAAACCTAATTATGACACACAAAACAAAAAAATTACAAAGGAGGATAGGGGTACATACCGCTGGCTCCAATCCCTCTGGCCGCCTGAATGTCCACACGATCTCCCTGCGATGCTCTGTGACTGGAATCACCATCCTTGCTGCGCTCCTTTTCACTCTGAGCTCTTGAAATTCACAAGGTGAATAGTAAGAATGAATTGACTTTTACCCCTTTTTCAACCTATTTATAAAGTCAAAATGACATTTGTCAATGGGGTTATAACTGGAGGCTCATTTGACCAACTTTGACTACCTTGTTGGCTATCTTACAGAGTTGCAGATTTTGCAATTTATCTATTTTTTGCAATTAAAGATTAAAAATATTTTGCAAAAAAGAAAAGCTTCTTATCTCTCCATTACAATGTTTGATTTTCTCACAAAATCATAAAAAATATTACATAATTATCATCTCATCTTCCTATCAAAAATCTGTCATTGATTTCTCTAAAATCAACCAAAAAACATGAAGAACCCTAAATGGATAATCATCAAAACCTAACCCTAAATCATATGGTATTCACTATTACATTTACATTGATAATCCATATTCAAGCCTTCATATTTCTCTAAGGCAAAGAATAAGTCCTAAGACTTAACCATTATCCTAGGCACATAAAATAAGTCTTAAAAGGCTTAACCTATCAACCTAACATTGGAATTTCGACCCCCCTCAAATATCTTAGACTTAAGACTTTGATTAAAATATGAAGCAAAGTCACTCATTCGAATTTCCCATGTGCTTGACTGAAGCTTCCAGATGATGATGATGTTGCTCAAATTAGGGCATGAGAAAAGAATGCCAAACCCTAATAATGATTCATTTTGCACTCGTGACTTTGAGGAAAAAGAGCTCCGTCTGGAAAGAAAATGCTGCCATGATTGTGTTGAAACCGAGCTCATGTGCCTTGGGAATCTTCCCCATGCTCTTCAGATAGTTGAATCTTTAGTGGGTAAGCTTTATTTTGCAGTATCATAACTCTTTTCTTCATTTTGGAATATCAAAAGGACCCTAGGGCTGTAGCCTATTCATGCATTTCTTCTAGATTTTTCCACACTCTTGTGCTTCGCTCTTCTTTGGCCATCATGAGCTTGAACTCAGCCTCTGTTAGGATACTCCATGAGAGGGCTTTCCTTGTTTTTTTGCTTTAGCTTCTTGTGCATAAGGTAAGCTAGCTTTGATGGTTTCATTTCTTCTTATTCTATCCTTGAGGCTACAGTTAACATAGTTTCTAATGCCTCCTCATATTTTTGTGCTCATATTTGTCATTTCAGTGTTCCATTCCCACTATGAGAGCTCGACCATTCTTTAAGAGCTAGAAATCTTGGCTTTTGGACTCTTTTTGAATCTCTTGGCTACGGCTAGAGTGCTCTTTCAGAGATATGGACTGGTAATTTTTCCCTTTAAGCTCGTATCTCTTCTTTACTCTTCAGAAAACTAAGGAATCTCTCTTTTATTTTATAAATTTCTGGCCATGTTTAGGCCGCACCAAATGTGTATCATAGAAAGCATTGTAAGAAATTTTGGGCTTGACCCAAAACAAGAAATTCTCCTTTATGCTATGAGATAATGAATCCCTACGTGGGTATCAAAAAAATTGAATGAGAGCTAGATCTCCTTCACTCTGAAGCCCGATTAATCACAGAAAATTTGCATTTTCAAATATTTGCTATTTTAAACAAATCCCCATATGGGTTATCACTACACTGTATTCTAAAATGTAAACCCCAAACTAGGTACTTGGGATTCAACTGCATATTTGTTCTACATTTTTCTATTCATATGGGTTCAACCCAAATGACCTATGATCTATTTTTGGACTTCTGAAACAAAAGAACAACATGGGTATTTGTATATCTTGAAGAAAGTGCATCTATTTTTATTTCTCTGGCAAAGCTTGACCACCCATTCTTTGCATTTATTCTTGTTATTTACTCAACAAGCCCTCTCATGGGTATCACTGGAAATAGAAAACTTCATGGATTTATGTATTCTGAACCCTGACCCAAAAAGAAAATCTCACCAGAATACTTGCTACCTCAGACAAAATTCTCAACTAGGTTGATATAACAAACTATTTTGTTGTTGAAATAGGAATATCCACATGGATGATTGAAAATGGTGAAAATTTTGTATATTTGTTGTATTTAGTTCATGGCTCGACCCATTGCAAGTGATGCCTTACTTTGATATTCTATTTTTAAAAGTAGACTCAAATAGTGAGCTGGAAACACATCTGTTATCTTTAATATTCTTATGCAACTTAGCTCAACCCCCATGGTTTCTTTTGCAATTTTAGTTGCAAAAAACCATACTTGGCATTTGTTATTAAAATTGGGTTTGATTTCTCTCCTATTTCTATATTTTCAATCAATCATGTAAAACTAGGCATCCTTGAGCATTCAAATTTATTACTTTCAAAATGATTCTATGTTTGTCTCTTCATGGAGAAAATGAACCACAGACTTATGGAATTCTAGAAATGCATCCCTTGTTTAAACTACAGCCATATGAGTTCATGCTTTTCCTTTTCCACATGGAATTTATCTTTGACTGAATTTGTATATTACTTATTCCATGCATAATCTGCTCACTCTGAAAATAACCCTTATGTGTTTAAGCTCTTGTCAAAGCTATGTACACAACACTGCCTTTGGATTCCTTAACTCCAACACACAGTAACCTTCACCCTTTGCTCTTGAACTTCGTAGAGATTTTAAATTGCAACTGCATGACTAACACCTTAGAACACCTTTTGGAAAGAAAATGCTATCATTTTATCTTGTGATTCTTAATTCTGTATCCATTTATCAGTCAACTGGAACTGGTTATGTAGACACCTAAAAATGACCTAGGCCTGCAAGCTCTATTCTAACCACTTTCCTTCTAACATAATTATGACATTTAATTATGTCCTTGGTCCACATTCGACTATTGATTAAATAATTTATAATTATTTAATTAATTCATGTTCTTTTATTCTTCATGATTATTAAATAAATAAATCTTATTTATTTATTCAATATGTCATTAATTTTCTAATCTTCCCCTAATTAAATAAATTTCTAAATTGATTTAATTACCCTCCTTCAGTCATTTCTTCTTGATTATTAAATAAATAAGTTTTATTTATTTATTTAATATGTCACTAATTGTCATAATTAAATGAACTAATTAATTAATTTAATTATTAGTCTTATTTACTAAATTAAATAATTAAATTTAATTATTTAATTGTCAAATTTGATATTCCTCTCATTTTAAATAAATTAAATTATTTAAAATGTCATCTCATTCTTAACTGTCAACTCATTTTGGTAAATAATCTGAAAATTGATTATTTATTATTTCACAAAATTCACATTTGGAATTAATTTAATTCCAAATTTTTAACTTTCCTTTAGAAATCAAGTGATCGAGCAGGTTCTTGATCTTTCCAAAACTGATCTTTAGTCTGGTCTTTATCTTCTTCATTTTTGAAAATCTTTATTTTTTAATTAATTTCCTCATTTATTCTCCACCGCCGATTAGATCTTCTTATATTACATCTTGACCACTCGATTAATGATTTTTCCCTAATGCTAATTAGGGATTATCAGATTTAATCTGGGCCTCTCATTTTAGGTCTTAGTCGGAAGTCAATCTCACCCGTCCATTCAAAATGGAATTTTCTATAAGATGCCATTTTCCTCTCATTTCTCGATTACATAGAGACACATTACACACTAATGCACTTGCACACTTAGATTTTTCATAGCAATTGCAACAATTATTGACACATTTCATTAAGTTTTGGCATTTTTAGGCATAAACATTCTTAGTCATTTAGGCATAGGCATTAGACTTTGATTAAATCCTTCAAATCTTGGTGTAGGACTTTGTCAAGGATTTCTCGCACATTCAATCTGAGGGCAACACATCAACCAACAAGGTAGAAGGTACTATGGAGGTAATCATGGAAAATTCGATTAACAGGTATAATTGTTTTATTGTTTAATTTCCCTTGTACTTGATATGTCTTTGGGTTTGTTTTATATACTTTATTGATTGATAATCTAATCCTAAATTTAACCCTTAGTTATAGGTTATTCATTTGTCACTTGAATGCACTGTTAGTCCTTCATACCCTTGAGCTTCAACATGGTACTCTTCATGCATTTTTATGTTCCACTTATTAAATTGTTCTTTAAATCTGCTCTCTTTCACGATGAAAGTCAAAACAAAACTCTTTATTAAGGCATAATGTATGCATGCTCACTATCCTTGACTATGAAAAAGAATACTGATGAATTGGAACTTGCATGACATATACGATTATGATGAACAAAGAACATGAATTATGCAGCAATATTTCATATAAATGGTACTCAGCTGAATTAATTGAGTGAACTAAACTCACTGTTCACCTGTAGCCTTCAGAAAACTTGAGCTAATTGTTATGAATGCATAGTTGGTCTATTTGCTCGATAGATAACTCTGTTTACTCTTTCATTTGTATTTCCTTTCCTTTGATGAACATGCTGATGCAATCTTTAAATCAGCCCATCTAATGAATAGGGCAGCATGCCAAGCTCTACCCTTGTGGGAGTCCATTTTTCTCCACATGCTTGGTCTTTGAATAATGATCAGCTTCATGA
This sequence comes from Sequoia sempervirens, assembly GCA_007258455.2. Taxonomy (NCBI): domain Eukaryota; kingdom Viridiplantae; phylum Streptophyta; class Pinopsida; order Cupressales; family Cupressaceae; genus Sequoia; species Sequoia sempervirens. Next base: position 637,561,331 of record VDFB02270651.1, on the reverse strand, counting down.
TTTTACCTATACCTACACAAGGAAACAAACAATGTTAGCATAAAAATAGAATATGATGATCATGATATTGTTATTTCTCCTTCATCTCATTTCCTCTACATTGCACTTGATTGATTGTTTCAATGCATGATTAATAGTAGGTTGTACTATTGTAGGTGCCTCATATAGATTACTTCATAATTGGAGCCACTGACACCACCTCTTTTCTCTTATAGGTCGACGGAATACGAGAAGATGAAGGTGCACCATTCATCATCAACCATCAGCCAAAACAGGTAATGATGATTATGTTGCTTTCTTATATGATTTCCTTTTCGCATCTTCAATAGTGTAGTGTATTATTAGTTATACATTGTGATAGTTAAATCCACGACTTGTGTGGATATTTGATTTCAATTCTTTTATGATTTGATTTGAAAAAAAAAAATGCATTCCAATGCAAATCTTGTAATATCATTTTGATTCTTGAAATCAAATGAAGCCTTGTAAAATATGAGTCTTTTCATGAAATAAATAAAAGCATTTAAAATGTTATTTTTCTCATTTACTCAATTTTGTATTTCTTTGATTCCAGAATATCTGAATGGCATTCTGAAACTCTATTTCTTCTTTAAAATGCACAACTATTACTTAATGCATAGTGATAAAAGAATGCAACAACACTAAAACTCAATCTGCAATTTCACCTCATGATATAATAACATTTAGCCAGCTCCACCAATTGAGCTGAGGCAAAAAATTGGTAACAGCTACCATGGAGAGGGATTCCTACTCAGATTAGGATTGAAAGTGAACCCCGCCTCAAGCATGTCATCACTGAATATGATTTCCCCAATGAGGTAGTCTATTTCAAAACTAGGATAGGGGTTTATAAAAAAGAATAAATTATAACCTTTTCAGTTCTTGTGTCCAAAGACATGTTAATACAAGATTCTCCTCTCCCCATGATTCATGAAAATCATCAAGCATTGATCAGGAAGCTACAACAGGATCAACAGGTCTTGGGGGAGGATATCGACTTGCAAAGTCTTTTACTTCCTAATTGGTGTAGGGTACATTACCAAAGTCATTCTGAATCAACTTTCCAACCCTACAAATCCATTTTAAATCAGGTTTTTGAAGTTGAGAAAACTAGTCAAAGTCACCCTGGGACCATTATAGAAAGCTTCTCATTTGAAGCCAAAGAAACAATAATGCTAACCAGAGATAAGATACTTTCAAAGGAAATTTCTTCCCAAACTAAACTCGACTCAGTCACATTTCCAAACCAGCATATTTATGAGGAATAACTCCAAGATTTACCCAACACCCCTGCACCCACAAGTATGTCGAAACCTGATGGATCCATCAAAGATGTAAGTGATTTTCTAAAGGATAGTCATGGGTTACTTGATACATCCGAACAGGGATTATGAATTACACATGAGCAACCTATTGAACACCCCTTCTTAATACCTGATGCAAAAGATCAAGCAGCCCCACCTCGGGCTCATCCTATCCCAATCCCTGCTATAACCTCCAAAAGAATAACTCCAACTAATAATCAGCTATGGACCCTCACGTTTGATGGATCTAAGTCCAAAATAGGTTGTGGTGTTGGGATTGAATTAACCAGCTCGAAAGGGAAAACTTTCTTTGCCTCTTACAGGTTGCAATTTGGATGCACTAATAACATAGCGGAATATGAAGCTCTGGCTTGGGGGCTGATGTTTGCACATAAGAAGAAAGTTACTACTCTGATGGTCAAAGGAGATTTGGAAATAGTTATCAAGCAAGTGTGTAGCCAATACACATGTCACAATAGAGGACTAGTAGCTTATAGAAATTGGGTATGGAACTTGATTAAAGAATTTGACGCTTTTGGGATTAGCTTAATCCCTAGAGAGGAGAATCAAATAGTTGATTCATTAGCAGTTGTTGCAAGTACCCTGGAACCCATGCAGGGCTCCAAGCTTAAGAAATTCTCAGGAGAATTGATTTCCACCCCTGTTGTTTCTGATAATGTTAGGAACTTTCAAGATTTTGGGGATGATAGACATATTCTTGCTTTTCTAGCAAGCTCAAAGGTTTTTGAAGGGCAGATCATTGATGAGTCTAATAGGGACCAAGGAGATTGGAACCCTGAAGATTGTGATACCAAAGGGGCCTTCAATTTAAAAACCAATAGCATTCCCAAGGGAATGGTCACCTTGGAAATAATTTTTGATTCAAACCCAAGGGCTCGAGAGAAGATATCAGTTGAGGATAAAGGAGGTGAATATGAAACTGTTAACCTAGTTGATTTTGGCCTTGAAAGAAGTGTCTATATAGGGAGAGCTTGTCATGAAACAATCATAAGAGATATACTGAGGGCACTGGAGAAAGATATTTCTGCAATAGGTTGGGGATATGAAGATATAAAGAAATTCGATGCTTCTGTAATGACTCATACTATCCCTTTTAAGCTCGAAGCTAAACCATTTCGACAGAAACAACACCCAGTCAATGCCCTGATTGAACCACTGATCCTTAAAGAAGTTCATAAATTACTTTCTGCAAGAATAATCTTCCCAATATGACATTTGACATGGGTGGCCAACCTAGTTCAATTCCGTAAGAAGAGCAGAGAGATCAGGCTATGTGTGGACTTTAGAAATCTAAATAGAGCTTCAGAAAAAGACAACTACCCACTCCCTTCTCTAGACGAAGTATTGCAAACTATTAATGGATCCCAGATGATATTATTCCTGGATAGTTATTCTGGATACAATCAGGTGATGGTTAATTGTGAAGATAGAATGAAGACAACCTTCACTACCAAGTGGAGAAAATTTTCTTATAGAAGGATGCCATTCGGTCTGATAAATGCTAGAGCAACTTTTCAGCATGCCATGGACATAACATTCAAAGATCTGATCGGTAAATGAATTATTGTTTACATGGATGACCTCATAGTGTTCTCTAAAGATCGACTGAACCATTTTGCAAACTTGGCCAAAGTTCTTCAAAGATGTATCTAGTATGGCGTCTCCTTGAATCCTAAAAAGTGCGTGTTCAGAGTTTCTGAAGGGAATATTTTGGGACACATAATCTCTGAAAGAGGAATATCAATTGATCCAGACCGAGTTGAGTCCATCATCAAGATTACCAAGCTAGGAAGCAAGAAGGAGATGAGATCTTTCTTTGGAAAGATCAACTTTGTAAGAAAATTTATCACGGGCTTTGCAAAAATTGTAAAACAATTGAATGAAATGATGAAGAAAGATGCCAAGATAGAGTGGAGTGATGACGCAAAGGCTGTGTTTTCACAGGTCAAGTGATCCATTTCAAAAGCTCTAGTCATCACCAACCTTGACTACTTGAGGCCATTCTATATTTACTCTTTTGCCTCTGAGCATTCCTGTGCAGTTGTCTTAACTCAACAAAGAGAAGAGGCAAAACAGAGGCCAATCACCTTCATGAGCTCCCCATTTAAGAATACTGAGATCAAATACCCACCTCTTGAGAAACAAATTTTTGCACTGGTTAGAGCTATCAAAAAGTTCAGGCACTACATTCTCTGAAGCCAAATCATTGTTGTAGTTCCTGACGCTGCTGTGAAGTCTCTACTTATGTAGAGTGAGCTGGGAGAAAGAAGAGGGAAATGGATGACCATCTTGGAGGAGTTTGATCTAGAGATATGCCCTATGAAACTTGTTAGAGGAACAGGCTTGTCTAAATCCATGGAGAATGCTGGTGAGAACATTATTTTCTAGCAATACACTACTCGATCCTTTTCCAATGACTCTTGGTATGTTGATATCATTAGTTTCATCCTCAACAATCGATTTCTAGAGGGAATGAATGCCACTCAAAGGAGAGCACTAATAATAAAGAGATCTCATTATATGCCCAAAGGAGGATTTCTATACAGGAAGAATTTTGAGGGAGTGTAATTATGATGCCTTGATCGACAAGAGGCTAAACATGTGATCACTGAATTCCATGGGAAACACATCACAGGTCATGGTTCAACAAACTCATTGGCACACCAGATCCTCAGATTTGGTTATTATTGGCCATGTGTGTTCAAAGATTCCCTTTAGCACATAACGACATGTCAAATATGTTAGATTTTTGCATCAAAAGAATGCCATCTGGCCATGCCATTGCAACCTATCTATGAGGTAAGGCCATTTTCCCAATGGGAACTAGAATTTATTGGGGTAATTAACCCAAATTCTTCTATAGGACACAAATTTATTTTGACTGCCACTGATTATTGCACTCGATGGATAGAGGCTATACCTTGTAAGAATAGTACAACAGAGGTAGTGATCCAGTTCTTCACAGTATGCATCACAACTAGGTTTGGAGTACCCTTCGCATTGGTATGTGACAATGGCTCTTCCTTTTCTTCTACTGAGTTTATTTCATGGGCATATGATCACAAAATTGTCTTAAAATACTCTTTAAACTATTACCCACAAGGAAATGGAGTTGTAGAACCAACCAATAAGAATCTCTTAGGGGTAATTAGAAAATTGTTAGAAAATAATCCTAGCGACTGGCACACCCAGCTAAGATTCACGTTATGGGCAGATAGAACTAGGATCAAGGTTGCTTTAAAGACCTCACCCTTCAAGCTAGTGTATGGACAAGACATGTATTCCCTATTCATTTTCAAATACCTATCCTTGAGTTTATGTAGAAATTCTACTCTAAGGATGATAGGATAGAAGTAAGATTAGTTGCCTTGTTCAAGTTAGAAGAGCAGAGGGATGTCACCTTGTAGCAATTCTTTAGACACCAGGCTGTTGTCAAATGTTGGTTTGACAAAAGAGCCAAAATCAAGGCTTTTAGGATATCAGACCTTGTGCTACTATGGGATAAAGCTAGTGAAAATAAGGGCAGTCACTAGAAATTTGACAAGCTCTGGTTAGGTCCCTATTAGGTTGCAAAGATCCTAGGAGAGAATGCTTTCCAACTAAGTAGTTTAATGGGAGAATCCATTCCATTTCCTATTAATGGACAGCTTCTTAAACACTATTTTGAGTCATGAAGTTGGTATTTTTGTTGGGTAGTGCATTTGTGTAAATAATTTTTTCCTTTCTGCTTGTAAATAAGCTCTATATGTAAATAATGTTGTTCTTTATGTAAATAATGTTGTTCTTTATGTGAATAGTTTGCTGCTCTTTATGTAAATGATTTTCTTTTCTATTTATAAATAGTTTTGGGTATGTGTTTTCTTGTTCTTTTTTCTATCATCTTGTTTCCTTTCTTCTTTGGTATCTATCTTGTTTTGTTCTTTGGGGTTGGTCTGTTTCTTTCCATCTTGAAATGGTGGGTTGTTATCTGAAGTATACTTTGGTTATTAGGAGAGAGGTAGTTTAGATATTTTTAGGTTTTCTGATTCGATGATATTGTCCTAATTTTGTTGTTTTATGCCCATTGTCAATAAGAGTTGTGGAAAGCCTTGAAAACAAGGTGTCAAGTAAATAATCTTCATTGGCTCCCCCTGAATCTTTCACAAATCATCAAGATCATCACCTCTTGTAAGGGTATATATGTCCTAGGATGGTAGCATTGTAAGATTTGAGTAAAAAATCCAATCTCCCAAGTGTTGTTATGAGTTCCATGGTAGTTTTCAACCCAGAAAAGATGTATGACATCTGACATATTGGAAAAAAAAATTAAAAAAAATGAATGAAATATTTGAAAGTCCAAGAGAAAAGAGAATTATCAGAAAGAAAAGAGGACTCAATATGAATGGGTAATTCCAGTATCTCTACCAGGGCTATGGACGCCTGGCTAGTAGTAAAGCAATGCTGTGAGAAAACTAGAGGTATCTTCATCGGGGCTATGCAGGCCTGACTAACAGCGGAGCAATGCCTAGGACCTCATTGCACAAAAGCTAAAGGGAATCAACTCATGTAGTTCAAATCTTGGACATTGTTTTTTGAAAGATGAAGAAAACTTTATAAAAGAGTGATGCACAATCAAGCACACACATGGATTCAGAGGTAGCCATTGTTGATTTACGTATGAGATTCTAGCTCAACCTTGGTTGTTAATACTGACCCAACTCGAGTTGTGATGTTCATAAACTAGCAGTTCTGGGTAGCTAAATCCTTCATTTTCTTGAAAATGGTTAAACCATTTTCCCAGCCGAGTCGCCATTTGTTATGCCTTGCATAACCACCCAATTTTATTCTGGAACGAAATGGGTCCCCCTCTTTGTGTTGTTTTATTGCTTCCTTTCTTTTTTGGTTGGGACTTAGGAGTTCTTTTGTTTTCCTCCTAAGTCTGCCTTTTGGTCTGGAGGAGCCGGGTTTGGGTCTGAATCTGAATGAAGAACTCAAAAAAGTTTTGAGTTTGGATTCCATTCTGACCCCGATTTTTCCCTCTTTTGTTGTTACTTGCTCTGTTGGTTGTTTTCAACTTACATTTTGGGTCCCTCTTTTCTATTTTTTTTCTTTTGTTTTTTGTGCCCTCTGCCTTAGGAGTGTGTTCCTTTCTTGGGCCTTCTCTTTTGTTTCGGCGGACCCAGAACTGGGACTAATTCTGAACTTGGAATTCCTTCCAAGTTCTTTATTTTGGTCATCCCCGGTCCTAGTCCTGCCTCTTTCATTTTTCCTTGCGCGTCTTTTGGTTTTGTCCAAGTGGACTCAGAACCAAAACTGGAACTGAACTTTGAAACTTTTTAAAAGTTTCTAGTTTTGGTTATGTCCTAGTCCCAGTTTCACCGGTCCTACTTTTTTCTTTTGTTCCTTGTATTTAGTTAGGGGGTACTAGTGATTGTGTCAGATTTGTAAATGTTGCTTATCTGTCTCACCAATAGTAGGAGCAACTAGATTTAAAACTACTTCATATTATTTATCAAAATGGTATTTATCTTGAGTTAATCATTTTATTTGAAAATCTTTCAAGGAATGAAGTTTTATCTTATGTTTTTTTCAAATAGTGATTTGCAATTTGTTGTTGAAATCAACACTGTGAATAAATGAAACTATGTGTTAATCACAAGTTAAATTTGTTCTGTAGTTTTAGTTAGGAATTCCTTGAAAGGTAACACATCTGGTTAAGTTGGATGAATTATCATTCTTTTCTGTTCCAAAGCTCTAATCTATCTTTTTCTGTTTCTTTAAAAACCCTGGTTAGAGTAGGTTTAAGTTTATGTTTGATCTCAGAACAATCTAGAAGCCCAACACCAATAGGCCCATTGAAAATTACTATTACATTGACCATTGAGCAACATCATCATAGTTGAGAACCAACTACAAAGACCTTGGGAGCTAAGATATCCATGTGTTGTCTTTCTCTTTAAGGAGAAACTGAATAGCAATATTTTGTTTGCATGTTGTTGTGCCACTCGGGCATGTCAACATGACCTCTTAATCCATATCCTCGTATATCTACCCTTAATCCATTCAATTTCATTCCCCTTAAGTCATTCTCTCAACAACCCTTAAGCTATCCTCTTTGGACCCCTTAATCCATATCCTCATATATCTACCCTTAATCCATCCACTTGCATCCCCTTAAGTCACTCTCTCAACACCCCTTAAGCTATCCTCTTAGGACAACTTAATCCATATCCTTGTATATCTACCCTTAATCCATCCACCTACATCCCCTTAAGTCACTCTCTCAACACCCCTTAAGCTATCCTCTTAAGACCCCTTAATCCATCCACTTGTATCTCCTTAAGTCACTATCTCAACACCCCTTAAGCTATCCTGTTAGGACCCCTTAATCCATATCCTCATATATCTAGCCTTAATCCATACACTTGTATACCCTTAAGTCACTCTGTCAACACCCCTTAAACTATCCTCTTAGGACCCCTTAAGCCATATCCTCATATATCTATGCTTAATCCATCCACCTGCATCCCCTTAAGTCACTCTCTCAACACCTCTTAAGCTATCCTCTTAGGACCCCATAATCCATATCCTCGTATGTCTACCCTTAATCCATACACTTGTATCCCCTTAAGTCACTCTCTCAACACCCCTTAAGCTATCCTCTTAGGACCCCTTAATCCATATCCTCGTATATCTACCATTAATCCATTCACTTTCATTCCCCTTAAGTCACTCTCTAAACACCCCTTAAGTTATCCTCTTAGGACCCCTGAATCCATATCCTTGTATGTCTACCCTTAATCCATCCACTTGCATCCCCTTAAGTCACTCTCTCAACACCCCTTAAGCTATCCACTTAGGACCCCTTAATCCATATCCTCATATATCTACCCTTGATCCATCCAATTTCATCCCCTTAAGTCTCTCTAGGGTTCATGGGATGCTTAGAATAACAAATATATATGATTTAATGGTTTAGGGTTCATCTCCTAGTCTCTAGGTCATATGGTTTAGGGTTTATAGTTTCTATGGTTTATGAGATTCTTAGAATAACAAATTTATATGGGTTTTAAGGGCTTAGGGTTCATGAGATGCTTATAATAACAAATCTATATGGTTAATGGTTTAGGGTTCATCTCTTAGTCTCTAGTTCATATGGTTTAGGGTTTATGGTTTCTAGAGTTCATGAGATGCTTAGAATAACCAATCTATATGGGTTTTAAGGGTTTAGGGTTTATCTCCTAGGATTTAGGTCATATGGTTTAGGGTTTAGGGTTTAAATTCATTCTCTCAACTCTCCTTAATCCAAAATATTACATCCCTTAAGTCACTCTCATAATTCCCCTTAATCCATCCTCTTAGGGCCTGTTAAGCCATATCGTAAGGTTCATGACATGCATCCCCTTAATCCACTATCTTACATCCCTTAAGTCATTCTATCAACTCCCCTTAATACACCATCTTACATCCATTTAATTCATTCTATTAACTCCCCATAATCCACCCTCTTGCATCCCCATAATCCACTCTCTTACATCCCTTTAAGTCATTCTATGAACTCCCCTTAATCCACCCTCTTACATTCCTTCAATTAATTCTATCAACTCCCCTTAATACACCCTCTTTCATCCCCTTAATCCACTCTCTTACATCTCTTTAATTCATTCTATCAACTCCCCTTAATCCACTCTCTTGCATCCCTTTAAGTCATTCTATCAACTCCCCTTAATCCACCCTCTTGCATCCCCTTAAGCCATCCTCTTAAGGGACTCTTAAGTCATATCCTCTTACATACCCTTAATCCACAATCTTGCATCCCTTAATTCACTCTTAGAATTCCCCTTAAGCCATCATCTTAGGACCTATTAACCCCTAGGGTTCATGACATGCATCGTCTTAACTTTCCATCCTCTTAACTCCACTTAAGGAATTCTCTTAAGACCCCCTTAAGCTAGATATCCTCTTCGGTCCCCTTAATCCATTCTATGGAAAACATCATTTTAATTTGAATGGAATTTACTACATATTATTCTTTTCACGCATGAATTTTTTAATTAAATGACTCATAAAAATTATAGTTAGTTTACTTACGTTAATTATTTTTCCAAGTTCTCATCAAGTCAGTCTACCATGTGATTGTCACTGAGAAAATTATTTTATCAAGAGACCATGTAAATATCAATTTTTGGTCTTCACGTAAAAGTTGTTAAGCTTTAATTGTATCTACATGCACATGTATGTTTCATCATGTTATATAGTTGTATTAAACATCAATATACATCATGTGTGTTTGTTCTATATATGAACTTTAATGAGCTTATTAGTCACCATTTAAATATCTTGTTCCAATTTTATAGATTATACATTTCATGTCTTGTATTTACCACATTGTATGTAATTGTTCAATTGTATAGATTATACATTTTATATATACAGGGAGAAAGATTTTTGTTTATTGATTCAAATATTTGCTAGAATTGGAAAATAGTTACAATTACCTATCCTTAATTTATTATGTACATATTATCTAAACTATTTCAGGAATGTTTTAATTTGTCATCTAACCATGTGATAAATTATTTATATGAAATTTGATTCTAGATAAGAATTTATATAGTGCACATGTATTACTTGAAAATTAGATAATTTATATCTATGCATACATGAGTTCATATAATCATCAAAATGAACATAACATGATCAAAATTGACTTCATATATAATCATCACATGTATTAAAGTCAACTGATATAAATAAACACATATATGATAATAACATGTTCAAAATAAAACTAGAGATAGATAGTCCATAAAATTTATATGTCAAGTCCAACACATATATTTAAATAAAACTCCAGAGATCTATAGTCCATAAAATTTAAAACCATCTAACTATCAGGTTGATCGGTCATATCAAGTCTCCTCTTTGTTCCATGTTGACTAGATGTACCCACATCATGTTGGAAAAGAGTACAAGAAACTTGAAATTAGATTTAAAGTTATTTGGAAATTTTGATATAATTAAACATATTTAAACTTGAAAATATAAAATTTTAGATAAAAATAAATTTAATTAAATTTATCTAGTAAAGATAATAAAAATGATTTTTAGTATGCATAAATTACCATATGATCATGTGAATCTACTGCAACATTTTTTTCAACATGTAGCATAACTATTAATTGAGAAGATCCAAATGTCTGATCTACTATATCTTGCATATTCATATAAAGAAGACAATCTATTAAAACATTGAATATATATATATATATATATATATATATATAAAAGGTCTATAAAAAATGTATAGGATATTTAGTAAAGTTTACAACCTTGAATGATATGACCTCATGATCACACACCTAATATTTCCCATGCATAAATGTTGACGACGTCTCAGGTGTGTCCACCATGGGTATCTCATGAAATCCTTGCATGTATAGATGTACAAAAATTTGTATAGATCATTCACACATGTATGTAAATGAACAAATTAAATTAGATCTATGATACGTACTTTTAATTTAAACTTAACAAACTTTTGAAAGCATGCACCTAAGCTAATGATGTCTTAGGAGCGCTCACCATGACTTGTGGTTGGTTAGTACTAGGTATCGTATGACCTCCCTAGATCTAGATATAATATTATATTATATCAATTCACACATGTGTACAAATTCAAATTAAAAATTAGATATATCCACAAAAATTATTTTATATATATTGGTTCAAGTACCTATCCAAAAGGTGAGCCCATATCTATAGCACTCGACATATAGACACGATGATCATATTGAGTTTCAGGCATCGTGTGATCATGCATCTACACCAAACACTTATTGAATTAATAAATTATATTATATATATAATTTAATGTTGTTATTTACATGAATTCTTCACATTTCAAACTTGAATTAAATTTAAGTTCAAAAGATGAACAAACCTGTGTAGGAAAATCCTCAGAATATAGTAAATTCAGGTATGACCCTGTCTTAGATTCATGTGGGTCACCTGAAGTGGATGTCTGAGTATCCCTATAGCCTGAGCCTCCATGCTGTCTATTGGCCACTTTAGTCACCGCATGTGTAGTCTGATGAGTGAGATGTCTTGAAAGTAAACTCAATGCTCCTAATGTCAATAAGATGGTTTGTTGCTGAAATGTAGTGGGAACACCACGAGAAGGAGGAGGAAAAATAGGAGCAATTGGAGCATGTCATTGAGGATCGACACGTGATCCTAATATATGTTGGGGCATGCCATGCTTGACTCCATGAAATGACCTCATATCAAAATATTTGGGGTTTTTACCCAACTCAAACTCAACCCATAACTTTCTTAAAAAGTATAAGGGCACCTCACAATTTCCATGTGGTGGATTATCAAACACCATCCACCATCTATCCCAAAAATGTGCATCTATCTGCGGGTGCCTACACCATAAAATTGAAATTCATTTTTTCTTGGGTGGAATTGGTTGGTTTCTTTGGGGGTTAATAAAATATTGGCACATGAATTGTTTGGTAATTTTTAGGTCATTGATTTCTTTATAAGACAATCAATGTGCATATAATTGTCTCCTCTCTTCTCTCCATTGATGGAAGCTATCTAGGTCTGCATCAATATATCAAACAAAATCAACAATAGTTTGCATCATAGATGAAAATCATGTGATATTTGGAGGGAATCTAGGCTCATTTTTTTATTAGATCCATATTTCCTTGAATGACAATAAGGTTTTCTTAGATATTCTCTCTTAATTGATCTTGATCAAATACAGGAGGGAGTGGGGGGTTAGGCGGTGGAGAGTGTGGAGGTGTGCCAGGGTTTTTTTCTGGTGGTGGATTGGGATGTATGGAATCTATAGGAATTTTTGGATTGGGAATAAAATCCTCTATATTAAAATTTGGATCCATGTGAGAAATTAAATGGCAACTACATGTTAAACAATTAAAATATATATATCAAAAAACTAATTAAATAATGTACACAATTTGAAAGTTATTTAAAATAACATTGAACATGCACAAAGTCAAAATACATTTTATTTGAGGACCATTCGATTTATAACATTAAAAAATCCATAATATTTAAAATTCATAGCATGTACACACATTAAATTGAGTTGAGTTTGTGGTTGTTAATATGAAGGGTAGAAATGAAATTATGGGGTTTTATTAAATTTTATAATCTCATTCATTGTTTTCAAATAATACTAAAGATAAGAATGAAAAAATAATAGAAGACAATCAAAGGGATACATCGATATATGCTAGTGACCTAATTGTATTGTACAAAATAAGATATAGATATATGTTAGTGACCTAATTGCAATGTACAAAATAGGACCCCTTAAGACATCGATTTATGATTTAGGGTAATAGGATGGCTTAAGGGGATCTATGTGTAGTAAGGTCCACATAGATAAGGGACACATAGATATATGCTAGTGACCTAATTGCAATGTACAAAATAGCACTCCTTAAGACATCCATTTATGATTTAGGGTGATAGGATGGCTTAAGGGGTTCTATGTGTAGTAAGGTCCTAGGAAAAAATGGTCCATGGCTTGAGGGAATATAATTTGGTGGAGTTTCCTAAGGTAACCATATTTCATTTTAAGGTCCTATGACAAAATGAATGCTTTATTTTTTAGGGATTAGATTTTAGAGTTCAAGGTTTAGGGTTTAGGGAACTTAGGGTGAAGTTCGGGTGGCCCTTGGAATTATGGACTTGCAAGTTAGTGAGAAACATTTTCTTGTGGAATAGTTGATTGAGATATCTCTTGTTTCCCAACAAGAGTATATCTATAGAGCTAAGGTATATTGATTGTGAATATATGTATTAATCAAGTATGACATAGAATTTAATTAAATTTGGGGACATAAATTGATTTATCTTAATTTTCAAATTTCATGATAAGAGACACAAGTTCTCTATAGTGGGAAAAAGTAGTTAAGAAGAAATTATAAGTTTAACACTAACATTAAAATTTATAATCTCATTCATTTTTTTCAAAGAATACTAAAGATAAGAATGAAAAATTAATAGAATACATTCAAAGCCTGGACACATATATATATGCTAGTGACCTAATTGCAATGTAAAAAATAAATAAAGATGAGCTTTAGCTCTATTCACCAAATTTTGAGAAATTCTTTGATCCCCTTAAGAAATGTCATATTAGGATCCCTTAAGACATCAATTTATGATTTAGGGTGATAGGATGGATTAAGGGGATCTATGTCTAGTAAAGTCCTAGGACAAAATTTTCCATGGCTTAAGGGAATATAATTTGGTGGAGTTGCCTAAGGCAACCAAATTTCATTTTAGGGTCCTATGACAAAATGAATGCTTTAGGGTTTAGGGTTTAGATTTAGAGATTTTATGACATGAAAACATATAGAAGACACATGAATAAATTTTTACAAGTAAATGAGAAACCCTACCACCTAAACTTAGTGCTTTGAATCAAATATGTGACATTCTAAGAATAACCTCAATATATCAACAATTAGGAATTTTAGATTTCAATTATACCTAAGTTGTTGAGTTAAGATGGATTTTGAACCTATTACCCTCTAAGTACTCTTGGATGATTTAAAAAGGAAGAGGGGATCTAAAGTGATTTAGACCCAATTTGTTTTCTAATCATATATTTTTGAAACTTTTCTATGGCATAGACTCTTCCTTCATATTTATAAATTCTAGACACATGGGTTTTTAAAAAATAACCTAACTGACACTAAGTGAGGAATGAATTGACTAATTCAATAAATAAATAATCTTAGAAAATAAACCTTTTGTTATAGAATTGACTTTCATTTATGAATCATCTATCAAGTTTCTCAAAAAAGTAATTTGTTTTTTCCATTGAAATGTTCATGCTACAAGTTAGCTTTGATACACTAGTTTAGAGAAAGTAGAACATTTAGTTTTCCTAATAGAACAATGCCACTACACATGTGAGTTAAACTAGGAATTAGATTACACACAACCTATAGATCTTATGAATAACATCCTATAAATTAAGGCTTAAACATGATCATAATGCATCCTTACATAATTCACAAAGGATTTCATCAAAATAAGAGAAATGGGTAGAAATTATTCATGCTTCACATTTTAATATGTATTTGATTTATAAAACTATATAAGCTAATAACATTGATATAGAGTGATTACATGCTCATATCAACTGGAATTGAATGATATACACACTTATTAAATCAAGCACATAGTTTCACATGAGGTACATTATTTTACTTCACTGGTATACTTTCTCAAGTTAAATTATACAATCATGAAGTTTTCCGAGATAAAATTAGCTATCATTTATATTATGTGAGCATATTATAGTTAAATCAATTTGTTTGTTGATATATCTATGAATCGATTGTTTTTTCCTCCTTTATTAGTCAATTATGAATTTCATTGGTAGTTGTGTGGATCACCAAAAACATACCAAAATATACCTAACCTATGGACTATAATGTGATCCCTCCCTACATGCTATGTCATCAAATCTTACTACACATCCTTATTTTACCTCTTCTATTATATCACATGAACTTAATATTGAACTTGTCATCACTTCCACCCTAAATAAACTAAGAACCATGAAAGAGTAAAAATCATACAAAGAAGGTTATGTCAAATAAAAATGTAATCTAAACCTCCAAGGAGCCCTAATTTAGGGTTTTAGGTTTAAGTTTTATGGTAAATAGGGTTTTAGGTTTATGTTTTAGGGTTTAGGACCAAGGATTAACCTGTGTAAATTAGTTTTTAGGGACCTATGTAAATTTTGTAACCTAGGATTTCTAGGGTTTTGATTTCTAAGTTAAATGTGTCCAATTTAGGTTTAGTTTTTATGGTTTTCAATTTATAATTTAATGTTCTTTGTTTTGTTGATGTTTTTGGTTTTTTAAATGTAATTTAAAAACTATAAAATATTGAACTAAAACAAACTAAACAAATAAAAATTGAATACTAATTACAGAACAAAAAGAAAAGATATAAAGAAAAAAAAAGGCAGAATTCAACCAACCTAGAGGTTGTTGAGGTTAGTTGTGTCAATGGGAGGAGGTGGCAGTGAAAATTTTCTTTAATCAGGCCATTTGAAACACGTACATGATCTGGTCTCCTCTTCTCTAGCACAAATGAAAATGTGAGTTAAAATGAAACACAGTTGCTAATTTTTTTAAAAATAGCTTTGTGAAATGCATATGCATTCTAAATGCATACATGTTTTTGGTTCACATACCTAAAGCTGAAAACATTGGCATTTGGATTTAGGCTGGGTACTCGATCCATAACACATGTATTTTTTGAAAGTGTGTACACGTTTTGTGCGAAATTTTTTGTTTTTCCTAAAATTTCCTCTCTTCATGTACCCAATTTATTTCTTTTACCCTTAACATCCCTAATAATGTAAGGAAACCCTATTCAATTGTGTTAGAATAGGATCCTAGAATGAAAATGAACAAAGAAAAGGACCTACTTTAGGAGATCCCAAATCCCTTTAATAAGTCACAAAACTTGTTATACCTCACTATAGGCTGAAAATAGAATGATCATAGAAGATGGAATCACTTAGGAAACAAGTCATTAAACTTGGTTAAATCTCATGGTGCTTCTCCCAAAACCTAGAATCCATCATGGTTCTCTATAGGCATCTATCATCACTTCTTCAATAATGCTTTATCCTATAGAAACAAAATGAAATTGAATACTTGAAAAAAAATATAATGTTGCTCCAAGACTTCACTCTTGATTGCTTCTTGAATATGAAGGCTTTATCTCATGAAAATTTTCTCTTAATCTAGTTTAAACATAATGAAATGACCTTGTATTTATAGATAACTTAAGCTTAATTCTTGAAATTCAAATAAAAAAAACTTGCATTAGATCTAGGATTTGAAGTAATTAAAATACTACCCAAAAAATATCCCAAGGGGGGCCCTAGGGCTAAAAGTGAGAAGCCATTTTCCATAGGGTGAATGGGTCCTAACATACTTAACTAGGATACACTTTAGGGATTCTAAAATAATATGCAAAAGGGGGGTCCTAGGACCTAGTGAGGACCCATTCATCAAGTGAGGAATGGGCCTTAGGTCACTAACTAAGGAAACATTCCTTGTAAAATTAAGTATTAGGTAATATTATTTATGAATGCCGGTTTTTATCCCTCGAGGAATTTGTAATTAATTAGGCTTGTATTTGAATTAAAGGGGCCAATTAAGCTCAATTAATTAGTAAACCCATAGATTAGTGTGAAAGTGTAAAGATACACTTTACAACAGCCTAAATAAGGCACCATTAAGTCCATTTTATTATTAATTATTCCTTCCCAAATTTAATGTGGAAAAGGGATACTTTTCTACAGTACATTTAGCCCCCACTTTAGCGGCCATATGATACTATGTGCATATGCAAACTAAAGGAAATAAACTTTTATAAAAAAGGATACTCATATGAATTCATTAGGGAGAATGAAGCCCTCACTATAGTTACCTGCAAAAGAACATTGTTAAGGATTGCATCCTGCAACATAGATTCATTAGTCACTCAAATATATTCTTATCAAACTTCTATGAAAAATTGAATTTAAGGGTAGATCTATGCCCCCTAATTTTGCTTGCTTTATGGTGGTGGAATCAAGGTGAATATGAAACCACATAAAATTACTTAGGTCACATCATAGGGTATTTCCAAGTACCATACAACATATTGATAGATATTTTATGAGACTAAGAGTGGAATCATCAATCCAACGCAACAAACGACATCAACAAATAGAGTCCTCGAGCCCCCAATATGATAATTTTAATAAAATGCCTTTAAAATGAAATAAGCTTTATTTACTAGGGTTTACTATATACTAATGAAAATGAGACATTTTACTATTAATTTTACATTTACCTTTTTACAAATTACCTTGGTGTAGAGTTATCTAGGATTTCAAGCCGAAGGACCTACAAGCCCCATAGACTAGACATAGTTTGAGATGAGGTGGCACGAGCCACACTTCGACAAACGATGAGTGGATTTTTCTCTACTTTTTCATAATTTGTATGCATTTACTATAATTTTTCATCTATTTAGAGTAATTTTAGGACCCTAGAAAATATTGGTGCAAAGCATCCATCTTTGTTGCAAAGTGTCCATCTTTGTTGCAAAGCGTCCATTGCTGGTGCAAAGTGCCCCATCTTGGTGCAAAGTTTCCAAAATTGTCTAAAGTTTCCAAGACCCCTTGTCCAAAAATGGCATAAGTGTCCACATTGGCCATAAAGCATCTTAGAGAAAATATAATGTTATTTAATTGATAAATTTAGGGTTTATTTCATGTATTTTTTTATTTTAGATTCCTCCTTGAGGTCGACACAATCTCAGAGGGAGATAGATTTTTTTCCTTTGAGATTCTATCACTCGACTATCATAGGAGGAGATCATACTTTTATAGGATGTAGGATTTTTTTGGTTATAAGTCATCCCACCTATTAGGTATCATGATTCCATGCTACTGACCCTGGTAGAGAGATGGGATACAAACACATGTCACTTTCATCTCCTCATGAGTGAGATGACTATTGCTCTAGAGGATGTACATCACATCATGTGGATTCCTATCCAAAGCGAGATTATAAACTTAGAAAATGATCAATATTTTAGACTAATGTGAAATGATATTCTATATTTTCTATAGTGGCCTATCCATCAATCGAGCATCATTCCATGCATTGAGCTTAGATGGATTCTACATGTGTGGACACCACTTCTACAACAAATTTTGATCACTACCATAGCACTCACATTGGTACCAAATGATCAAGAAGCATATTTAGATGGTTGGATTGTACATATTATTATGGACATGGAGAAGCACATGATCATTTATGCATGAGGTCATAGTATCCTCACACATGTATACTATGATTTAGAACAATCTGTATACTAGTAGGTCGACAACGTTGTACATTGTACACTCTTGCAGGTATGGTGCTTTGAGCACATCACATGTTCCATGCCAACTGGTTTTCCTACCATAGTGGCCATTGGCTATCCATTTTTCTTTAGTTATGCATTAAGATAATCATGGTAGGAGGGGGACTTATTACACTAGTAGACTAGGTTTGATCGACTAGATGAGGATGATATCATCTAGAGACCATATCTCAAGATTCCCTAATGGGTGAATGGCAAGCACAAACTAGTTAGGCTATAGATGGAATGGTTTCTTTTAGGAACACATGATTAAACAGTGATACCATTCTACTATGATCATGTTATTTGTTAGTTTGGGCATGTCCATGTACCACTATGGGACAAACCTATGTATCAGTGATCAACAAAGAGTGCTTCTAGACCTGGGGATAGTCATCAACTTACTACTGAGGATGTATACATTATTGGTTCAGAGGATGAGGACCAAAATGTGGCCCTAGTATTTGAGGCTCATGATGTAGGAACTACTAAGGACTATGATTTAGTGGTGGCTTGCAGCACGACCAATTCTTTTCTTTCCTATTCACTACTCTACAGGTCCTACTAGACCTCATCTAGTTCATAGAGAGGATAGGGATGATGAGAAAGTAGATAGAGAAAGAGAAGATGATGAAATCATTCCTGACATATTTCTAGGTTTAGATGAAGATGAGGAGGATGAGGAGAAATCCCAATTTATGAGTGAGGATATTGATGAGATAGAGGAGGATCTAGTTGCCCCCAATCAGATAGATACACCCCCTACTAGAGTCACTAGATCACACGCCATATCTAGATCAGAGATTTGCACAAATGAGTGTGTGGAGTCTAGCAATAGTAGGCCATCCATACCTCCCACAAAGAGGGGGACCACCTCTGTATGGTTATACCTTGACTGGAAGACTAGACATCTAGGAAATGATTTGATATTTATGTTATTTCATTACACTTTTATCTTGATGTATATGCTTTATATATATGATGATGTGTACCGATATCTATTATGATTTCTATCTTATAAGGTCCACACGACAATGGCATGAGCTCTACTAACAAGTGGCCACTTAGATAGTGCCTCCACTACATGCAAAGGTTGATATGCTTGCATAGTACATTCCCCCACCTTCTATGGGGAAACATGTAGAATTCTTTGAGTCAATAGTGATATTAGGTGAAACATACGAGAGAGTGACAATCGAGCTAACCACCTTCTAGTGGAGATTTCAATAGTTTGAGCATCTTGACCTGTCCTATTGACAAAGGATGAAGGATGCCCTATGAGTAGAGATATGAAGGCTACATGAGGAGCTTGCTATGGTATAGGGAGATAGAGAGTGCAAATAGATCGAGAGCACATCGAGGCAATCATATAGGTGGTGAGAGAAATTGAACTAATAGAGGTCCTACAATAATCTTTGGTTAGGTCATGATCACATTCTACTATCTAAGGTGTAGTCTAGAATATGTAAAATTTCTCTCTTAACCCCTTGAAACACCCAAGTGATAAAAAATATAGTAGTATTGAGGGTGATCTTCTATCTCTACCTTAAACATCTAACAAATTCCCTAGACCTTCCATCTAGCGTGAGGTAGATCAGGGCAGGCAATCATTCTAGACCCTCTTGTGTCCTAGGGTCTTGAGCATTCAGTCCCCCTCCTCTACATTTTGGTGAACCTGATGTGAACCTTATGATATTCATTTATTTCTATTGAGGTTCTCTTGCTTGTGTCTTCATGGGTTGTGATCTTGCACATTGTGAAGCTTTATGAGCTTCACAACTCAGTCTACAACTTCTAGGTACATGGTTAGAAGGAGTCTATGACATCAACACTTGGGAGTGGACTTTATGAGAGTCACCTCAACTCTTTCCTATTAGGAGATGGTGTTGGTAGTAGAGGTGAGCTACTTTTATGAAACCACTCATGTGCCTATACCTCTTGCTTCCCCTTCACCTCCACCTTTGGATGAAGGTGAAGATTTCCCTATTCCTATAGAGCATCTTATGGCTCTAGATAGGGTGCTATTAAATATTGTAAATCACTTAGAGAAGGATCAAAGCATGGCTAGGCCTACAATGGTTGCAAATGATATCTGGCATATGTTAGGGAAATACAAAAAGGTATATAATTTATCTATTGTATTACTAAATTAGTACAAGAATATGTTCCCTTTTACAACCCTTAGTGAAGCATTACCCAAGATCATGAGTACGAGACCTATGAAAGAAAAATTAGTGTCTCGAGGCCTATGATGTTGGTATGCATTGTCAAAAAATTCCCTTCTATTAATATATTTTCTCTTGATCCACCCCCTACTAACAATGCAAGTAGGATACCTCTAGGTTTTGAATTTCTTCTTAGGGGAAACCCTACTTCTAGTAGTATAATTTCTTATGGAATGGGAGTTGGTGGCTCTGGTGATGGCTTTGGTGGTGGCTCCAATGGTGGTCATGGAAGTGGCTCTGACAATGGCTACGGTGGTGGCTCCACTGGAGGCCATGTTGGTGGCCTTCATGGTGGTTTCAACATAGGTCACGGTGGTGGCTCTCGAGTTGGTTCTATAGGTGGATCTAGTGGTGGTGGTTTTGGTGGAGGTTCCACTAGTCCTTTATCAACTTTTGACCCTATTTTGAATGCTCTCCTATAGAATATGGGTCAAATACAAAACCAATTCATGAATTTGTCTCATGCCTTTGCCTGACCCATCTTCAAACCCTTCTTCTGACATAGCCTTTTGCTAGTGATAATTTTGAACACTCCATTCCCCCAAGGGATGGAAATTCCTAAGTTTGAAAAGTATGGTTGTAAAGGAGATCCCCAAGCACACATTTCCACTTTTTACATGATGTGTATGGATTTATTTCACCGTGATGTTATGATGGAAATTTTTTTCCTTGATCTCTAAAGGATACAACACTTGAATGGTATTGTTCCTTTCCTAACAATTCTATATTTTCATTTGATCAAATTTTCAATCAGTTTCTTTGGAAATTCTAGGCCGACATCAGTCTAAAGATGAAATTCTCAGATCTCATGTGATGTAAGCAAGGAGAGCACAAGATTATCACTGATTTCATTGTGCGATACAAGTGCTTTTTTCATAAATCTCTTATCCACTACCTAATTTAAAAGTAAAAAAGTTGTTCATAGGGAACTTGCATCAATCTTGGTAGGAGAAATTTTCCTTCATGAAATATCCTTCTTTCCCACATTTGTGTGTTGTGTTGTAGGAATACCAAAAAACTATTGTTTAGTTTGGGGGATCCTCCTTGCACTTTTGTTTGAAGGAAGATCTATAGTATCAATCTTAGGAAAGGGAAAATCTATTCCAAATGTATTCTTCATGACTAATGATTGAGG
Source organism: Sequoia sempervirens (assembly GCA_007258455.2). NCBI lineage: Eukaryota > Viridiplantae > Streptophyta > Pinopsida > Cupressales > Cupressaceae > Sequoia > Sequoia sempervirens. The sequence continues at coordinate 637,539,666 of VDFB02270651.1, read as the reverse complement.
CCTCAAGCACAATAGATAGTTCACTAAACTATCTGAATCTTATTTTTCTTCTATAGGAGCAAATTTGAACCCCTTACACAAATTCCCCTTTTGCACTTCCTCCCCTTAGAAAATAAAATTCGAAGGAAAAATTCCACATCAACCTATTGTCTTCATTCCACCTGGCATCTATTTTGTGCATTAGTAGAAGAATAAATATCAGGGATGCCCGTGTGGTGCGCCAAAATGTGCACAGTGCACTTACATCCCTAATAGATTCATATGTCTAAAGCCAACTGAGGTGTTACACTTCCGATTAGGGTCACTTTGTAACACCCCTCTTCAACCAACTGACCCGAATATGGTTTTTTTTCTCATCCCAACTTCAAAAACACTCTTCCTTCATGCATTTCATCTCTTTAAAAAATATTCTAAGCATTCAATTCATCCTCTACACAAGCTCTAGCTATCTTCTACACAACCTTTCAAGCATTCTCTTAGCATCCATCACTCTCAAGCAACACTTTGGCACTCCATAGTAGCAACAACAACACTCCATCAACTATATAAAGTGTGGAACAACACCATTGCAATAGGGGCTTGAGTCCTCTCTTTTTCTCCTCTATTAGCTAGTGAGCTCTTGGTGGAGGTGGTAAGCATTTTCACTCATCTCCTCTACAATTTCGTTGAGTAGCACAATACTATTTTGTAGTGTTTATTGTGCTCTTTAATTTCATTCTTCCTTTATCATAGGTTTCTCCATAGTTTATATCTTGGTTGTCTGTGGAGGTGGAAACACCAAAATAGGGGTCTGACTGAGGTAGACCCCTATACATACCCCCACCAATTTTCCTCTTCCTTGTGTTTAGGTGGACATGCTTTTTGGAGCTAGTTGGCGAACAGGCTCTTTTGTGAGATCATCTTTGTCACAATAGCTTTAATATATTTACTTTACCACATCAATTTGTATATCTCTTATTTCATAGTTCTATTATCTTCTAGTCATACAAATATTAGCGCACCCAAGAGATTCCAATGCACTGTGATCATCTTGAAATCACACTTCCATTCTTGGGTAGAGATCTACTTGAGTTATAGTGTTGGACCTAAAAACTGGCTCACCTAGCCCTAAAAATAATTTTGGGTCTGCAAAGTGATTGAAGGACCTTATAGTCCCCATCATTCTCATCCCTAGTTTCAAAACACCCCTTTAGAAATAGGTAAGTTACAACAGCCTTCCACTCTTGGTTCTCCACAACCTAGGTCCTTGAACATAGTTGGTCCTCCTCTCTTACATTTTTGGTGAACCCGACATGAACCAATGTTTGTTCAATCACTGTTGTTGAGGCTTTTCCCTTATACCTTGTGATCATTGTTCCCTTGAGTGTTGTGAAGGTTTATGAGCATCACAACCTAGTACACAACCTCTGGGTATATTGTTAGGAGAAGTATACGACACCTTCTGATGGAGAGGAAAAAGGTCACTATTGGTTTCTCTATAGGCCTTTTTGCTAGATCCATCATTGGTCGCACCACACATGAGTAGTTGTCAAGGGGTGAGGTAGGATGCTCTGACGAGACTGACAAAATCCCCACTCCTGAATCTCCCACACCATTGTTGATCGATGAGCATGAGGTTGTTCACATTCCTTTAGAATATGTCTCCACTCTTAGCAAAGTGTTGGGTGACTTGGAACATCACTTGGAAAGAGACCCAAAGTTGGATAGGGTCATCAAGTTATCAATAAACTAAATTATATGGTGGAGAAAGATCAAACATGCATAGAACTCTTGGCTAGTCTCTCTATTCTGACTAATACATGTGCTCCTCCAAAAAATCCTAACATTGTATGAGGGGCCACTTTTGAAGAACATGAGAGTTAGCTAGGAATGTTGATGCCTTCTACATCTATGTATATGGCCGATAGCATACCCTCAATTCGCATCCCCTCTACCTCTAAGGGATCTTAAACTATCAAAGTGAACAAGATCCCCTTGGGTTTTAGCTTCACTCCTCCTATTACCTCTAATCGTGGAGTGTTTGGTGGGATGAGCAGTGGTGGATTTGGTAGTGGTGGTGGCTTCAATGGCAGGGATGGTGTTGGTGGAAGTGGTTCCGATGGAGGTCATGGTGGTGGCTTTGGAAGTGGAGGTGGCTCCCTTAGTGGTGGTAGTGGCTCTGGTAGTGGTTCCAATGGAAGTCACACTAATGGGTCTGGTTGTGGCTCTAACAGTGGTCCTGGAGGAGGTTCTTCTAACCCTATATATTCTAATGACCCTATTCTGAATACTCTTCTTTAGAATATGGGTAAGATGCAAAGCCAGTTGGCAAGTCTATCCCAAGCTTCTACCCAGCCTATCTTCCAACCCTTCTTCTAGCATAGCCCATTTTCGATCACGATTTTGAACACTCCCTTCCCTCAAGGAATGGAGATTCCTAAATTCAAAACATATGGTAGGAAAGGGGACTCACAAACACATGTGTCCACCTTTAACGCCCTATGCACAAATTTCTTCCACCATGACATGTTGATGGAAAAACTCTTCCCTCGATCTCTCAAGGATACAACAATCGAATGGTACTATTCCTTTCCCGATAACTCCATTTTCTCATTTTACCAACTTGTAAACCAATTCTTACAACAATTACAAGCTAACATTGGGTTGAAGATGGCCTTCTTAGATCTCGTCATATGTAAACAATGTGATAATGAAAAAATTATTGACTTCATCATGTGGTATCAAGCACTCTTCTCACAGATCTCATATTTGTTTCCCGATTATGAAATGCAAAAGGTATTCATAGGGAACTTGCAAAGGCCTTAGTGGAAGAAGTTTCCCCTTATGAAATACCCCTCTTTCACACATTTGTGTGCAACCCTATGAGAGTATCAATAGATGGTAGTTTAGTTTAGGGGATCCTCCTCACACTCCCATTCTAAAGGAAAGTCCATTGTATCAATCTCGAGGAAGGGAAAGGTTTTTTGTGAATGTAGTAGCCACTACGGATTACAACGAATTGAAACACAACCAAAATTTCACCAAGTTAGTAGAATCTTATTCTTCCATCTTGAAAAATTTGGTGAAGGATAAGATTCTAACCTTGTCAAACCCTAAAAATCTTAAGGAACTATACCCTAGTTGGTATGATGCATGTACCTATTGTTAGTATCATCAAGTTAATAGACATGATGCCAAAATTTTGTATGCACTTGTGTCATGAGATACATGACCACATTGAGGATGTTACTATTTGTCTTGATGGAAGCAAACAAAATATAAATAAATCAGTGCAAAAAGTGAATAATGAATTGTAGATATACAAAGACCTATTTTTGTCACATTTTGCTAACATGATTTTTAGTCCCACTGATTCTATCACTCAGCCTGAGGCCTGTGTTAACATAGTCATGGTTACTTCCACCACATAGCCTATGATCAATTTTTCAAATGTGACATTCACTTCATAGGACTTACTATTAAATAACAATCCCTCTCCCCTCTATATTCTTGTTCACCTCAATGGTAACATTGTGAGAGGATTCTTAGTAGACCCCACAAGCTGGGTGAATTTTATTATAGGAGATATGGTGTGGCTTAACTCACTACACAATAAAGAGTACAAAGAAACATAATCCACCATCCATACAAATGATGGTCTTTGTGTGAAGCTATATGTCTTGATAACTTTGTCCATCCTAGTTGGACCAAGGTTTGCTAACACAATTTTTGATGTCATTCCAGAGTTGGATTTGTTTAGGATGAAGCTATAGATACCATGGCTAGCTTACATGAATGGAATTTCCTCCATCATTCATAAATTTCTAAAGTTCTCCCATGAAGGTATCGTGCATGTAGTACATAACACTAGATACCAACATTCTTTACATGGTTTGATATAGTAGGGAGTTGATGACAATTCATTTTATATACTATTACTATACTTATATATATATATATATTTATTTATGAGGAACTCTAACCTCGAAATATCAGGCTACCCCTATGCCCTGTGTTTATGTTTCTTACTCTTTTTCTCTTTTCTATATTTCTCTCTTCTTTGCTTGAGTTGTCCCTCTCATGTGTGACAATGCCATTTATACAGCACTTCAATTTTTAGAAAACGCATTTGTTTCCTACAAACATTTCTCAAGAATCTTCAAAAACTCTTTTCAAATAATCATATTATCGACTTGAAACCCTAATTGAATGTGTTTCTTCATAATGGGTTTGCAAAGAAAGAGCTTGAGAACCTTTCTCCAAGGCAGGAGTAACTTCGACCTTCCCCTTGCATGGGGGAATATTCTTCCTTTCGAATTCCTTGATGAAGTGAACATCTTTCAAAAGGATTCCTTGATGGTGAATCGATTCTAGAAAGAAACATCTCTTTCATAATTTTGAACAATGTGTCCCTTGAGTGGACCCCTTCTTTATGCTAGGTTCCCAAGGGACCCATTTTAAAAAATTTCCAACTTGTCAATGGTATGTGTGGCTTTCTGCTTACTTGCCTAAGTGGTTGCTTTCAAACATGTTCTATCTATGCATATTTACATGTCTCTTTATAGGTGCAATTATGAAGCCACTTCTCGAGTCAATGGAGTCCCCTTCCTCTAGTTTCCTCCATGTGAGAGATCTTGTGGGATACCTCTCTATAGGTATGCAAGTCTGTAGGGCTCTTCTTCTAAGCTTCCTTCATGTGAGAAATCTTGGGGCTCGCTCCTCTGCAAGTCTGTGGGTCTGTAGTGTGATTTCTTTGGGTTCCCTCCATGTGAGAGATCTTGGGGGATACCTTCATATAGGTCTAGAGGTCTGTAAGGTGATTTCCTAGGTTTCCTTCATGTGAGAGATCTTGAAGGATGCCTTCCTTGCAGGTTTGCAAGTCTGTAGGGCGCTTCCTTGGCTTCCTCCATGTGAGGCACTATTTTGGGTATCCTTCATGTGAAAGATCTTGGTGGATACCTTCCTTGTAGGTTTGTGGGCCTATGAGGTTCTTTCTTCTTGGAGGTTGCCTCCTTTCAGGTTGATGGGCCTGTATGATGGTTTCATTCTTCAACTTCATAGTTCTATGAGGCTATGAAGTCCTTTTCCTACCCTACACTCTCAAGCTCGCCAGATTGTGATTTGCTTGCTCGATGGTTTAGTTATACATTTCTAACTCTATTCACTATTTGATCTACTTTACCAAATCACTCATTCATATTCGTGCTCACTAAAGTGGGGGAAAAATGTATAGGAGTGAATTTTCACCCCTTACATAAATTCCCCTTTTACACTTCCTTGCCTTAGAAAATCAAATCCGATGGAAAAAATCCACATCATTCCACTGCCTTCATTCCACTTGGCATTTTTTTGTGCATTGGTAGAAAAATAACTATTGGGGATGCCCATGTGATGTGTATATGTCGGTGTGGCACGCTTACATCCCTAATGGATTCCTACGTCTAAATCTAGTAAAGGTGTTACACTTCCCATTGAGGTTGGTTTGTAATGCCTCTCTTTGACCAACCTACCTGAATATAGTTGTTTTTATCATCCCACCTTCAAAAAAACTCTTCTTTCATGCATTTCATCTCTCTAGAAAATATTATAAGCATTCTATTCATCCTCTACACAAGCTCTAGCAATATTCTACACAACCTTTCAAGAATTCTCTTAGAATCCATCACTCTCAAGCAACACTTTGGCACTCCATAGAAGCATCAAAAACACTCCATCAGCTCCGTAGAGTAAGTGTGGAACATCACCATTACATTAGGGGATTGAGTCCTCTCTTTTTCTCCTCCATTAGGTAGTGAGCTCTTGGTGGAGGTTGTAAGCATTTCACTCCTCTCCTCTATGATTTGGTTGAGTAGGAGAATATTGTTTTGTAGTGTTTATTGCACTATTTAATTTCAATATTCCATTATCATACTTTTTTCCTTAGTTTCTATCTTGGTTTTTTGTGGAGGTGGAAACACCAAAATGGGGGTTTGGCTAAGGTAGACCCCTATACATCCCCCCAACAATTTTTCTCTTCCTTCTATGTAGGTGGATGTGCTTTTTGGAGCTATTTGGTGAACAAGCTCTTTTGTGATATCATCTTTGACACCCTAGCTTTAATATATTTACTTTATGACATTTGTTTTTATATCTCTTATTTCATAGTTTTGTTTTGTTCCCTTAAAAATAACTAGCTAGGCCGTCAGCTCATTTTTTGGAAATCCCCACTATATTTTTGGTCTTTTGGTCATACAAACGTCAATGCACTAGAGAGATGCCAATGTTTCGCACTTTAATCCCAGAACCACACTTCTATCCTCAGTTAGAGAGGTACTTGAGGTATAGTGTTGGACCCAAAAACTAGCTTTCCTAGCGCTAAAACTAATTTCAAGTCTACAAAGTGATTGAAGGACCTTCTCGTCCCTAGTTTCAAAACACCCCTTTAGAGTGATGTAAGTTAGGGTAGCCTTCTACTCTTGGCTCTCTATGACTTGGGGCCTTGAATTTGGTTGGTCCCCCTCTCTTACACTTCTATTCTATAGAAGTTGTTGAAGGATAAGATTATAACATTAGAAGATCATCAACCCTTAAGAGAACCTTATCCCAACTAGTATGATGGAAATGCATTCTTCCAGTACCACCATGTCCACAAGCATGATACTAAACATTTTATGTGCCTATTCCATGAGATATAGGATTGCATTGATGATGATATCATATGTTTGGATGGTAAGAAGCAGAATGCAAATAAGTCAGTGGCTATGGTGAATAGTGAGTTTCAAATTTACAAAGACCCATTTTTTGTCTCCCTCTACAAACTTAATCATTGACCCTTATATTACTTCTCCTATGGCCTCAATATACATAAATGTGGTCTCATTTAGTCCTAATCCTCCCTCACAACCTGTGACTACCTCACCAGATGTGGCTTTTATATTGCAAGAGTTACTCATGAATAATAAAGCCTCCCCGCTATACATTCCCACACACCTCAATAGAAACATTATGACAGGAGTCTTAATAAACCTTGATAGTTGAGTGAATGTTATTTTGGAGGATACCTTGCGGATAAATTCATTATAGAGGGAGGAATATGAGAATATGAAAACTGCTATATGTACTCACAATGGTCTCTCTTGCTCTGCATGCCTTTGTAACTCTTTCTGTCCCAATGGGACCTAGGGCTGTGGATACTATTTTTGATGTCATCCCAAAATTTGATCTATTTAGGGTGAAGTTAGGCATCCCTTGGATAGCTTCCATAAATCATAAGTGTCTAAAATTCTCTCACAAGGGTGTCATGCATGTCACGCATGACACTAGGTATCAACCATTAGTATCCCATGGGGGGTTACTACTTGGATTACTTTTGGCTCTCCCCATATGGTCTGCTTCCTCCCAAAATGGACCTACTTTATCAAAACTATGTCAAGCACAAGACTAGGGGTAAAGGACAACCGAAAGTGACTCACCCTGTAGCACAACAACATGTTGGCTCTTCCTCTCAAAAGGGGAAGGGACAACCCACCCACACTCAAGGCCCTGGGTATGTGCAGGATCATCATGGAAAAAATAGGCCCTTAAGTGGAAAAAAAATTAGAAAAACCAAAGTTAGAAAATTTGATATAAAAAATTTGAATAATTTATCTATATTGTTTCAAAAATATGTAAGAATAAAATCTGTAGCAAATTGAATGTAGTTTCTAAACTACTAGGTTTATTTTTAAAAAAAACTTCTATTTGGTGAAAATTTTAAATTTCAAGGCAATAGTACTTAAATTTCAACAAAAAAATAAGAAGTAGGTGTCTGTCTGACCACCCTAACCACAATAAAATGATAATATTTTTTATAATATTTAATATATAAGTAGAGGACTCATGTACTGATGTGATGCATATTTTTTAATAATTTTTTTCTAAGTAAATAAAATATAAAAAACTTGTATGTCTAACCAACTTAACTTGGCCAAAACTTCATGAAATTCATTTTTTTTAAATCCTATAGTATGCAAAGCATATAATGTGATGCATGTTTTGGATTCAAAAAATGTGATACCATTTGAAAGCTATAGATGTTTTTCAATCAACCTATGAATTAGAACTTTAGTCATGATTGAAATAGAAAATTAATAATAATAATTTATAAAATTCAAAGTAAAGCATAATTTATAATGGTGGAAAGTTGAGAATATCCTTTAAAAACCCTTTTTGTTTCATCAATTTTGGGTAAAAAAAAGGTTGTCAGCCACATACCCTACAAATACCCATCATATTGCCACTTTTTGGCCCATCATTATCCTACACATAACCCCCTTCTTCTTCTTCATCCACTATCCCACCTATTGCTTCCTCCCATCCTATTGTGGCACCATCGAATTTTTCTCCCATGTTTTTTGTGGGGATTCTGATGGTGCGTTCTTGGAAGAAGCTCAAGAATCCAACATTTGAATTTCCTATCTTACCCATAGTTCCTTGGCTCATTTTGTATGGTAAGGGGAAGGGTATCAATGGGGTTTCTTCTATGTCTTACCCTCTATGGCCTCCTACTAATCCTACCTCTAAGTTCATGAGTGGGAAGAGGCCCATTGCTAAGGTGTTCAAGCCTACACCTCCTACTATCATTGCATCCTCCTCTCCCTCTCTTCCTCATGTTCCTATCTAACAGTCCCTCCTTCTACCATAAATGGATGTGATGGATAATTTGATGGTTGAAAAAGATCCTTACATCCCTTCTCATGCCATGACCTCTAGCTCTTGGAGCCATGGAAATTTCCTTGTGTGAGAGTGCAAGCATCAAAGGATGTCTCTGGTCACCAAGCAAGCCACCTTGCAGAAGAAGGGGAACCAATAGCTCTAACTTTGGCATCTTGTTTTATTTCCTCCCCTTCCACTCCTTTTGCTTCAGTTCCCCCCACTTCATTCTTGCTCCTAGCTCCCCTTGCAAGCGTGAACAATCCTCACCAGAAGAGGGTGTAGGTATTCATTTCTCCTTCGGCAGAGCCTCGCATTTTGATTTCCCTTCTAGAAATCCTACCCTTTTTGAAATTCATGGACATTTGAAATACCTTAGTGGTGTATGTTGCATTTTTTTCCTCTTCCTCCTTTCCCTTTGGGTCATCCATGAGGATCTCACATCCTCCAATGAAGTGAAAGATGGAGGATGACCCAGCTAGCAATGGGGGCCAAAACAAGGGTCACCTTCTTCAGAGGAGTGGTTATGCACTGGATTGTGTCATCCTAATGATGAAGGAAGCCTTCATGTCCCCATAGTTCGTCACTTTTCCCAACTCTCTTGGTGAGGCTAGCAATGGATCTCAAGAACCACCTCCATCACCCACTAATGTGATGCATGATACTCCTATAAATTGCATGTTCAATTTTGTAGATGATGTCTCGACCCTATCGATGACCATATCGGTGATCTTTGTAAGATCATTGAAATTCACCTCATAGGAAATAAGTGGAGAAGACCTCGAGGGCCCTTATTCCTTAGCTCTTATTGCAGGAGGGTCAAAGGGTACTCTCCTTGATATTTTCCCCTTGCAGGCTTGTCTTCCCTCCCCTTATGATGATATAGACTAGGAGAACAATGACCTCTTGGTTAATGAGGACTAGGGGGCACGTCTTCTTTATCTATAGGTTATAATGTGTGTGTATTGTGTCCTCTCATGCTTGTTTTATATGCTTTTGTATGACCCTTGTCACCCTCGTAGGTTCTTGGATACAAGACTGTTGTTGTTTTGTAAAAATTCTACTATTTGTTACAAAATTCTTCTCTTTTTGGTGTATTGATTTTCAACAATTGAGGATGGTGCAAAGTGTTGGGGGAATTTAGGCCTCCCTTCCATTGATCCAATTTTTATTTCTAATTTTTTTTCATGTGCCCTTCTTCACATGGTCTGATATAGTAGGGGGTTGATGATATTTATTTATATATTATTATACTTATCTATCTATATTTATGAGCAGTTCTGACCCTAAAATATCATATCCCTCTATCTCATGTTTGTTATGTCATTTCTTGTCCTTTCTCTTTATCTTTTATTTTCTTTCTTTGTGATGTTGTGGTTCTCATGTGTTGTCCCTCGTGCATGTGAAAGTATTACCATGGTTACATCTCATTATGTTATTTAGTCCACAACATCACCTCCATTCTTTCTTTTCTATCTTTAGGATGTCACGTGCCTTTGGGTTTGGTACACACCATCCTAAGGAGGGCCTATCACACCGCTTCAATTTTCAAAAGGTGTATTCGGTGGCCAATGAATCTCATCTTGAAAATATCTATTTTTAAAAAGTTTCTTTCTTCAACATGGATCTCTAGATGAATTTTTGTTTCATCACAAATTCATAACATAGAATCCAGACTTACCCGTGTGAGGGAACATTCTTTCTATCAAATTTCTTGATGAAATGAATGTTTCAGAAGGAATCCTTGATGCTAGAATAATTGGAAAAATATTCTATCTTTGTTCAAAAATGTTATTTCACTTTTGAAAAGAGCATCCCTTGAGTGTATCCCTTTCCTTTTTAAGGGTTCCCATGGGATCCCTTCGAAAGCTCTTTCCTCAATTATTGACTATTTGTGTGACTGTTTTCTCATCTGCCTGTGTGGCTTCTTTTTGACATCTAACATGGCACTTTGAAGGTGTAATTATGAAGCTTATTTTCAATCAAAATTTGTGGAGCCTCTTATAATTGATTTTCTTTAGGACTGAGCACCTGGGGGGTGCCTCCTTCACAAGTTTGAGCACCTGTGAAACACTTACATCCTATGAGATATATTTGTTCAACTGTGTAGCTATGATGACCAACAAAGCCCTTTTGTTCACCCTTCCATAGGTCTATCGATTTATGGTGAACTTTGTTCATCTCTCCTTGGGTATGAGAACCTAAGGATCCAACTCCTCTTCCTATGCTTTTGGGTGGGTCATATTGTGGTCTACTTCCTCAACAGTTCATGTATACATTTCTAAACTATTTCAATCTAGTTACCTCCCATTTGGTAGCACATATGCTCACTAAAGTGGGGGAAAATGTAATGGAGTGAATTTTCACCCCTTGCAAATTCCCAGTTTGCATCCCTTCACCTTAGAAAACTTAAATCTGATAATGCATTTCTACTTCATCCACTTGATCTTCACCCACTTGGTGGTTGTTTGTAGTGTCAGTAGGGGAATTTTTTTTGGGGATCATTCTTGTGAAGTGCATGTAAATCTACATGGTGATAATTTATCCTGACAAGATTCTCATCTTTTTAATCTACAAAGGCATTACACTTCTCCATTGGCGATGAAGAGTAATGTCCCTGCACCCTTGACCAACCTTGAACTGCTCTTTTGGGCTACTATTCACTTCAAAACAATTTTTTTCTTCATCCAATCCATCCTCTACACACTATTCTTGATCTTCTACACTCAACTCGCTACTACATGCTCCATTTTCTCACAATTGTTGAAGTTCTAAAGTGTTACTCTATTAGGTTTCACTTTTTTTTTGTGGTGATGATTCCATATTCAAGCCTGTGAGCTCACATCTCACTTTAAATGCTCAAGGGAACCTTGTTTGGGAGGTGAAATCCATTAATTTTAGCATCTCCATTTTATTTACATAGCATAGTGTTGTTTCCATTTCTTTCTTTATCATATTTTCCATCTCGTGGCTATTTTGGTTTTTCATGGAGGTGGGAACACCAAAACGAATGGGGGTATGACTACAATAAGCCTCGAAACTACCCCAACAATTTTCCTTGTTCTAATGTGTGCAACTTTTATGTTTTTGTGGAGCTTGCAGGAGGCTAGACAATTCATAAGTTGTATTTCCACCACCTTTCACTCTTGTCGAATTCTAGTTAGAATATTAAAGCATATCTCTCATTATTCTATTATTTTATCAATTTCTACTTTTGTTATTGCATTAAACTATGCTAGTTAAGTAGTTAGCTCATTTCCTAAGGTTTTACACTGTATTTTTGTAGAGAAGGGGGATTCGCTACTCATGAGTTATCTTCATTTAGAGAGCCTCACCAGACAAACTTCCCTCAACTACCTTAAAAACAGTGTAAGAGTTCTAGAATCAGAAAGAGTATGTCATGAAGATTCTCTAGAGAAAGTAACAAGATCTTAGCCAAAGGAAAACAACATGGGATAAGGATGACAGTGTAGCACGCTGGCATCCAAGAGGAATGTTGGTGTCTCATATGGACTAGAAAGTGAGAATTTCACAGAAAATAGCTAAATGAATACTAGCAATCTAGTTACTAGGAACTCTAAAAGTACTAGAAAATAACATAATCTAATAGAACTAAAGCAAAGTAAAGAATAAATGATAAACTAAGAGAATAAGAGATAGAAAAATTCTCATGATAACCCAAGAAATGAAGCCTCTAGCTAGTAGATATCTTCAATACCTATGCCTATAAGATTGAGAGAAAGTGTTGGTGTTGTATAGGGGTTTGCCTCAGTCAAACCACCATTTTGGTGTTTCTGCCTCCATGGATAGCTAGATAGATGGAGAGATGAACTGAAATGGAAAAACCATGTGGTGAAAGAAAAACACACTTCAGGAGTAGAACTTACACCACAAAATAAGAATGATAAAAGCCATCCCTGCTCGAGGAGGAGAACCCAAATCATGAAGTAGAGATGTAGTAGACAGGGGATATGGAATCTTGGGATGCTTACAAGAATAAGACAAGGGAGCTGTAGTTGCAAGGCTTGAGGAAGCCAAAGAGGGAGAGCAAAGAAAAAATAGAGGGTTGTGAGAGCCAAGATAGCTACAAAGAGTGTTGTGAGAACATTAGAGTTCTTGAAGCTACTATAAAAAGTTGTATAGAGCTATGCAAGCAAGATAATAAGAGCAAGAGAGGAGGAAAAGACAAGAGCCAAAGCTGGAGATGAGCTGGAAAGATTCAAAGAGAGAAAATAAGGTAAAAGATAACATTTAAAGAGAGAAGAGAAGCAAAAAGAAGCTTCTTAGCTATTTACAAGGAATCTTGAGTTGTTACCATCGAACAAAGGAGGTGACAAGTGGAAAACATACACGAAAATAGTCATTTAAATGTTGAAATGTCACAAGATGCTAGCATGGTGTATGGACATCCATGTGAAAAACTAGTGTTTGGACATGTCACACTAGAAAACAACACAAATGGGAAAATCACAAGGTTCGATGCAAAGCTGACACATGAGGGTGGTTGTTGAAAAGAGGTGTTGAGAATCTTGAGAAGGGAAAAGGGCTAATGCAGGGGCTAAAATTATCTTGCACAAGATGCTAAGGGAGTGGACACTAAAGCAGATACAAAAATGCAGTGAAATTGCAAGGGGAAAAATTTTACGACATTACATTTTTCGCTAACTTTAGTAGGCATATGAATCTACACTAATATGCATGCTAAAGGAAATCTACTAAACAAAAAAAAAATTATTATTCCAAAAGGATATTGTAGAGGAAGTAGATAACTCTATGAACCATAGAAGCATTCCACCAGGCTAAAGACCTACAAAACAAATGCATTATACAATAATGTTAGAACATAAAAAACTAAAGGATTTGAGTCAACAAAGTGAAAGATACCTCAATCTGAAAGGTTGTCTCAATACTATTCATCATCCCCAAATTAAGAAATAACACACTTAGAAGAATTCCAAAATGAAGAGAAGAAGGCCATATACTCAGGATGAAGAAGATGTGGATCTTTGATCCATTATATACAAAAGAGAAGAGAAAGAAGTATATACATAGGATGAAGAAGATGCAAATCTTCCATTTGGTATATGCAAAAGAGAAGAGAAGAGAAGAGAAGAGAATTTATGAAAGAGATGGAGAAGCTAGAAAGGAATAAAAATTCTAAGAGAGATGGCTCCACAAGTCCTCAGACCAAATGAGAGTTTGAACAAAGCACACCGAAGGCCCGCAAACCAACGATGGAAAAATCTTGTCGGATGAAAGTGTCTCGCAGGCCCATAAACCTATAAGGAGGCAACACCCAAGATCTCTCACATGAAGGAAGCCTTGTGAAGTATGCACCTTATAGGCTCACAGACCTACAAGAAGGTATCCCCCAAGACCTCTCACATGAAGGAAACCTAGATGAAAGTGCCTTATAGGCCCATAGACCTATAAGGAGATGTATCCCAAGATCTCTTACATGGAGGAAACCAAAAGGAAAGATCACCTTACATGCCATAGATCTACAAGGATGCAACCTCCAAGATCTCTAACATGGAGGAAACCCAAAGGAGGATACTCTACAGAGTCACATTGGAAAGTGGCTTTATAGGAACACCTACAAAGTGACATGTTTACACACAGATAAAGCATGTTTGAAAAGAAAGTGAACACACAAGCAGACAAGTGGACAGTCATGTAGTCTTTCAACAAATTGGAAATATTTAAAAGGGGTCCCTCAGGAACCCTTCAAAATAAAAGGGTTCCATTTGAGGGATGTGCTATTTAAAATGCAAGGTATACTGAGGTTTCCCCCAAGCTAGATGTGAATGAATTCGTTCGAAGGAGAAGATTTCAAAGGGGGTTACCTCAAGAACCATTGAAAATTGAAAAAGTGGTCCACTCAAGGGATGCTTCATTTGAAAGACATAGAGAAGAGAGGGGGTCCTAAGAAGGACGTACATCTCTAGAACAAGTCATCACTGCTCCCAACATATAGGGGAGGAGAACTAGATACTTAGAACATACATGATTGAGGTAAACCTCAACATCACTTTTCATGTAAAGAAAATGTGGGTGCATCAATTAAATAGGTATTTGTTGGCAAAAAAATCACAAAATTGTCATATTTTATCCTTCAAGGCATTACATTCACTAGTGGAATGGCCAGACACTTGATGGTATGCACAAAAAGAATGTTTTTCTTTATCATGTTTGTAAGATCACTTAAGAAGAGGAAGAGTAATCAAGTAGGCTTTTAGAAGCCTTAACATAATGTGCTCTTGCTTAAATAAAGAATGATGAGAAATAAGAAAACCTTTTTCTTATGAAGGAATGTTTGACTACTCAAAAGAAGAAGTCTTGAAGATAGCAAAAAATGGAGGATATCCATGGAGAGTATTATTCTTGCAATGGGGATCATACTCCTCTATGGAATCACCATTATCCTTCTTAACATGACTACTAACATTATCCTCTTTAGTAGAAGTGTAATCATCTTCCTTAGAAGGAGGGCCAACACTGTGAACATTACAATTTATGTTCACATTATCCTGCGATGTAAAAAAAGTAATCATCTTTGATAGCAGGTTTGGATGATGTTATCGGAAGGCTTCAGTGGACTAGGTTGACTTTATATTCTCTAGTGAAGGATTCTATAAAGTATAAATAACCTCAATCGTCACCAAGATATGCATTTTCTTGAGAAGAGGTTTACTTAGGATTTCTTTCTTTAGAAGGATCTTCTTCAGGGACATCTATCTCAAGAGTATCCTTTGTATTAGGTATTGCTAGAGTAAACATCAACACACTCAAAGATAATGAAGGGATAAGAGTAGGAACAACTAAAACCTAACCAGAAACTTCCATCTCACATAAGTGCATAGTGTGAGGGTCAACCTTAACTTTGACTACTTGATTTTTGCAAATAAAATTAATAGATTTATGCAACGTAGATGGGACTGCACCCATAACATGGATCCATGTTCTACTAAGAAGAAGGTTATATGGTTATTTTTCTAATATGACATATGCAAGGGTGGGTACAATAATAGGTCCATGTTGCAGAGGTAATACTATTGTACCCAGAGCTCATCACCCAACATTATCAAACCCATGAATAACAATAGAAGAAGCATTAAGAGAAGATGAATCAATATTATTCTTAGGAAATAGATCAATGCTACATACATTGAGTGCCAAATTGACATCAACGAGAGTACGTCTAATACCAATTTTATTAATGTTAACTATGATCATTAGAGGGTAAGCTTGCTTCTGTACTTTCAAAGGCAAGAGTTCCTATGGATAGAACATAATATTCAACAAATTTGCATGAATATACACTATCAACACATTAACATCCATCATCCTAGTAGAAGAAGGAAAGAGGATATTTTGCATGGATTCCTAAAGTATACCTTGGTAAATTGGAACAAATTGAAGTAAGTCCCATAGTGAGATCTTAGCCAAAGTAATGTGAAGTTGGTTGACAAGATCATAATCACTAGGTGATTTAGGCATGGTTATAGGTGCTTGTGAAAGGCTTAGTTGTCTATTTGGTGATATATAAGAGGAATACATAGAAAGATTGAGAGAGTCACTCTCAAATAGGAAACCATTAATAGAACAAACCCTTTTAGGAGAATGACTAGCTAGAGTTAGGTAAATAGCAGGTCTCTTAGGCATATAGGGGGCTACAGAGACAGATTACATTTACAGAATCATCACAACTAGTAGAAGAATTATTTGAAGAAATATTCTCAACATCAATCCAAGGAGGATCAGATGTGGAAGGAGATTCATAATGCACTAATGCATTGTCTCTAGAGGAGAGTGCATCAAAACAAAGATGAGATTCATCATTTACCAATGCAACATCTCTAGAAGAGAGTGCATTGGAATGAATAGAAGGTAGTGTAACATTAAGAAATTTGTCAATGATTTCATCTTCTTGCAACAAGATATCCTCCAAGGAAAGAGGAATTTCATGAAAAGGATCAAAGATATCTAGTGACATAGGCAAAGCCAAGTCACCATCACATGCATCAAATGGAACATCATTAAAACTTTGTATAAGATTGGAAACTAAAATAATAAAAGAGGATAATAAATTCATTTTGAAAATAGTAAATTAAATATGATAAATAATTAATAAACAAGTCAATTAATCCAAAACTAAGAAAAACCAAAAATCTAGTTCTTTTCAATTTTTTTGGTATTTTCTAGGTTCTAGTTGTAGACATCTAAATTTGATCACTCCCATATGATCAAATTCACCTTTTTATTCATCCATTATGTCATTATTAATTTATTTAATTAATATTATACTTTCTGCCTAAAGTCCTTAAAGTATTTAATTTAACAATTAAATGCTTTACCTTACACCTTTTTCCTCTCTAAATTAAATAAATACATCAATTTATTTAATTTACTAATTTTAACCTTTTTGAATAAAATAAATTTAAAATTCTTCCTTTTTCTCTCTCCTCAAGTCACATCCTCGATAATCTCTATTTAATCTAGATTAATTTAATTAATTTATGATTAGGATGTGCATCCTCTTAATCAAGGATTAATGTCACATCCTCCTACATTTGCCACTTTCTTTTAATCTCTTGTTAATTATCCTAATCATGTGTTTGTACAACCTTAATCAAATTCATTAGCCACATTTAGCATCCCTTTTTAGTCAACCTTTCCATATTCCTTTCTTAGTATTGACCCTCTTTCTCATGTGAATTTTTAATATACATTTATTCATCCTAGGTCTCTCTCCTCCCCATGTGAATTTTTAATTCACATTTATTCATCCTAGGCCTCTCTCCTCCCCATGTGAATTTTTAATTCATATTTTATCCTTCGAAGACTTCTAGAACATTTGAATTATCACCTCATCCACATGTGACCAACTCCCACCTTTTTGGAGACCCTCTCTTACCCACTAGATTCTCCCAAATATGTGAAGTTTTAATTCACATTTAATTTTCCAATCACTTTCTCATTTCCCATGGAGATTTTTGAGGAAATCCAAAATTCCTCAAATGTCACTTTCATTCTCACTTGGGGACAAGAATTTTCTTTTTGAGAAAATCTTCACTCCCCAAGGTACTTTCAAGGTACTTGTCCTTCCTCCACATCATGTACCCTCCTTCCACCTCACTTACACATCATCACACCCTTAGCCACTTCACATTCCACATGTCAAGATGTGAGGGCTTGTGAGTCCTCAACTCACCATAGCCATTCATCTTGGCCTTTTTGGATAAATCTCAACCATTGAATTCTCTAGAGAACTCAAATTCCTCTATAAATACTCATTTTCTATGGAATTTTCAACACTTAGTCATTTTAACACCCTCATGCTGCCATTTTGAGCACTCAACTCACAAGAATTTATTTTTACTTATCCAAACCATTCTAACCATTAGCATTTTCATTCTATAATATAGTCAATCTTGCATTTAGTCATATCAATAGCCATCTAGGGAGCACACAAGTATTGAAAATCAAGGGCCAACCAAGGAATTTTAGCTGCAAAGAGAAGGTATAATCATTTGCAATCTTCTTTCATCTTATTTCTTTGCTTTATCATTCCTTAGGCTAATCTTTGAGGTGTTCCTTGTGTTTTTGCATTTGAATTTTTGTTGTTTTGCACCATTAGAATAGGTAAAACTCAAGGATACACATTTCTGGCATGCCCAGTGGGACTCACAAATGTGTTTTTTTACTTTACATTCGCTATTGTTGAAATTGTTTGTAGGTATAGGTTGTAGAGCAGTGACCATGCCCTCTAGTTCACTGCAGAGGGGTGACTACGCCCTTTGGTTCACTATAGAAAGGAAGCTACACCCTCTGGTTGACTGTAGAATGGCGGCTACACCTTTTGGTTGACTGCAGAAAGGTGACCATGCCCTTGGATAAAAATTTGATTTTTGACATTTTTCTGGAGTTGGGTGATTATGGACCCATTTAAAAATCTATTTTCTAACACTTTTTTGTAGTTGGGCGGCCACACCCTTGATTTAAAAATCTATTTTTTGACATTTTTCTGCAGTTGGGCGACCACGCCCCTGGTTTAAAAATCTAATTTATGACATTTTTCTATAGTTGGGTGGGCACGACTCTATTTAAAATTTTGATTTTTGACACTTTTCTACAATTGGGTGGCCATGCCCCTAATTTAAAAATTAGTTTTCTGACATTTTTTTGTAGTTGGGCAGCCATGCCACTGATTTAAAATTTTGTTTTCTGATATTTTTCTGCAATTTGATAGCCACACCCCTAATTTAAAAATCTGATTTTTGACATTTTTTTTGTAGTTGGGCGGCCATGCCCTTTTTTAAAAATATGATTTCTGACACTTTTCTGTAGTTGGGTGGCCACACCCTTGATTTAAAAATATGTTTTTCTAACATTTTTTTGTAGTTGGACAGCCACACCCTTAATTTATAAATTTGTTTTCTAACATTTTTCTACTATTGGGCAGCCACACCCCTAGTTAAAAGTTTAATTTCTAACATTTTTTTGCAGAAGGGTGATTGCGCCCTAGTTTAAAATTTGCTTACTAACACTTCACTATAGAAGTTCAACTATTCCCTTTTGATTTTTGTAGAAGTTCAAGTGTGCCCTCCCGCTCACTGCAGTGGGGCGGATACATCCCAAAACAACACAATTTGGAAGGTAAACCAACAATATTAGCGTTGTTTTTGCTCCCATTTTTTACTTTTTTTAGATCCTAACCCCCTAAGATTGTTTTTTGCAAGGATTTTTTTTTTTTCTAACATTTTATAGCATATTCTTGTGTAATTGACGAAGAATGAAGGATAAAGCAGCTAACATTTATTTGTAGGGCTATCCATTTGCTCAAATTTTAAAAGCTATTCTTGTTTTTTTGCATAGATATTTTTGTTTTTTCTAACATTTTATAGCATATTCTTGTGTAATTGACGAAGAATGAAGGATTAAGTAGCTAACATTTATTTGTAGGGCTATCCATTTGCTCAGATTTTAAAAGCTATGCTTGTTGTTCTTGTTAATCTAAGAACATAGTTTAATTAGGGGAAGTAATATTAATTGCTTGTTGTGTATGTTTTTGTGTCACCCAAGGGGGCATTAGTTTGTTTTCACTTTCCTTTTGTACTTTGTGTGGGCCTGGGGAGTAGTTGGAAATGATTAGTGCCTTCTTTTTAGTGGGACCTACTTGGGGATTTCATCACCTCAAGGGACAATTCTAACCATGCATACTGACAGGGTATATAAAGAGGGGAGAGTGAAATTTGTACCTCAATCTAGTCACATCATAATTGAAGTGTCGAAGCTAGGGTGATACCTAGATAGACGTGAAGAGTTGGTCTGAGCCTTTTAGTATCTCGCTAGGGTTCCTGACTCATGCTTGTGATGGGCTGGTGTTCATGGTTGTGCCTCACATACTGAGAGTATATCGAGGACTCCCTAGAAGCCTTGTACATCCTAGATTAAGACCTTTGTTGGCCATACCCTTAACACTAATCATAGGATTGTGCTCATTTGAAGTGTCTTCTTATGAGAAACCAGTAATTTTTTTGACAAGTTAGCCTTATCATCATCATTTTAAGTCCTTTCCATAGTCATTTCCATCTAAACCAAGTCCTATTTATCGTAGAAGGGTGGTCAAGCCCTCCTTATTACCACAAAAGGGTGGTCACACCCTCCCAATTACTACAGAAGGGCTGTTGTGGCCTCCTGATTACTGCAGAAGGGTGGTCACACCCTCTTGATTACCGCAGAAGGGCGGTCATGCCCTCCTGATTACTACAGAAGGGTGGTCACGCCCCTGCAACTTATTGTAGAGGGGCGAACTTGCCCCTGAACATTCAATTTCACCTCGTTTAGTCATTCCAAACCTTTGTTTAGTCACTCCAAACCTTCGTCTAGACATTCCAAACCTTTTTTTAGTCTGTTCAAATCTCTTTTTAGTCATTTTGAGCCCCTTTCCACCCATTTTGATAGTCATTCTTCCACTCTAGGTTATTGCTCGCCTTGTTCCAAGCATCATTCATTTGTTTTGAACCTTCGTTCATCCATTTCGAGAGTCATTCTCTTCTTTGGGATGTAGAAACAACAATTTTTCATGAGTTTTCTCATAGAGGGGTGGACTTGCCCTCTAGTTTACTACAGTGGGGTAGACCTGTCCCTAAACAGGACCCTAAAGTGGGTGTTTTCACTTGCCATTTTGGTCGTTTTGTCAAATTTTCTTTTTTTTCTTACCATTCTTAGCCATTTTTGCCTATTACCACCATTTTAAGTGATTTCCCCATCAATTTAGGTGAATTTTCTTCTTGCATAGCAAATTTTTTCTTCCAATTAGTCAGTCCATTCATTCACTCCAACCCTAAAATGAGTGTTTTTTCTTGATGTTTTAGTCATTTTGTCAGCCGTTCTTTGTCATTTTCGGTCATTCTTTCCTGTTCCCCTTAGGATAGGTGGACCTACCCACAAAGGGGAAATTTTTTCCTCTAGTTTATTGTAGTAGGTCAAACTTGCCCCTAAACAAGACCCTAAAACTGGTGTTTTTGCTTGCCATTTTGGTCATTTTGTCAGCCATGCTTTGTCATTTTCATCCGTTCTCAACCATTATCACTCATTACAACCTTTTTGAGTGAGTCCCCCATCAATTTGGGTGAATTTTTTTTTGCATAGTCAATCTTGTCTTCCATTTAGTCAATCCACTCTCTATTCTAAAAGAAATTCATCCATTCCATTCACCCATTCTCTCTATTCTGAGAGCCATTCACCCATCCTGTTCACCTGTCTTGTTGACTCATTCACTCGTTTCGAGTAAACGTTCATTCATTTACTTGTTTTGAGTACCCGCTCATCCATTTCAAGCTTTTATCTCCTTGTTTTGAGAGTTTGTCTCCCCTTTTGAGTGATCTTTTACCAGTTCTGAGTGCTTGTTCATCCACTCCTATCATTCATTCCCCCAATCCAATCATTTGTTTCCACAATGCAATCACCTACTCCTATCATCCGTCTACCCTATCCAATCATCTACCTAACTGATCCAATCAATCATTTTCCCCATCCACATCCCTTGAACATCATTTCAAAAGTTATTATTCAAATTGACCTAGGTGTCTAAATCTACTTAGGATTTTCATCCATCCTAAGTTAATCATCATTGGCCTAATCAATTCACTTTCAATCTCAAGGTGGATTTAGTGCCACAATCATCCATTTATCCTTTAATCTGATCAATCAGTATCCTACATCACCTAGGGTAATATCTAAATGGGGTTTTCCAATCCCTCTCATCATCCTATCTAATCCATCATTTTATCTTATCCATCATCAATTAATCTTATCCAATCCAATCACATCCCTATCCAATCACCTTTGACACTATCAATCTGTTTCCATCTCAAAGAAGATTTAGTGTCGTAGTCATCCTTTAATAATCAAAATCAATCCCATCGCATCATCCAATCATCCTAATCTGAGCTTTAATCCAATCCTGATTTGAGCTTGACCTAAATCCTAATTTTAGCTTTAGTCTGTCTCCATCCAAAATCTTTGATCCATTCTATTTATCCTTTCATCATCATGAATCCTTATCCTCCATTAATAGTAGTCAAAAGAAACCCTAATTACGTTAACAATGATAACAAAATCCTTGTCGATCAAGAGGTATATGATGTGGATCCCCTTGATACTATCATTGCTAGTAAGCTTTTCCTAACTGCTTTGCAAAATCCAATCCCCTCTCTAAGCTATCTTGTTACATCCGCACCTAATAATACTCCTTATGCTACCTTTGACAAGGTACATCCATTATCTTCATCACTCATATATCCATCATATCCTCCCTCTACATCATCTTCTTATCCAACATCCATGTCTTCTTATCCCAATCTAGTATCCCAACATCCCTATTATATTCCCCCGTCCACACTTACATACCCCAATCCTTCATCCACATATTCTCGCTATCCTAATCTTCCATACCAGTATACCTATCATAATCCTCCTTATCATTCTACCCATCCTAATCCTACATTCACTTCTTATCCTAACCCTACATCCACACCATCCACATCCTCCTATCGTAATCCACCATCTGAATGTCCCTATCTTAATTCCTCATCTATGTCCTCCAACACCAATCTAGAATCCATGTCCTATCAAATCACACCATCCCCATATCCTTACCTTAACCCTCCATCCAATCCTAATCCCCCATCTACTCCCCATCCTACATCCAATCCCATTCCCCCATCTAATCCCAATCCTCCACCAATCCCTAATCCTTCATCCAATCTTACCTCACCATTTAAACCTATAATATGCAAATTTATCACTCTAGAAGTTCTCCAAGGACTCATGACAAAGAAGCCATTGCCAACTCCACCACTTGAAATCATGGAACCATGCCATCCCAATTTGTCATCCATGGCCACTAATGATGATACCCCTCTCCAACGCATAGTTATCATTGATGCTATCACCCCTAGCACCACTCAAACTATCAAAACCATCACATCCTCTGAACCCATTGATCCCCCATTTCCTACTCCAAAATCAGTTGATCCCATCAAAAATAACCAAATCCAACCCACTCCTACACATAGATCCTCCCAACCCATCATAGATCCACAAATCCAATCCACTCATCCCACTCCCAGTATCACTGAAATCCTCCCTCATGAACTTCATGAATCCTCCACCCTTCTATCTCACCCACTTGAAGAACCCATCCAACAAGCCTCCATTATCATGCCACCTACACAAGAAGAAACATACCAAGAGCTTGATCCAAAGCATGCTAGCATACCCTCTTCTCCTGATCAAGATCCTACCATCCCATCTAGTCCACCTCAAGATCATAGTCCCCCATCCATTCCATCCCATGATCTCCTTGATCCCACCACTCTATCTCATGAGCCCTTATCTCCATCTCTATCGCATGAGCCCTTATCACCCACTACCACAGATCCAAATAGTATCATGTCACCTAATCCCTCTCTTGATCCCTCACCACTCACTCCTCCTAATCAGGATACTGCTACCCCATCACCACCATCTCATGATCCTCCATCATCACCTATACCTACTATCCCCACACCACTTTTATATCCCCTTGGTACTCTCACATTCTTCCATGGTGGTCTCCTTGTTGAAGAAAAAAAAAGCATATATACCATCCATCATCCTCCTCCTAATAATGGATTCGTATCATTCTTCCAAAATAACAATAATCCTATCATGGATCAAATGCTTAAGAACATGAACTATCAAGGAAAAGGTTTAGGCCTTCATGAGCAAGGTATTTTAGAGCCCATCCAAGTCAAAGAACTTTGTATGTAAGGTCTTGGCCCTAGTTCCAAAGACTCGCAATCTAATGATGTTGGTACAACCTCTATACATCCTCAACAAGCCCCTTCTTCCAAAAGAACTATAAGCTCTTCCCATCACTCCACCAGATCATATGTTTCCATCCCTCTTCCTCCATCGTATCACCTCAAAACAACTTTCTATATTCCTCCTTCATCTTCTCCATCCATTTTGGGTCATTACATCCCTCCATCCACCATCTCCCATCCTTCATCTATTCCATCCATCTTGGGTCCTTATGTTTCTCCACCCACTACGTCTATTTTGGGCCCTTATATCCCCAAATCACCTCCTCCATCTTGTCCTATTCATATTTTCATCCATTCATCACCTATCCATATCACCCATCATAAGCATTCCACTCTCATATCCCATATTCAGGATCAACAAAGGCACATACCAGCACATCCTTCATCCACATATAATCCTCAGAATCCTACCACCATCGTTCCACACCATCCTTCTCCTTACACCCATCCCATTGCTATTAAAAGTACTTTGGATGCCAAAATAAAAAAATGAATCAATCTAAACATCCACATGAATCTAAAGCTTCTCATGTCCCCTCTAAACGACATGTTGAAGGAAAGAAAAATAAAATCCAAAATCAAAATCAAATCCATAGCCTGCAAAGGTCCACCAAAGTAAAGATCAAAACCATGTGGATCCCAAAGAAAAAAGATGCAACAGGTTCAAATGAAAAATATGTAACAACATCCAAAGTTTCTAATCAAAATCTAATAATTTTCATCCACCCTCTCCTAAATCAGTTTTGGGTCCCTATGTCCCAAAATTCACTATCCCATCTCCTCCATTATCCCCAAATTCTCCATCCATTAATCCTCTTATCATTTCACATCCATCACCGTATGTGCTAATGTTGATCTTGAACTCACCACCCCATCACACACCTACCCCATCATTCTATCCATACCCTTTCCAATCTCCCATCCATTGTCCCACATACCTCCCCCATCAAATCCCTCTAATTCATCCTCTTACATAATCTATTTATCCTAATATGGTTGTACCAATATCTAATCGTCACTTGAAACATGGGCTCTCAACACCTTGTATGGAACTTGATGCTTGAATCCTTCATCCATCTCCTTGTCGCATGTCTTCTAAATCCACTTATCTACCTCCCTATCCTTATCCATCTCATTCCGGATGCTATCCAAAAAGTTAAAAAAAAGTAAAGAAAAATAATTCGTCCAATGGTGAAAACTTGGGAAATAAGCACCTTGCATAAGTACCATGATGAAAACCTAGAAAACATGCATCATGTGTAAATCCCCATCTGTCTTTTTTCACACATGGGGTCAGCTTCCTGATATGCATCCCCTCCATCCACTATGCTTCTTGCTATACATCCCCTACATCCTTTTCCTCCATCCCACCTATCTTACATAGCCTACCATCATATCTTGCTTATCTCCCATCCCTCCATCCTTCTTGTGATCTTGATCAAAATAGGGGCACCTATCTATGCATGCTTTAGACACCTCTTGGTATACATTCCCTTCATCCATGCTCTATCATATTCCTTAGTCACCCATCCTATCCTCCTCTAGTTATCTCCTTTATCTTCCCATCCACTTGTCTTCCATCCCTCATGTCTCACCATACATGACATGTCTAGAGTGGGGGCATCTACTTCCTTTGTGAAATAGTCCTTGGAGACATCATCTATTATAACATCCCTTCATCTCCCTATCAATATATCACAACATCCCTTCCATCTCCCCATCCTTATCTTCTTATCCATCTATCTTAGCATCCCTTTCATCTCCCAATCCTTACCTTCCTATCCATCCAAACAATCCCTTCCATCCTCCATCCCTATCTCTCTATCCATTCTTTCATCTTTATCCTCATTCCATCTCACAATCCCTTGTCATTGGTATGTAGCTATAGGCCTCCCTCCATGCAACCCAATGCCATTTATCTCATCGCCATCACTTCTGCTTCTTTTACACATCTTTTTAATATCCTATCTTTTCTCATCACTCATCTCTCTATCATATCATCCTCCCAATTCATTTTGATGATTTGGACCACTATCCCATTCCCGAGCTTCATGTGATCACCATCATCCTATCTAATCCAATAGGTCTATCCTATCTCATCGTATCGGTCCCATCATTTTATCCCCTTATCAATGATCATCTTGCCATCTTTTATCCATCGTTTATCTTTGATCTTTTGTCAAACTACGTTGCCCCTATGCTTTCACATAGGCAAGGTTGATCATTTGATCCACCCTCGGGGCTCCTTTATCATCTATCATCGGTCTTTCTACTCTTTTTTTCCATCCAATCCTATCATCCATTGAGGTCTTCATCATCCTCTTCCCAAATTTATCCATGGTTAGTCATTAGTATTTTATCAAACTATGAGGGCTCTACACTTTCACGTAGGCAAGGCTAATCTTTGATTAGCCCCTGAGCCCATAGGTCACTAGGTTGTGTCAGTATTTTGTCTTGTGTCTTGTCTCCCTTGTGTTGTGTAATCAAGCTATGCCCTTATCTAGCTGGTTCTTAACAAATGAGATCCACTAGTATCAACAGATCCAATCGGTTCCAAGTATCCCGTGTCATATCAATCTTTTAGTTTAGTATCCATCATTGATCTCTACAGGATGCATCCTTCCTAACATACCCCATCAACCCCATCCATCCCCTTGATCCTATGGCAAAGGACGTGTTGAAATTGATTGCGATATTTTGATGCTTTTGCTTTTTGTTTATCAGTTGAGCTCCCTATCATCACTTGTCAAGGTCACCATGATCCATCATATTATGGTGCATTTTGACTGGTTAACATAGGGGCATATCTTGATCTTTTATTGTTGTTGTCTACTAGGTTGTCCCACATAGTATCCACCAAGACCCATTTGATCTTGTTTTATGCTAGGATATCCCTTTGTGCTTGTAGTTAACCCAATGCCTAGCCCGACCAAAGTCTTTGTCACTTTGGGGTGTTGAGATAGCCTTCTTGTCTGTTGTGTTTGTTTTATGCATTAGGCACCATTTTTCCTTGGTCTGTCATACCTTGGTGTATCGTGCCTTATACTATAGCAAAACTTAGTGCTCCAAAGATGGAAAATCATATTAGGATTGCATTTCATGGTTATTACTATTGCATTGCATTCACCCTATGATTTTGGTTGCGCAAATACTTCACATATCTTTTTCTCTCTCTTAATTTCTTTTCCTCTTCCCATGGGGTGGACACATCTCATGGCAAGGTAGACAAGCCTCGTGCTGGGGGGGCCACGCCGTAGGGCAGCCACGCCCCATGTTGGGGCAAGCATGCCCCATGGCGGGGTGGACATTCCCCATGCCATGGGGTGGCCACGCCCCATGGAAGAGTAGATATGCCCCATGCCATGGGGTAGACACACCCTGTGGTGGGGCAAACACGTCTGGCACCAGTGTGGACACACACTTAACTTCCCAGGACCACCATTTGCAAACCATGTGTTCAATCAACTCGATTCCAAAACCAAATTTGCTTAGTTTTTCACGCTCTATCCAATGGTGCCTTTTTTTCTTCATATCAAGAAGTCATGTGGGGCCCCTTTTTCTTCCCCAACCGCCTTCTCGAGGGGGCATACCATACCACCTTTCCTTCATTCTTTTAGCACACTCATTGGGGCATCTCCTTCCAATTTTGTCTATTTGGGTAGCGCATTCAACCTCTCTCATGTTTGGGAATTGTGTCCTATCACTTCCTTTGTCACTTGCATTTTATTTTTCTTTGAAACATTGTTACTCTAACAATATTTCAAAGAGGGGAAAAATGTAGACATCTAAATTTTATCACTCCCATATGATCAAATTCACCTTTTTATTCATCCATTCTATCAATATTAATTAATTTAATTAATATTATAATTTCTACCTAAAGTCCTTAAAGTATTTAATTTAACAATTAACTACTTTACCTTACACCTTTTTCCTCTCTAAATTAAATAAATACATCAATTAATTTAAATTAGTCATTTTGAACTTTTTGAATAAAATCAATTTAAAATTCTTTATTTTTATTTCTCCTTGTCACATCCTCTATAATCTCTCTTTAATCTAGATTAATTTAATTAATTCATGATTAGGTTGTGCATCCTCTTAATCAAGGATTAATGTCACATCCTCTTACATTTGCCACCTTATTTTAATCTCTTGTTAATTATCCTAATCATGTGTTTACACAACCTTAATCAAAGTTATTAGCCACATTTAGCACCCCTTTTTAGTCAACCTTTCCATTTGCCTTTCTTAGTATTGACCCTCTTTCCCATGTGAATTTTTAATTCACATTTATTCATCCTAGGTCTCTCTCCTTGCCATGTGAATTTTTAACTCACATTTTATCCTTCCAAGAATTCTAGAACATTTGACTTGTCACCTCATCCACATGTGACCAACTCTCCAACCACTTTCTCATTTCCTATGGATAATTTTGAGAAATTCCAAAATTTCTCAAATGCCATTTTCATTCTCACTTGGGGACAAGAAGTTCCTTTTTGAGGAAATATTCTCACTCACCAAGGTACTTGTCCTTCCTCCATATCATGTACCCTCCTTCCACCTCACTTACACATTAGCACACCCTTAGCCACTTCACATTCCACATGTCAAGATGTGAGGGAATGTGAGTCCTCAACTCACCATATCCCTTCATCTTGGCCTTGTTGGATAAATTTCAACCATTGAATTTTCTAGAGAATTCAAATTCCTCTATAAATACACCTTTTCTATGGAATTTTCAACACAGTCATTTTAGCACCCTCATGCTATCATTTTGAGCACTCAACTCACAAGAATTTAGTTTTACTTATCCAAGCCATTTTAGCCATTAGAATTTTCATCCTATCATATAGTTAATCTTGGATTAAGTCATATCAATAGCCGTTGAAGGAGCACACAAGTATTCAAGATCAAGGGCCAACCAAGGAATTTCAGCTGCAAAGAGAAGGTATAATCATTTGCAATCTTCTTTCATCTTATTTGTGTACTTTATAATTCCTTAGGCTAATATTTGAGGTGTTCCTTTTAATTTTTCATTTGCATTTTAGTTGTTTTTCATCATCAGAATAGGTAAAAATCAAGGATTCCCACTAGTAGTTTGCATTTTCAAAGGTCTTTAGAGTGAAAATTGAGGTCAGAACTTGCATCAGTCCCTAAAGTTCAATATCCAAAGGCATGGTATTTTAGGGACTAAACTAGTTCTCTTCGAGACCTTTCTAATAGTGCAAATGGTTCATAATTATGAGCATTGAGTCAAAAGTCATGACCCCACCATGTAGGAGTAAATAAATTCATAGTTTTTGAAAAAAACCACTTAGGTTCACCAAAATGTAGAGAAGGGGGATTCACTGCTCATGAGTTCCCTTCATTTAGAGAGACTTACATGGTGAACTACCCTAAACTACCTCAGAAATAACACAAGAGTTCTAGAATCAAAAAGAGATGCATCACAAAGATTCTATGGACAAACTAACAAGCTCTCAGACAAAGGACAATAGCATGGTGTGCTAACATCCAAGAGGCATGCTAGCGTCTCGTATGAACTAGAAAGCGAGAATCTCACAAAAAATAGCTAAATGGCTACTAGAAATCCAATCACTAATAACTTAAAAAATACTAGTGTAGAACCCCAATCCTAGACCTACACAAACACATATTTAGATCAAATGCAAGTGAGAATCAAGATTCCCCTTCAAATCCATTTACATTGCAAATAATAAGAAATGAGATGAACATAAGAGAACATAAACAAAAGCTATCAAATCCTATTCAATATAAAACAAACTCTTGATCCCATGGGGGATTTGGTGCCAATTTGATGTGGAAATTGGCCCTTTCCCAACTCCTATGATGCAATGTTGATGAGTGATCCACTTTGGTGAAGATTCAATTAAGCTCCATGATAAAAAAATTTGCATAACCTAGCTAAGATCTTGATGAACTAGATGAAATAGATATGCTTCAGGATGAAATTGACTATAGTAGACTTGCTCAAATTGTGGATGATCAAAATGAGGAGCCTCTTATTTATAGAAAGACAAGATGGAAGAATTCCCAAAATGAAGAAATGTGGGACTAATCTTCAACCAATGGGCAAGCACCACTTGTCAAGAGGTGAATGGAAAAAGGATGTGCACATTTTGATGAATGTTCCCATAAATGCAATTAGGTGGAATTTTAAAATAGTGAAATGACAATTAAGAGGGAAAAGGAATGTCTTAAATGCCACTTGGCTCAATGCACAAGGACATGTAAGAAGGAATGAATGTCTTGTTGGAAGGACAAAGTCTACTTGGAGGGATTTCAAATTTGTAAGAATATTCCCCTAAAGATGCCAAGTTGAAAGAAAATAGAGATTTAATAAATCTATTAAATGTATTTTCATGTGCAAGTGGAAAAATCTAGAGAAATTTGGAGATTAGGATTAAATTAATCAAGGTTTTAATTAATTTAATGAGGGGTTAGGTGACATGACTATTTGATTTAGATTTATGGGTTGATTTAAATCACAGATGAGAAGAATGTGATTTAGATTTAATTAAATAAGGGATTTAATTTATTTAATTAAAGAGGGATGATGTTACATTAAATTAAATAAGGTTTAATTTATTTAATTTAATAAGATGACTTTAGAGATTTAATTAAATGAAATTAATTATTTAATTAAATAGGGACATATGGTTAATTAGATCTAATTGATTGATTTAACTAACAAGAGAGAATGACTTAATTAGATAAATGATGATTTATTTAATAAAGGGATGAAGAGTGATAATGAGCTTGAGAAGGTGAATCAAGATGAAATGGTGTTAATAATCGAGATCAAGTGTGTAATGTCAATTAGTAATTTTTACGTTTCTATATTTTGCCCCTCTTTGAAGCGATGCACTTGTTCTGTTGTTTCAAAGAATAAACATTTCTTGATCAAAAGCCAAAATTTTCTAATTTCAAAACTTGCCTCACTACTACCCTGGTAGACAAATTATGCCAATATACTTACCCCTCGAGAGATCGGATAAAAAATTTCAACTTTTTTTGGTGATATCATGAAAAAAAAGGACAAGGTGCCCGACAGGTCCAAAATGGGTCCAGAAGGTTAAAAACATGCCAAAAGGATGCAAAAAAACCCACGGATGGACAAAATAGGCTTGGGGAGCCAAAACCCTGGTAGCACGGCTAAACGAGGTCAGAAAACCCTAACCTTTAGGCTTAATATAGTCCTTGGGGGGCCATTTCCAATTCATTTTCACACATAGCCTATATAAAATTTTCCACTAGAGCTCTGAGCATTGATCGAGATGGCACAATGCATGCTTCCACAACACATTTTAGACTAAGTAAAAATGTACCAATGAAATCCAAGTGTAGGACCTCCAATGAGTGATCCTAACTTGATCTCGTTTTTGTTGGAAATATGTGCCTCAAACTATATAGGCTGAAACCTCCATGAGAGCCAAGTCGGTGTGACAGCTTCAATGTCTGGCTGACAAGTAGTGTGTATCATTATGTTTTGCACAGGTCATTGTGACCTTGCAGAAGTCTTGCCAAAAGGTTACACTATGGAATTTATCACTATGACTAGGAGCACTTGTTATGACCTCATAGCGCTTGGGAGACCTTTGGCTGACAGGCCATTCAATCATGTATCGGAGAGACTCTTGGCAACCATGATCTTCGATGTAACATAGTGGCTTGGTGAAGTGTCTTAGCAAAAGCTAATGTATTTCCGATAGGGGGCACATCCAAACATTCTTTGGTGTAACTCAAAGCGATTAGAGAAACCTCTTAGCGATGGTGAATGTCTTTCTGATAGCCGATGGCTATCGGGGTAACTCTTGGTCTTGGGAAGATGTCTTAGCAAATGTTGAAGGTCTCACTGATAGGAACATCTTGTGGGATCTTTGGTATAACTCTTGGTGATAGATGAAGCTTTCGTGGTAAGTCATAAAGCTCGGTGAGAAGTCTTAGTGAGAGCTACATGTCTCACCGACATTGTTTTATGTTGGAGTCTTCAGGGTAACATATGGAGATTGGTATGTTCTCTCAGCGAAGGGAAATGTCTTGGCGATGGGTGAGCACTTCAAGGTAACCTTTATGTCTTGGTATGAGCACTTTAGGGTAACCTTTATGTCTTGGTATGTTTGGGGACTTCGGTATAGCCTTGAGTGACTCGCTATGATCTCCTAGCGAATATGATAGGTCTGGGTGATTGCTTAGTGACTTGGTGTAACTCATGGAGCTCAATAGAATGTCTTAGCGATAACAGAGTCTCTTGGAAACATCGATATGAAGTCTATGTGGAATCGGTGAGACACTGTTAGTGTCTCACCGAGATGCTAGTACATTGCGAATTCTGTTGATCGAGTAAGACCGTCCTATGTGGAGTCTTGTGGACCAATAGGAGAAGCTAAATCTGAACTGTTGGGAGGCAATTGGTTGTGACAGTTCTATGAGGAAGTTCGACAGTCAGGGAATGCCATGGATATACTCGATGATTACAGATTGTGAATGGTTGGATGGTTGGATGGTTCAACAGATTGTTGCGTGATTGAAGCAGTGGAAGAATTCTATTTTGTGGACTGTAATTGTGAAGGTTCCTATGCATTTTGTAAATGGTGAATGCTGCTATAAACCGACAGCAAAAAGATAAGTCTATAACTTGTATGTAAATTTTATTACTGTAATACAAAGTGACTTCTCTTGGTGTGGTGGGTTTTTCTCCAATAAGGGTTTTCCCATGTATATCTGGTGTTCATGTGTGATTGTCAAAACTCTGTTTCTATAATCTGTTTCTTAGTGCATCTTAACTTGACTGTAATTGTAAAATTTAAAAGTACATCTACATTATTTCCTGAGGTATTGACGTTAGGAAAATTATTTCTGCATCTAGTTTTCCTTACAAGTGGTATCAGAGCCTGGCCAGTTGTGTTATCCTTGTTGGTATGTTGGGTTTTTTATGTCAATTTTGTTCAGTGGGAGTCTTGTAGAGTTTGTTATTTCTAATTACAGATTAAGATGGCTAGTACATCTGGAAAGTTTGAAATAGAGAAATTCAATGGCAGTAACTTTGAGTTGTGGAAACTCAAGGTGGAGGATCTTCTTGTTGACCGTGATCTTTGGATTGTTGTGGCTAGAGTGAAACCTACAGGAATGAAGCAAGAAGATTGGGACCTTGCAGATAGGAAGTCTAAGGCGTTGATAAGGCTCTGTTTGGTAGACTTAGTGCTTTTGAATGTGCATAAGGAGAAGACTGCATCTTCTTTGTGGAAGAGACTGGCGTCTATTTATCAGGGGAAGTCCTTGGTGAATAAACTGTTCTTGAGGAAGAAGTTGTACTCGTTGAGAATGCAGGAAGGAGGGTCTATGGCTGATCATTTGAACGCATTTAATATGCTACTTAATTAACATTTGTTGGTGTGAAGATTGAAGAAGAGGATCATTGTATGCTTCTATTGTGTTCTTTGCTAGACTCATGGGATCATCTGGTGATGGCGATTGGGAGTACAACATCTAGTTTCAAGATGGAAGATGTTGTTGCATCTTTGCTGTTAGAAGAGATAAGAAGGAAATCTTCTAAGATTGCAAAGGAGGCTCTTACTGTCAGAGGAAGGTCAAAGGAGAAAGGCAAGAAGGACAAGAAATCAAAATTGAAATCAGAGGGGAGATCAAAGACTCCTGGCAAGAAGTCCAAGGTGAAGTGTTGGAACTGTGGGCAACTTGGTCATGTCCAAAAGGATTGTAAAGAGGAGAAAAATAAGAAGAAGGGATCTTCTGATAATGGTTCTTCTCATAGTGATGGTGACACCTTCATTGCAGCCTTGGCAACTCAAGCATCAGATGATGTCTGGCTGATTGATTTTGGAGCATCGTTCCACATGACATCTCATAGAGAGTGGTTCACAAAGTATGAAGAATACGATGGTGGAAAGGTGTACTTGGTGAGTGATTGAACTTTGGAGATTGTTGGCTGTGGAAGATTCAAGATACAATTCCTTGATGGCAGAGTAAAGGGAATCAATAATGTTATACACATACCAGGTCTGGCTCAAAATCTATTGGCTGTGAGTATGTTGAATGATATTAGAGTACAAGTTATGTTCTTTGGAAATGGCTGCAAGATAACTAGAGGTTCAATGGTGCTATCTAGAGGTGATCGAATTGGTACCCTGTACAAGCTGGATGTACAGGCTGTTCAATGCAACAGTGTCTCTAGAAAGTCACTGAAAGCTGCTCATGGAGGTAAAGAAGGGAATATCCCTAATTATGTAAATTCTATGGAAGTAAAACTTCTTGCAGAGAAGACTATGCTTTGGCATCATAGGTTAGGCCACATAGGAGAGAAAGGTTTAAAAACCTTGAAGAACAAAAACTTGGTTGAGGGGCTTGAAGATTGTAATCTTGAATTTGAATTATGTGAACACTGTATATATGGAAAGCAACACTATGTTTCATTTTATTCCAATCCTCATAAATCTTCTGGTTTGCTAGATTATATTCATTCGGATGTGTTTGGTCTAGTAAATGTTCCTTCTTTGTCTAAATCAAGATACTACGTGTCATTCATTGATGATTATTCAAGAAGAGCATTTGTTTATTTTTTGAAAAGTAAATCATAAGTGTTCAGTCGATTTAAGGAATTTAAGAACCTTGTTGAAAATTAGACTGGTAGAAAAATAAAATGCTTAAGGACTGATAATGGCGATGAATTCTATTCTGATGAATTTGAAAGATACTGTAAAGACAATGGAATTAAAAGACACAAGACTACACCTTACACTCCACAACAGAATGGAGTTGCAGAAAGGTGCAATAGGACAGTGATGGAGAGAGCACAAATTATGCTCAGTAGTGCTAGCTTGGAGGAAAATTTTTGGGATGAGGCTGTATCTACTGCATGTTATTTAATTAATCGTTCTCCAAATTTTGCTCTTGTTGAGAAAACACCTTTGGAAGCGTGGTCTGGTAAGAAGGCCTCACTTAGACATGTTGGTGTTTTTAGCTGTGAGGCATATGCTCATGTGTCAGATGTAAAAAGATCTGAACTGGAGAACAAGGATGTCAAATGTATTTTTATTGGCTATAGTGTTGTCATAAAGGGATACAAGCTTTGGAATCCTGATACGGAGAAGGTTCTGTACAATAGAAGCATAATCTTTCATGAGTTGAAACCTTCCACTTTGGACCTACAGTCAGAGACAAAGTCAGATAAAAATAAGGATGTAGCATTAATTCCTCCTACACTAGAGAAAGAGGAATTGGAAATTCAAAATGTACCTAAAACTGAGAAGAGCTCGAGCAGTTCTGAAAGTTCTGAAGAAGAAGAACCTTAGCCTCAGCAAGTGAGGAGGTCAACCCATGAAAGAAAATAATCAGATAGGTACGAGTTCTCTTTGATAGATTCTACTTGTGCCTATGCTTTGATTTCTAGCATTGATGAGCCTAGGACTGTAAAAGAGGCAATTCAAATGTCTGATTCAGACTCTTGGTTGGAAGCCATGAACGAAGAGATGGCATCATTAGAGAAAAATGAAACCTTGAGTTTGGTGCCCTTGCCTAAAGGCAGAAAAGTTGTGGGCTACAAATGGGTACTTAAGAAAAAGATTGGTCTGGATGGCTGTGTAGAAAAGTACAAGGCAAGACTAGTTGCAAAGGGTTATTCCCAAGTCGAGGGAATTGATTATTGGGAAATATTTTCTCCTATAGCAAAGCTGACGTCCATTAGATTTATTTTGTCACTTGCAATAGCATATGACTTAGAGGTCGAACAGATGGATGTGAAGACAACGTTTCTTCATGGTGATCTTGAAGAAGAAATCTATATGTCCCAACCTAAGTACTTTGTTGAAAAAGGAAAAGAAAAACTGGTATGCAAATTAAAGAAGTCTTTGTATGGGTTAAAGCAATCACCTAGAATGTGGTACCAAAAATTTGATACATTTGTATTATCTTTGGGATTTGTGAGATCAAAATCTAATCACTGTGTATATTATAAAGCTAAAAGTGATCAAGTACTTGTTATTGCTCTTTATGTTGATGATATGCTATTCATAGGAAATAGCAAGCTAATAATTTTTGATCTTAATTCTTAGTTGTCTACTAAGTTTGAAATAAAGGATCTTGGTGCAGCAAGGTATATTCTGGGGATGGAGATAACCAGGGACAAGAAGAATAGAAAGCTTTGGCTCAGTCAGAGTAAGTATGTCAGGACTATTCTTGAGAGATTTTGTATGAATGATTGCAAACAGTTTGTGGTCCCAGTCATGCATGGAATGAAGCTATCTATTGAGGACTATCCAAAACCTCCTACTAAGATGGAGGACATGACCAGTGTACCTTATGCTAGTGCAGTAGGCAGTCTTATGTATGCAATGGTCTGTACAAGGCCAAAAATTGCCCAAACAATGGGAGTACTTAGTCGATTTATGGCTAATCCAGGAAGAATGCATTGGGATGTTGTGAAGAGAGTGTTTAGATATTTAAAGGGTACTTTAGATTTCACTTTGTGTTACCATAGGAATTCGGTTGAATCACAGAGGACTCTCAGCATTCGTGGTTATGTAGATTTTGATTGGGTAGGGGCCATTGACAGCAAGAGGTCCACCAGTGGATACATTTTCATGTTAAATGGTGGTGCAGTGAGTTGGATGAGTAAGTGTCAAGTTGTAGTCGCTTTTTCCACTTCAAAGGCTGAATACATGGTAGCTACTCATGCTTGTAAAGAAGCTATATGGTTGAAAAATTTGTGTTCTAACATTGGTTTTTAATGCAGGGGAAATAACTATTTTCTGTGACAGTCAGAGTGCAATTTGTCTGGCAAAGAACCCTAGTTTCCATGCCAGGATGAAACATATTGATGTACAGTACCACTTTGTATGAGATATGGTTGAGGATGGAAAGGTCTGTTTGGAAAAGGTTGATACTCTTGATAATGTTGCAGATTCATTGACGAAGCCAGTGAGCACAAACAAGTTCAGGTGGTGTGCCAGTTTAATGGGCCTTAGTGCCCATGATTTTTAGTAAGTTTTATTTGTGCTCTATAGGTGCCTGTATGATCTTCATCAAGTGGGAGATTGTTGGAAATATGTGCCTCAAACTATACAGGCTGAAACCTCCATGAGAGCCAAGTCAGTGTGACAACTTCAATGTTTGGCCGACAAGCAGCGTGTATCATTATGTTTCGCATAGGTCGCTATGACCTTGCAGAAGTCTTGCCAAAAGGTTACACTGTGGAATTTATCACTGTGACAAGTAGTACTCATTATGACCTCATAGTGCTCGAGAAACCTCTGGCCGAGAAGCCATTCAATCGTGTATCAGGGAGACTCTTGGCAACCATGATCTTCGGTGTAACATGGCAGCTCGGTGAAGTGTCTTAGCGAAAGCTAATGTCTTACCGATAGGGGACACATCCAAATGTTCTTTGGTGTAACTCAAAGTGATCAGAGAAACCTCTTAGCGATGGTGAATGTCTTACCGATAGTCGATGGCTATTGGGGTGACTCTTGGTCCCGAGGAGATGTCCTAGTGAATGCTGAAGGTCTCACCGACAGGAACATCTTGTGGGATCTTCAGTATAACTCCTGGTTACAGATGAAGCTTTTGGGGTAAGTCATAGATCTCTGTGAGAAGTCTTAGCGAGAGCTACATGTCTTGCCAACATTGTTTTATGTTGGAGTCTTTAGGGTAACATATGGAGATTAGTATGTTCTCTCAGTGAAGGGCAATTTATTGGTGATGGGTGAGCACTTTGGGGTAACCTTTATGTCTCGGTATGAACTCTCGACGAAAGATGTGAGTCTTGCCGACTTCTACTTGGTGCTCGGTATGTTTGGGGACTTCAGTATAGCCTTGAGTGACTCACTATGATCTCCTGGTGAATACGATAGGTCTAGGTGATTGCTTGGTGACTCGGTGTAACTCATGGAGCTTGATAGAATGTCTTAGTGATAACAGAGTCTCTTGGTGACATCAATATGAAGTCTATGTGGCATCGGCGAGACACTGTTAGTTCTCACCGAGATGCCAGTACATTGTGAATTATGTTGACTGAGTAAGACCACCTATGTGGAGTCTCGTGGACCAATAGGAGAAGCTGAATTTGAGCTGTTGGAAGGAAATCGGTTGTGACAGTTTTGTGAGGAAGTTCAAAAATTAAGGAATGCCATGGATATACTCAATGATTGTAGATTGTGAATGGTTGGATGGTTGGATAGTTCAATAGATTGTTGCATGATTGAAGCAGTGGAAGAATTCTATTCTATGGACTATAATTGTGAAGGTTCCTATGCATTTTGTAAATGGTGAATGCTGCTATAAGCAGACACCAAAAATATAAGTGTGTAACTTGTATGTAAATTTTATTACTGTAATAAAAAGTGACTTCTCTTGGTGTGGTGGGTTTTTCTCCCATAAGGGTTTTCCCATGTATATCTGGTGTTCATGTATGATTGTCAAAACTTTGTTTCTGTAATCTGTTTCTTAGTGCATCTTAACTTGACTGTAATTGTAAAATTTAAAAGTACATCTACATTCTTTCCTGAGGTATTGACGTTAGGAGAATTATTTCTGCATCTAATTTTCCTTACAGTTTTTTCATGTTTAGGTTCATTTATTAGGCCCAAAAAGTTAGTTTAGGTCCAATAGTGCAATATAGCGCTACTACAAACTTAATTTTGGTGTCACGCGGCCTCAAACAATTTTGTATATCCGTGTAGCATCACGGAAGCAAAATTTTCAAATTAGGGTTTTAGGTCAAATCGTGTCACGTATGCACAAACTATCATGATAGTCCTATTTGAAGTTTAGGCGCAAAGGTCAAAATGGGTCATGGACAAATTGCACAGCGGTGGTAGAGTTTGAGGGTTCAAACTCCTACAACGACACAATTTGAAACTTTCAAACTATGTCACCTTTGCAAATAGCAACACATATACTATTTCAAAGGAGAAAAAAGCTTGACCGAGCACAAGATTTTTTTTTACAAAACTTGACATTGTGACCTTGCTGATGTAGGAGGAGGCTAGGATATGACACTCGTGAGAGCACAAGATCCTACTTTTATTTAGAATTCTAGAGTGGATGTATGAACAACTACATGAGCACCTAGGAGCCCTAGGATTATGGTACATCACCTATGCTCACCTAGTCCATACTCACTTGGGCATGATGACTGTGTTGGCCGAGCGATGGCATAGTGAGACATCGTCTTTCCATTTTCCCACTGGTGAGGCAATGATTAGTTTGGAGGATTTTTGGCACATTTTGAGACTACTGATTGATGGAGAGAGGTCATTTATGATGTGGATGTTGGACAAGGAACCTGCACGATGTGATGTGCCTCAATGAGATTAGAGGTTTAGATTGAGCTAGAGCGATACAAGCTCACAATTTCACCATTCAGATTAGTGGTAGTAGTGATTATCTTAGGGCTTGTGGCACCCAATCAATGGGGATGATACTTAAGCGTTAGATGGGGGCTTACCTAGGAGAGGATGATTAGATTCAATACTTGCTTCACTTGGGAGTTGGTGCTATTGGACTCTCTATAGAGATTTACATGAGGTCGCGTATCTAGATGACATATCCCTTGGGTTTAGTGTTAGTTCATTACATATTTGGGCATGGAAGCATATGTTAGTGTTTCATCTTGTTAGAGTTGTTCTAGTGGCCATTGAGCTAGATGATCCAGTGGTCTGGTGATATAGAGATGGAGTTTCATTTTCACATACTGGTGAGCATGAGATCCCTCATTGGAGGAGGGTTATAGATGATATGTAGGAGTTCACCTGGTGGCCATACCTTAGATGGCCAACATGGTTGACAATGATCAATAGATTTTCTTCACCCACCAAGATTGGCTTATGTAGGGACAAGAGCATACTATGATAGAGATATCTAACAAATCAAGTGGCATGTTATTTTTGTGATGGTCATGATTGACATGATGACAATACATGACCATCTTCGCTTGTACAACGAGGGAGACATCTTGGGGCCGATATATACCCACACACGAGGTGGTTCAAAGTTTTATGCAACTTGTGACCAAGCCATGGGGATATGTATAGGGTCAATCTGATGCTGGTATGATACAAGGATTCAAGGATTTGTTTGGGGCACCTTTGATATTGACACTACCAGGTATAGCAGTGGCCCAACGAAGACCTAGGGGCTGAGCAAGTAGGCATCCATAGGGAGCCTAAGGGTGTGGTGATGAGGATGAAGGTGGGGGAGGTAGGGATCCACTATGAGATCATGGACCACCTCCTTGAGATGAAGAGTAGGGAGATGGGTCTCCCTGATAGGATCAGGATTAGGTCTACCAAGACGAAGACCAGGGACACAAGGATTAGGATCACTAGCACTAGGATAGGGTTCCAACACCACCGAGGGATGGGGACCAGAATCAACCACCAATGTAGCCACCTGTGTAACCAAACCCCAGGTATGGTCAGATTCTCTAGCTACGGGAACATGTACAGACACTTATAGTTGAGAGAGATTAGTTACAGGTTGAGTGGGACCAGGTAATCTAGCAAAGATAGGTTACAAAGCTTCAGGAAACAAAAGAGATGGGAAAACCATAATAGATTGGGAGCATGACTGTGTCCTCCTCGTAGAGCATGGTACCACTTTGACCATATAGGGAGGCCATCTACGAGGCCAATTATTATAGGATGCACTATTATCAGGCTATTCTAAGACCAGGTCAAGTCTCAAACTTTTCACAGAGGATAGGCTGTAGACCCACAAAGGATCACGGGGAGAGAGTAGGTGGAGGGCACTAGCTAGTAGGGTTAGCCCTAGTTTTGATTAGAGACATATATTCTTTCATTCTTTTATGCTTCATAAGCTCATTTTTGATAGCCTAGTGGGTGATTGTACTCTATTGACATACACATGCATATTTTGATCCAATTTTGTACCATAGTAGTGTACATTTTGATGATGATATATGGGATGAGATGATCTTGATCTTATGTGTGATGTGATATTTCCTATTATATTTAAGCATTATGGATGGATTATATTTTCTATATCTATGAAATGATTCGATATGATGCTATGATGTTTATGTGATGATAATGCTATGTGATGTGTTACTGTATACACTTAAAAATGGTCATATCACATTGTCTGGTAATTAATTAAATATTTTTTAATATTTAATTACCGTAATGTTTATTTCAGCGCCCATAATATTTCTTGCAGCGCAAATTTTTAAAACACTGTAATCTGTAATCTGTACTCGTAGTTTAGTTTTAACTGATTCCGACACAGCCGCGGACAGTTAATAATCTAAGGATAAAATTAACTAATCCTAGGGTAGTCATCTTAAGGATAAAATTAACCAATCCTAGGGTAGTCATCTTAAGGATAAAACGAAACAATCCTAGGGTAGCCATTTAAAGAAAAACGAACCAATCCTAGGATAGACACATCATTTTTTTCAATTTTAGCTTAAAATGAATTTTTTGTTTATGTGAAGCAAAATCTTCACTTAGTTTAGAAAATTTCAGTTTGGTGCTTAAAATTGAATCTAGTGTTTGCTTTGTTCTCAAGTGATAGGCCTATGCTCTCCCCTTAACTGGGTGATAAAAATGCCAAACTCACTTATTCCTTTTTATGCATCTTTAAGTTTTATTACAACCTTGTAGAGAGCCTGCTCTTGTGGGAAAAAGTACTCACCCAAGAGGAACGACTCAAGTGGGTTCAAGCCAAAGCCAGGCTATTCCACCCCACTATAAAATTTAAAGCAAAATTGGGGAAACCCTATTTTGACAGTAGTGTGCATGATAACCATCCCCAAAGCCTTTGTTCTAAAGGTAGGGAGGTCTCTCGAGGGAGTTTATCATTTGCCGCACCGAACGGAAATCCTTACTACGAACCTAGTGTAGTAACTAACCGAGTCAGTATCCAAACATCATTTCAATTACAGTGCAGGGGAGGGAAGAATCTACCCCCAAGATACTCACCATATAACTGCCAAGGATTGTTTGCTCAGGGGATCCGGTATCCACTTCCGTCACTCTGAGTACGCACCTGGAAAAGACAAAAACACGGGCGCCCTTTCGGGGGTGACATGGCTGTGTGAGTCGACGCAGTTTTAAGATGTGGGCTGTTGATTGCTATGATGACCTACTTGAGAACTAAGAGTGAGTCTGTTTGAAGTGCTTGTCATGTGTAAAACCTGTTAAAACAATTTTTGAAAAACATTTTGGTTACACACTTGATGTTTAGCATAGGACTTAAAAACAACTGTTTTCAATTTGTTTGATGTGTTTTCACTACATTAATTTAGATAAAGATCATCCAAAACACTCATTATCATATTGATCAATCTCATGTTACGAGATTGGAAATCTACAAAGTTTGTAAAAAAATCCGTTTCCAAAAGGATTAAGAAGCCAAAGAAACCTCTCAACCACAAGAAATTATTGAAGAAACAAAAATTCTTATATCAAAGTCGAAAAGTTTTACTTAAATATAGAACTTTTCTTCATAGGTATCATGATTGTGTTAGAGGTCTTTCAGATGATTATGCCATAGAGCCTTTGTATTCACAAGCTTATTTTCAAAGAAGAGCCCTTTCTCAAAGGCATAACCATAGTCAACGCATCCGTTTTAGTTATATTCCCCAACCAGCAATCGAATACTCTACTCGTCCAAATCAAATCTTACAATAGAGAACTTAGAAAACATTAGGCATCTATCATTAAATCCATCTTTTTACAAAGCCATGATCAAAACTTCATAAAGTGCAACAACCATCCTTTTCTAGATCTTTTGCTTATATTCCCACCAACAGGATTTTCATCCTTTCACTTAGGGAACAACAAAAGTTACAAGATTAGAAAATTTCGTGTAAGTCATAGAATTTTCATTCTATCTTGACCTTCATACATACCATATCAATTGCACTATTTCATTCTTTTGATCAAAAGCGAGTAAAATCTTGATACAAATCTATGCCTGTCTTCACGAGATCTCAAAAACAAATGGAAAAAGACGAAGGAGAAACTACAACTAGTAAAATGGGTGATCGAAATGAAAAAGAAGAGGAAACATTTAATATTGATGAGATAACGGAAGAAAAGCTTCAAGAAGCAGAACAAGATCCTCAATTCCATACTCTTATGGAGAGAATCCTAGAACGTAACAAAGAAAAATACTTCCTTACATTAGCTAATCAAGGAGCTAAGTTGCCTCACACCTTTGACATAGAGGGGATTAAAC
Source organism: Sequoia sempervirens (assembly GCA_007258455.2). Classification (NCBI taxonomy): domain Eukaryota; kingdom Viridiplantae; phylum Streptophyta; class Pinopsida; order Cupressales; family Cupressaceae; genus Sequoia; species Sequoia sempervirens. The sequence goes on along the minus strand of VDFB02270651.1, from coordinate 637,496,401 downwards.
AAAATCCTGAAAATCCTCCTAATGACTTTAGTGCTCTTAATCAACAGATCAAAGAATTACAAGGGCAAATAAAGGAAATGCAAGGAGGTACAACAAAGAAATATGTTTTGGAAGACATATCTCCTTATCCATTTGATAGGAGTCTTCAAATGATCCCATTTCCAAAACATTGTGAAATTCCTAAGTATGATAGGTATAATGGAAAAACCGATCCCATAGACCATGTTAGGGATTTCGAAACATGAGTCTTGAATTCGCCTATGATGATACTTACTTGATGCGATTATTTCCACGAAGTCTAGGTGTACAATCCATGGAGTGGCTTTCAAAAATCACTCCACCTATCAAAACTTTTGAGGAGTTGATAAATCAGTTTATCTCACAATACTCCTACAATATTCAACATCAAATAACAATGCTTGATCTTTGTAAAGTGAAACAAAAAGTAGGAGAACCCTTTACTACATTTTTACAAAGATGGAGAAGGTTATTTGCACGATATTCTCGTCCTATTCCTGAAAAGGAAAAGATGGATATTTTTATCAATAGCCTTGATCCAGAATTAAGCTATAGGCTTAACCTTCATTGTCCTCATAACTTTGAAAAACTGATTGAAAACGCAATCACTATTGAAGGGGCCTTGGTTAAAAGAGGAGTGATAAAACTTGATAATCCAAGTACATCAAATCAAAACAACGATAAAACAAGGTTTTTGAATAGAAACAAAAATGTTGTTAATGATGGTATAGTGGATACAAATAATTTACGAACAAGACCATCCGTTTTCAATTTATCAAGTACTCCAAGAAACAATTCACAAGGAAACAATAATCAACAAGGACAAATTTCCACGCAAGAGAACATGAATACCAATAAAAATCGTGGTAATTTCAATAATAATCTTGGCAATGCCCAAATATCAAATCCGTCTAGACCTTCATTCTTTTCAAATCGACGGACTTTACTGCTTTGGGTCAATCTCTTGAATCTGCTCTCAAGGAACTTCTTGATAATAAGGTTATCACTTTACCACCACAAAGATATTATGAGCCACGAGTTAAACCAACATCATGGAATGACTTGTATTATTGCAATTATCATCGATGTAAAGGCCATAGGACAAACAATTGTCAAGCTTTGAAAAATCTAGTACAAGATTTAATTGACAATGGTACTATTACAATTGAGGGACATCATACCAATGATGATCATCAAGCATTCAAAGATCCTTTGCCAAACTACCAAAAGGGGGAAACATCGGATACCAAAGCCAAAAGCATACATAATGTTGAAGACAATATAATCCGTCATATTTATACAGATGATAATCGGATTAATGTTATCAAAATTAAAGGAAAACAAGAATATCAACAGGTTAATGTAACAACAAGAGGTCAAGCAAAGGTTGTTTTAAAAGGAAGTTCGTCTAAAACAACTATTTCTTCTCCAACTCAGTATAATCTGGTTGATCAATTGAGAAAAACATCAGCTCAAATTTCTATTCTTGAACTTCTTAAAATATCCCCCATACACAAGAATATTTTAGAAGAAGCGCTTGTGAACACAACTGTTGATACTGATCTAGATGCAAACAGATTTCAAGCCATGGTGGGACATTTGTCTTCCCCCACTTGTCTTTCATTTTCCGATAAAGATGATGCTTCTATGACACATCCACATAATTCCTCGCTATATCTTGAAGTCATGATCCATAAACATCGAATTAGACGTGTCTTAATAGATGGAGGAGCCGGTTTGAATATTTGTACCTTAAAATTGATAAATGCCTTAGGAATTTCAGAAAATGAAATTGATTCACGAAGGAAGATAACTATTAAGGCATATGATGATGAAGAAAGAGCTTCTAAGGGATTAATATTGCTACCTATCAGAGTGGGACCTGTTGTGAAGAATACTTTTTGTCAGGTTCTAGATCGAGATTTGTCTTATAACATACTTTTGGGTCGTCCGTGGATCCATGATATGCAGGCCGTACCATCAACATATCATCAATGTATCAAGTTTCCATATGATGGACAAGAAATAACTATACAAGCTGATTACAATAGTACCCAAACTTGTTCTAATCTTAGGGTGAGTCAAGATGTCTTTGTGCCACACAATAGAGAAGCTCTTGTTGTTTCTTCTTCCAATCTACAAGTCCAATTGCAAGAATTAACAAAGAATCTTGATACTAAGCTGAAATTTAAAGACAAAGGGGTAGGTGAATATTCACTATCTCTTTCTACTTTACCTCCTTCTCCAAGATCACATGGATTACCAACTTTATCAAATCAAAAGACTGCAACTGCTTCTACATCTCAAACTTCCGTGCCAATCACAAAGTTTGATGGAAAATTCATTAGAGCTAATACCACTGAAGAAGAAGCTGAAGATAGGGACATTCTAAATTGGCTATACAAAGATGAAGATGAATCTCTCTTACACATTAAGTTACCTAAAGAACAATATGGTAAAGGGTACGCTATCATGCAAAAGATGGGTTATGAAGGAAATGGTCCTATAGGGAAACGAAGAGAAGGAATTGTGGAACCAATTCAGCCTATTTCAAAGCATTCAAGTGATAAAACAGGACTTGGATATGGTAAAGATAAAGAAGAACTTACTTCACAGCAGACATCATTAGTTCATAAAGGAGAATCTGTGTAAGATAAATCTCATGAATCAGTTTTCCAATTGCAAAATAGTTCAGATACTGATTCTAATGAATATGAATGGGACACCATTTATAATGATGAATTCTGGAAGGATAAACAAGTTGATATTATACACAAATATGCACCTATTCTTATACAAGGAGAAGGTTCAAGGTCTCCACTCGATTATATTTTACAAAGCGATCATGACTCAATTGAGGAAGAATCAGATTCTAACGAGATGGATAATCAACAGGAGAATACCATCATAGACCTTGTCTACCATGAGGATGACAACCACATTATGACTTTGACAATTGAAGACCTTACCCAACCTAATGATCCTATGCCTTTAGTTTATCCAGAACTTATAGATTGGGACATTAACGCACCTATCCATATTCCTACATTCAGTAATGATGAAGATGTTATAACTTTCCTTTGTTCCTCAAATGAAGAAAACAATTGTTTCATTCAAGAATCTTATACTCATGATTTTGACAAAGAGAGTGTCAAGTCTCTTAGCTGCAAAATAAATGAAATAAAAGATGGATCTATTGGTGAAAATCGAAAAAAGGCAGTGATAGATCAAAACAAAAGAAAAATAAAGAGCGAATCTGACAGTGAAAACCTTTCTGAGGCATTGAAGGATGAGAAACTTGACACTCTTCCCAAGTATTATCATGAAAGATCTTCTATTTTGATTGAACCAACAGAATCAATCAACATAAGTACACCAGAGCAGCCAAAAGTTTTGCAAATTGCAGCATCATTAACAGTTGAAGAAGTCCAGAAATTCATGCAATTCTTGAAGGATAATCAAATTAACTTGTCAATGGGATACTATTGGCCTACAATGGAGCAAGATTCTTTTACTTTTGTTAAGAAATGTTCTAAATGCCAGATTCATGGGAATCTTATTCATGCACCTGCACAGGAATTGCAGCCTTTTATTTCAACATGGCCTTTTTCTCAGTGGGGATTGGATCTTGTTGGTAAAATACATCCTTCATCGTCAAATGGTCATAAGTTTATCATCACAGCTACTGAGTATTTTACAAAATGGATTGAAGCGTTCTAACAATGTAAGTGATTGTTGGTAATTAATTAAATATTTTTAATATTTAATTAAAATCTTTTGATTCTATCTACATATAAATAAATTTAAATAATTTATTTATATTGTTCATGATTTCATTTCGATTAAATATTTAATCACCTTTTCATATTCATTTCTTAATTAATTAAATAAATGTTACAATTTATTTATATTAATTATCATATAATCTTAGTTTGAATATTTTATTCAAATAAAGATTAAAATATTATAATTCTTCTAAATATCATTTATAATTAAATATTCCAAAATATTTGATTATTTCTTCTAATCTAATATTCATTTTTAAATCATTTCAAAATTCCTCTAAATCAATTCAAAAATCTATTCATAATTAAATATTTCCAAAAATATTTAATTAAATTCTTCTAAATATTTCAAAAATCTTCTAAAGTCATCATGATTAAATATTACCAAAATATTTAATTAATTCTTCTATAGTTTTCAAAAATCAAAAATCAAATATCAAAAGCAATAAATGAAATTAAATAAATTTAAATATTTATTTAATTTGGGATTTATCTTCAACTCCCGGGAAACAAACTGCCAAAACAGAAAATTAAATTTCTCTGTTCCTATGCAGGCTTGTTCCCGTGGGTTGAAGACAAGAATCCATTCTTCTCTCCAACCTCTCAACCTCCCCCATTTTCTTCTCAACCTCTCAATCTCTCACCATTCAAACCTACCAGACAATTCATAGCCGTAGATTCTTGCCAGCCGGGATTGAGCCTACAAAAATCTATAAATACAGCTGCCGGGAGCTCCAAATCATATAGAATTTAGAAGCAAGTAAATTATAGGCAAAATTGCATAGCATTAGCATTCATAGAGCATTCTCATAGCATAGAATCATAGCAATAGCAGTAGAATCATGATACATCATAATCACAGCCGCTGTGCATAATCACAGCCCCTGTCCATATCCGTATCAATAATTTCACTTTCATCATCATCTAGGATAGTTTTACTTTGCATACTCGTTCTGCAGCAGCCATTTGGAGAAGCTCACACAATCTGAGAGCCAGAAAGCTTCAAACCAATCTCTGGAGATAGAGAAAGACGGAACGCTCTTGAAGAATTTTTATTTTATAGCCAAGTTTATTTCAAATTTCTTCAATTTAAAGTTCTGTTAATAGTGTTTTGTTTTATTTAGATTAACAATAGATTACACGACACATTTTTGGCGCCCACCGTGGGGCATTTGCCCCCTTTTTAATGTTTTGTTTATAGTTTTCTTTGACAGGTTACAGGAAAAACAGCGGAATAGCGCAGACGACACGTTTTCGGAAAAACACTTCCAGTTTAGCGCCCGTGACTAATCTTTTAGCGCCCGTGATAAATCCTTCAGCGCCCATAAAGTCTGTTTCAGCGCCCTTGAAGTATATTTCAGCACCCGTGATTAAAATTTCAGCGCCCGTGACTAATTCTTCAGCGCCCGTGAAATCTGTTTAGCGCCCGTAAAATCCTTCAGCGCCCATAAAGTCTGTTTTAGCGTCCTTAAACTCTGTTTTAGCGCTCGTGATAAATCTTTCAGCGCCCGTAATGTTTATTTCAGCGCCCATAATATTTCTTGCAGCGCAAATTTTTAAAACACTGTAATCTGTAATCTGTACTCGTAGTTTAGTTTTAACTGATTTCGACGCAGCCGCGGATAGTTAATAATCTAAGGATAAAATTAACCAATCCTAGGGTAGTCATATTAAGGATAAAATTAACCAATCCTAGGGTAGTCATCTTAAGGACAAAACGAAGCAATCCTAGGGTAGCCATTTAAAGAAAA
>VDFB02270651.1:637399036-637490747 GCA_007258455.2 Sequoia sempervirens | reverse complement strand
TCCAAAATCCATGTGGTCCGTCCAATCAAAAATCCGGAAGTGCATACAAAAGGCATCTCCCTCGCATCCTCTGGCCATGGCTCACAATCCAAATATGGCCTCCAGCATACTGTATCCAAACTATCCAATAGCCGCTGCCAATACACTAGCTTGCCCAGTCTAGGCTGAGTAATAATATGTGAATATCTCCATCTGTATGCTCGACCAGCTGGTCGATCTCCTCGAGTCAATGGACGTAACACTGCAAAATGCTCCCATGCCCATATCTGTAATAATGAGCATCCAACCGCAAAACTCCGGCCTCTACCATAGACAATGTGATGTAACTCGTCATATAGGTGGGCTAGCATACAGGTACCCCATGCATATCGTGTGCCCTGCATCACCATGCTCTCTAAGACACGACCCCATCCGATCGCGAACCCCTTCGACCTATGGTCGGGGCACAACACACCTCCAATGAAACCTGCAAGCACAGCTGGTAGTGGTGGGTAGGAATCTGTAATCTCACTCCATGGGATGTAGTACCAGCTATCTGATCATCTCTGAATATCCGTCTCAAAGCAAGAGTACCTCCAGCCTCTCGTCTGTCAAACACAACTACCTCTCCCATCACTGGGATCCGTAGGATGCGATATACATCCTCGGGAGTCATTGTAATCTCGCCGGTCGGTAAATGAAAGGTGTTGGTATCGCTATGCCACCTCTCTGCAAGTGCTGTCAATAGAGCCCTATTGAGGTGAACCTCGGGCATATCAAGTAATGCAGTCAAACCACAAGCGTCAATCACATCTCTATCAGACTGTAACAAATGTGGAATCAATGACCATGTACTCGGAAAAGCCTCTCGTATCTGCAAGACACCTAGTCTCTCCTGTTCACATACATCATCAAAACAACATCAATATCAAATCATTTTAACATATCAATTCAAAATGAATCAATCAAATTATTTGTTTTCCATCATCATGGAACGCAAATAATCAACATCAAGTTTCTTTCTAACAACTTTAGAGAAAACTTATCTATACTATTTGTTTTTAACAACTTTAAATTACTATTTGTATCAACTACTATTTGTTCTCCAACAATTTGGGAAACAAATTTATCATGTGGAACAAAAAGCGCTACAGAACTAGTTGTATGCGCTACAAAAATCTTTATCAGCGCTAAATAAAATTTTGCGCTACAGAATCAATTAATGGCGCTATGATTTATATCACGGGCGCTATGGAAAAGTTTGCGCTACAATATTGGTTAAGAGCGCTGCAATACATCTTAGTTGCGCTACGATATCATATGCGCTATGGAAATAATCAAAAGCGCTATGAAATATATCACGGGCGCTATGGAAAATTATGCGCTGTGGAAAATTTCAAATGCGCTACGATATGCCTTAAGGGCGCTACAATATTGTATGCGCTACGAAAATTGTTGAGTGCGCTACGAAAAACTTTAAGAGCGCTAAAACTCAATGTTTTTGAATTAAAACATTAAAAACGTGCGCAAAATGAAATTTTCGACAGACAAGCAGTTACAAGACACATACCGAAGGTCCGTAGTGCGCCGGCTGCTGATGACGTCGGATACGCTCGAAACGGTGCAGGTGAACTGGAAGTGCCATGATTATCCACTCAGAGCTCAAAATTTGCAAATTTTACTAGGTTAAAATTGAAATGACATGGAAAATGACATTTTTAACCTATATAATGGTAAAATTGGGGCATTTTTATCATATTTTCACATCCTAGGGGCAATTTCTTCATCAAATTTTCATTTAATATTTCTTCGGGTAAGTTTCTTCATATCATTAGTTTCAAACGATGAATCGACATCTTCAAAATCATAAAAATTGAAAAATTCCACAAAAATAAAAAAAAAATAAAAAAAATCAAAAATTCAAACATCGATTCATCATTCGCGGGGGCATATATCTATCAACAAATCAAAAATCAATATTTGGGGCAAAATTTCAAAAATTCTTTGAAGTAATGCGTAAAACACATCACTTCAAAGAGGGGCAAAATGTATACACTTAAAAATGGTCATATCACATTGTCTGGTAATTAATTAAATATTTTTAATATTTAATTAAAATCTTTTGATTCTATCTACGTATAAATAAATTTAAATAATTTATTTATATTGTTCATGATTTCATTTCATTAAATATTTAATCACCTTTTCATATTCATTTCTTAATTAATTAAATAAATGTTACAATTTATTTATATTAATTATCATATAATCTTAGTTTGAATATTTTATTCAAATAAAGATTAAAATATTATAATTCTTCTAAATATCATTTATAATTAAATATTCCAAAATATTTGATTATTTCCTCTAATCTAATATTCATTTTTAAATCATTTCAAAATTCCTCTAAATCAATTCAAAAATCTATTCATAATTAAATATTTCCAAAAATATTTAATTAAATTCTTCTAAATATTTCAAAAATCTTCTAAAGTCATCATGATTAAATATTACCAAAATATTTAATTAATTCTTCTATAGTTTTCAAAAATCAAAAATCAAATATCAAAAGCAATAAAATGAAATTAAATAAATTTAAATATTTATTTAATTTGGGATTTATCTTCAACTCCCGGGAAACAAACTGCCAAAACAGAAAATTAAATTTCTCTGTTCCTGTGCAGGCTTGTTCCCGTGGGTTGAAGACAAGAATCCATTCTTCTCTCCAACCTCTCAACCTCCCCCATTTTCTTCTCAACCTCTCAATCTCTCACCATTCAAACCTACCAGACAATTCATAGCCATAGATTCTTGCCAGCCGGGATTGAGCCTGCAAAAATCTATAAATACAGCTGCCGGGAGCTCCAAATCATATAGAATTTAGAAGCAAGTAAATTATAGGCAAAATTGCATAGCATTAGCATTCATAGAGCATTCTCATAGCATAGAATCATAGCAATAGCAGTAGAATCATGATACATCATAATCACAGCCCCTGTGCATAATCACAGCCCCTGTCCATATCCGTATCAATAATTTCACTTTCATCATCATCTAGGATAGTTTTACTTTGCATACTCGTTCTGCAGCAGCCATTTGGAGAAGCTCACACAATCTGAGAGCCAGAAAGCTTCAAACCAATCTCTGGAGATAGAGAAAGACGGAACGCTCTTGAAGAATTTTTATTTTATAGCCAAGTTTATTTCAAATTTCTTCAATTTAAAGTTCTGTTAATAGTGTTTTGTTTTATTTAGATTAACAATAGATTACACGACACAGTTACTTTATGATGTGGATGCATTTCCTTTTCAATATCTTTTTATGCATTTTCTATGATGATGTTAGTGTATGGATGGAATTAAAATGATCTATATGTTGGAAGTTGTAGATATGGTTGCTGATATGTGGTTGTCATTGATGTCAACACTATTAGCATTTGGTGTACTAGAGGTTATATATGTCAAGGCTATTGAGAAAATTGTAAAAGGAAGTGTTTTAGGTTCCCAGTGGAACTATGCAGGTCTTGAAGGTGTCATGTTTTGTACATTGAATATTAGTTGGTTTGGATTAAATGGTTTATTATTGAGTTTATCTAGATCATATACCAGAAGTTTCAGAGGTCCACATGAAGTGTTGAGTGTGTTGTGGTCTAACAATGTTTTTGTGGTCTCTATCAGTACTTCTGAATGAAGATTGTGTGATTCTGGTAATCTCAGTTGTTGTGGATGCTTCTTTATTTTTTCTTGGTGTTCTTGGATGTCTCTAGATCATTCTCTATCTTTGTGGAATGTCCACATTACTCAATGATCTAGTGGTCAAAGTTATTTTTGCGCATGTTCTGTTTTTCTTGTTTCTGGCTGACATGTTAGTGGTGGAATGTTGTGGATCTTTGTGGTGACATTAATTAAAGTAATTTTGTGTTAGAGATATTAATTTGGGTCTCCACTATGTTGTGGCTGACCTTGGTGGATTTTCATTGGAAATTTATTTGTAAATTTTGGTTGACATATAAAATATGTTTTATTTTTTCAACCTACTAAGTTGTGATGAAATCCCATGTAGTGGATATACAAGAGTGTTTGGTTGAGTGAAGTTAGTGTGTGAATATGTGTGAATGTATGTCATTGAAAGTGTAAATGTGTGAATAGTGTTTCTATCATTCAATTACTGAGTAGATAATGAAGAAGATTGAGCAAAGTGTGAAGAAGGTTTTTTTATCTTAATTGGAACTATAATCAAGCTTGTGTAGAAGCTATTTTCTCAGTTCGTATTCTTTGGATTTTAATCCTATTCTATATTGTTGGACAGTGAGTCCCCTTTTGTATTTGAGTAGTGAGCTCTAGGTAGTGTGCCTAAATGCATGTGCATTCCCCTTATTATTTCTCTTTATACTTCTAACAATGTATAATCTTGTGGACTAACGTCCACCATGGTTTTTCCCCTAACAAGGTTTCCACACAAAAAAATCTTGGTGTTATTTGTCTCTCTAATGTGTTAATTGTTTGTGGTTAATTTCTTATTCATTAGATTTGAGATTAAAGTGAAGAAAAGTTAGAAAATTTTAAGTTTCTATGACAACTAACTCACCACCCTCTTAGTTGTATGTCCTTATTTTTCCAACACTTTATTATGTCCTATGTAAATGTGATGTACTATGATGTATTATGGTTATGTGATGAGATGCTTTCTTTTTCAATATCCTTTTTGTCATGATGAAAAATGCAATGATTGTGTGACTAACAAATCTATATTATGCTCCTAATGGATGATGATGAATTGTATTTTTTTTCTCTTTTCATTGTCTTTTCTCATCCATTATATGGTGATGCATTTATATGATGTTTATGTCATGAGGATCTTATGTAAATGAATTATGCATATATATGTTCCATTTATAAAATGATGATATTTATGATATGATGAATGTAAATGGTGTTTTATATGATTTATGAATATGATGATGCAAATGTGCAATTGATGAAATTTTTTATAATAACCAATCTATATTATGCAAATGATGGAAATGCAATGCATGTGATATGTTTTAATATTTCTTATATGATATGATACATAGTATGCTATATGTTAATTGTGGATGTAGGATGGCTGTATATATGATGAAGTTTGATTAACAGTCATGGTACTGGTATTTTAGCATGAAAGAGGATGGAAGAAAGCAAGAGAATCCAATAAGACAAGAGACAATGATGAGAGATGGATGATCATGATGATGATGGTTTTTGATCGAGGAGTTGGGATTTTCAAAGGGCTACTTACCTTATGTTTGATTACACATTGGGTACGATGCATCAAGGTATAAAGAACTAGGATGGAGTTGCACCTAGTGTGATGGAATTTGACTTGGCAATCAAATAGGAGTATTCTTGTTCACCCCTAGCATATGAAATATTATTCAAAATGCAGTTCAGATATTCCAAATATCTCAGACCAAAACATAGAAAGGAAATCCTTCCCTTGTGGTCAACAAGATATCTAAAACATTGTCCCTACATCCAAACAAAGCACACATGACTACAGTTATATTACAAGAATATCAAACAAGAACAGTAGATAAAAATATCATGATCATTGCCACATTCCTTTCTCTCTAAATCGCTTCGCTTGGGACATCACTGAGAGGTTCTTGGAATGAGTGCAATAAGATAAATCAAAAGAAAAAGAAAAAGTAAACAAACAAGTTAATGTTCTTCAATACCACTAGCCAAGACTAAACTGCAATGATGCCTAATGTTGATGTCCATTGTAGGAAGGATGCATCCTAGGACATGATGATATCAGATGATTGATATGGGATTGACTAGATGATAGGCCATTGAAACGAAGAGTCAACCAACTTATTTATGTACTGACCTAGACTTGAGACCTTGACATTTGAGTTTTCACTTTTATCCTGCCATACTTGTTTCCGATTATTTTACCAAAGGTTGAGGGTGATGATTGATTTATTATAAGTGATTTTTATTGTGGATGAAATCTAGATGGGGATGGATGTTTTTTTTTGGTTTTTTGAATGTTTTTGATATTTTTGAAATATTTTGAGGCTATTTTTGGTATTTTTGATATTTTTCAAATGTTTTGATTTTCACATTTTCCAATGTTTTGGGGGTTTTTTGATATTTTGACCAAGACCTAACCTAAAGACCTATCCTAGGGGCCTTGGGGGTTGATCAACAAATTATCCTTTCCTATGTTATATACGTAGAGACCATGTAGTTTGACTGACACATACTCGATTATTGATGAGATATGAACAAATGGACTGCCATTTTATTATGAAAAACTCTTAAAGGACTGACCTAAGTGTCTCGTGGGATGATCAAAGATCAACCTTGCCTATGTTCAAAGCTTTGAGATGATGTATTTTTACAAGACAACTCTGTTTTTTACTTTTTCACTAAAATTTTTACCTATTTTTGTATTTTTATATGTTTTGAGTGCTTTTGAAATTTCTTGGTGTTATGAATGTTTTTGGATTTTTTTATTTTCTAATGTTTTTGGATTTTCTAGTTTTTGGATTTGAAGAACATACATGAATCCGATCTGATGAGAACATGCCCCTAGCATGAAATAATAGACTATTGTGATAGAGGCAAGACAATTTGACCTTGAGAATGGGCCGAGTAGTACTAGGAGGGATCATGACTCAAAAATAAGACAAAGCTATGATGCAAATGTTGAACAAATGATGGAAATCAATGGATGATAGATAGATAAGTCGTGAAAGCCCTATTGGATGGAAAGTGGTTATTTACACAAGGCAGCTATTTTCCAAGGTTTCCCCAAGGTACTTGCCCAAAGTGCCACCGAAGTGGTTTTGATTAGAGGACAATTTTTTCTATTTATTAATTCTTAATCCTTTTTTTGATTTTTTTGTATTTTTTGCTATTCTAATTTTTTTGTTGTCACTGAGATGCCTGTTTTCTAGGTTTTTATCAAGGTGACCATTTTTTCAGGACATTTTCTAATTTTTTTATTTTTTGGTTCTATACCTTGAAATATTTAGGCATAAAACTTTCTGATATGGGAGTTGTTCATGGGCTCCTGCAGAGGTTGCCCTTCAGGTGTTGATAACTGATATGTACCTGACTTATAGCTCGTAGTGATGATGAATGGTCCCAACTAGTTGGGCTCAAATTTTCCTTTAACATTTGGCTTTAGGACATTCTTTTGATTCTCTTTTAGTACAAGTTCTCCAACTTGGAACGTCCAACTCTTGATCTTCTTGTTATAACTACTCTTGAGTCGGTTTTGATATACTTGCAAATGACTTAAAGCATCCATATGCCACTCATCTAGTAGATCCAGCTCATTCAGTCTTCATACTTGGTATTCTCCATTTGTGATGAGGTTCTATAGTGATATTCTCAGTGACGGGAGCTTGTTCTTGATGGGTAATATGGTGTTTGATCCATAGACTAGGGAGAAGGGGGTGGTACCTATTAGTGTGCGGATGCTAGTTCGATAGGTCTAGAGGGTAGGATTTAGCTATAGATCCTAGTCACGACTTGCATCATTGATTGTTTTCTTGAGGATTTTTAGGATGGTCTTGTTTGTAGCCTCGGCTTGGTTGTTTCCTTGGGGATAATATGAGGTGGAAAAGTGATGTTGGATTTTGATTTTTTTGAAAGGTGTCCCATTATCTAAGAGAATGGCTTGGGGGAAACCATAGTGCCATATTAATTTGTTTAGGATGAAATTTAATATCTACTTTCTGATGTATGTCATGGATATAGCTTCCACCCACTTTGTGAAATACTCAATGGTGGTAATAATCAACTTGTGGCCACTGGATGAAGTGGGAGTGATTCTTCTAATGAGATCAAGCCCCCACTGTGAAAAGGGCCATGGTGTGACAATTAGATGGAGCCCTTGAGATGGTGCATGGATGAGGTATCCATGTTGCTGACATTGTAGACATCTTTTGACGTAGTCATGTCCTTCTCTTTCCATAGTAGGCCAATAATACCCTATCCTCAGCAATTTCTTGGCCAAGGTCATACCCTTTAAGTGTGAACCACATATTCTATTATGCACCTTAGTTAAGGTGATCAATTCCTCAACATTTAGGCAGTGTAACAAGGTTCCTTCTATGCTCCTATGGTAAAGGGTTCCTCCTAGGATGACAAAATGAGATGCTTTCTAAAAATTTTCTTAAGGTTTGAGGTTATATTAGCTGGGAGGACTACTATTCTCAAATAAGTGTATATGTTGTGGTACCAAGGATCACTAGGAACAACGATTTGACACACAAATTTTGACTCTGATACCTCAAATGTAGGCACAAGAAGCTACTCTACCAGGAATTCATGCTTTGGGACATTGTGATGGATATCTACTAGGGATCCAATTGTTTCCATGGCATCGTCCACATTGTTGTTTGCCCTAGGTATCTACTCGAGTGTGATCTCAATAAAAGAATCCTTAATGATTTCCACCAATTTATTGTATGGAGTTGGCTTGCTATCCTTAGTCTAGTACTCAGCATTCATGTGATTGATTATAAGCTATGAATCCCCATATACCCTAAGAGCCATGATATGCCACTACACTACTATTCTGAGTCCTATGGTTAGAGCCTCATATTTAGCGATATTGTTTCTATAGGGAAATGAAAATTTGTAGGACCTTGGTATGCAATCTCCTTGTGGAGTGATGAAAAATATGTCGGATCTTGATCCATGTTGTGTGTAGCAACCATCAAAGTACAACTTCTAGTGGTCTGCTATGTTCAAGTTGAAGATAGATTGATAAGGGAACTCTGAAATTAGCTGATTCTTTGAGTACATTGGTGCCTCTACCAATTATTCTACAATAGCTTTCCCTTTGATAGCCTTAGCTCCATGTACTCAATTTCATATTTTGATAGGATCATGATCCACTTGGTCATCCTTCCTATGAGAACCACCTTGGAAAGTAGATACTTGAGTGGGTTGATCTTGGCAATGAGTTTGATTTTGTGTATTAACAAGTAGTGTTTGAAATTTTGTGAGGAAAACACCACTGCTAGACAAGATTTTTCAATGAAGGAATAGTTTAGCTCATTTACTACCATGGTCCAACTAATGTAGTAGATGGCTCTCTGTTCCGTTTTCATCGTGCTAGGCTAGGAAAGCACCAAGAGCTATTCTTGTTGCACAAATGTAGAGGATTAGATGATTTCTTGGGATTGGTGGCATAAGCACTAAAGGTGTGAGAAAATATTCTTTGCTTTTGTTAAAGTCTTGATCACACTTGTCATCCCATTTTTATGCTACCTCCTTGTGGAGTAGGTGAGAATATGGGATTGATTTGTCTCTAATTGAGCTATGAACCAATAGATTGACTAGAGCCTGCCTTGTAGGATTTTTAGCTGCTTCAAAGTCTTGGGTGCCTCCCTCTCAAGGATTTATTTTAATTTAGTGAGATCTATTTCAATTAATCTTATGGAAATAATTTATCCCAATAGCTTCCCTAATTGTACACTGAAGACACACTTCTTTGGATTAAGCCAAACATTGTATTCCTCAAGTCTATCTAAGATGGCACTCAATGTTGCTATGTGGTCCCTTCTCTTTCTAGATTTTTCCAATATGTCATTGAAATAATCTTCCATAGTCTTATGGATCATGTCATTAAATATTAAGGTCAGGGATCTATAATATGTTTCTCTAGTGTTCTTTAGGCCAAATGACATCATGTTCCAACAATATGTCCCCCATGGACAAGTAAAAGTCAATTTTTGTTGATCTTTTTTGGCTATCATGATTTGGTTATAACCAAAAAATCCATCCATCAGTGAAAGCATCTCATGTCCCATAGTCATATCTACAATCATATCAATGTTGGGAAGCGAGAAGTTGTCTTTGGGACATGCCTTGTTCAGGTCTCTAAAATTTGTGCATATATGGATGCCCCCATTGAGCTTTGAAACATGAACCATATTTGATATCCACTCTGGATAGTCAATTGGTCATATGAACCCTGCATCAAGTAACTTGTTCAATTCCATTTTGACTAACAAGGCTATCTAGGGATGCATTTTCCTAAGTTTCTGCCTGACAAGCTTTGCTTCAGGGTAAATAGCTAGATTGTGGAAAATAATCTTTGGATCGAGCCCAAGCATGTCAGCATAGCTCCATGAAAATTTGAACTTTCTCTACCTTAAGAAGGTGGCTAGGAGTTCATATTCTTTTGTCATTAATGATTCAATGTAGAATGTGATATGCAAAGTTTCCTCTATTCCCAAGTTGATTAGGTTGCACTTTTCAGCTAGAACCGCTGACTTTTTCTAATGTAGAGCACTAAGGGGAAGATTCAATCCTTCATCCTCAAGAACCTCAAAGAGGTTTTCACCATTGGATACATCCTTTCTTTTTACTATTTTAGGGTTAGAGAGTTCCATAGTGTGGTTTTCACTCAAAGACTTTGAGATTTTTCTCAAATTTTTGGTTTTATGACTAAAGGATTCAATTGTCTCCCCATAGTAAGCTTGTGTGTCTAGAATGATATCAAACCTAGCCTTGTGATCTCCGCATGGTATCCTGTCTCATAGTTCCATGAATTCAAAGAGTGCTTCATCATTTTCAAAAGTGTCCAGAATTGGTGGTCCTCATTGGTTGTAATCAATGAGCTAGTGGTATACTAGGTTGATTTCATGGGTTTGACTAGTTGACTCAAATGACACTATACTAATCATGAGGAGGGAAGAATTCTCAAATAGAAGAGGTAGGTTAGTTATGGTATCTTCCTCATCACTACTATTGAAAGCATCGGTTACATCAAATGTGAAATTTTCTATGGGTAGGCTAGTAGATATGGGAATTTGAAGGGAGACTATCATTTGTTGAGGAGTCTTGACCTTCTTAACCAGGGGATTTCAGACATGTATGGTTATACTCGGAGGGGTACATCCAAGGCCAATATTTTTCAGTCATGTCTTAGGAATGATGGGTATTAGAAGCCCATTGTTGTTTTGTCCAAGTCTTTGGTTTCTGTCATAGCCTATGGTGAGCATCATTTGTAAGCCTTTACTGCTATCATCCATAGGTAGATCGTATGTTGGTCTATTGTCATGGTACAAGAGATAGGATGGGTCCTCTTCTATTAATTCCTAGTCGAGATCCCCCCAAATTCTAAAGCTAGAGGAGTTTGTTGTGAATGTTTGGGATGAGGAAGCATCATTTGATTATGGTCATCCTTGTGACCTAGGAGATTGTGGTGAATCTCCTACCAAAAAACCATTTTTTGGAATTGTATAGTATCCACATCCATTGTCCTAAATTATGAATTTGATATCAAAGATGGTAGGGATGGAAGGGATGATGGGTGTCTCTATCACATAAGTGGAGGCGAGAGTAGCTAGGTCAATGTATTGAGTTGATGGGCCTTCATCATTTTTAGGCACTTACGGGATTTTGTAATATTTTTCCTTTAGGCTCTTGCAGTAAGAGAAGGTTTCAAGATCCCCATTGATAGTGACCTATTGGCCTTGGTATGTGAGATTGAAACATTGGTGGAAATTTGATGCTATTGCTTGTATCACA
Source organism: Sequoia sempervirens (assembly GCA_007258455.2). NCBI lineage: Eukaryota > Viridiplantae > Streptophyta > Pinopsida > Cupressales > Cupressaceae > Sequoia > Sequoia sempervirens. The sequence continues at coordinate 637,479,225 of VDFB02270651.1, read as the reverse complement.
TGGATCTAGGAACATAGCAAGAGAATTTTGTAAGGAAATTTGAGGTCAAGGACCTAACAGGTGGTTTCCATAATTGTTGGCCCTACTTGAATAGGGACTTGAATAGTGCCTTGAGACACTCTTTCTTGATCATTGTAATCCCTAATTGCGATGCCTTTTCCTTTTTAAATGGAATATTATGAGATTATGAGATTCTTTATGAGCTTGAGGGAACAAATGTTTAAACCTACACCTCCATCCACCAAGACTCTCTTGACTTTGTTCTTATGCACTATGACTTCCAAATGGAGTGCACGATTGTGAGATGGTTGGGAGGGAAAATATTGATTAGAGAATGTAAGGAGATTTTGGGTAATGATGTTTTCAACCATAGATTGGAATTGTCTTGCATCTATATCCATAGAGATAGTGGATGAGCTTAATGCTTCTTCAAGGATCTTTCAACAGGCAGATGAAATCTTCAGCAACTCCATCATGGAGATCTAAGTTGGGGTTCTTTACAATTGGTCAAGGACATTATATCCACTGGGAATGGATCTTGGATTGGAAGAAGGTGCTCTAGGAGGCTGAGATGATGCTATGATGGTTATTTTACTGCCTCTTGTGGTGACTCCACAATCAACTTGGGCTCCTTTGATGGTGATAATAGTGCAATATTCATCTAGAGATGTGACGACATGGTCTTATATGTGATTCACACTTTTGAATACACCCTTCCCCTTATCATTGTTATTGTTCCCTTTGTTGTTATGATTCGGAATTAGATTCATGTAGATCTTGAGGTTTTGATTTCCTAGTGGTTCTTCTACATTTATGATTTTATCATCAATGAGGTATTGAAACAATTTCTTTAACCTCATACAATTGGCAGTTGTGTTTCCCTTGATCTTGTGGAAATCACAAAGGTGATTTTCATTGTAGCATGATGGTTTCACCAATGGTTCTTGATAATTATCATAGGTGGGGATTGTGATGTGTTTTTCTTCCACCAACCTCTTCATGATGGATTTAGCCAATTCCCAAAGGCCTGTGTACTTCTTCTTGGGGGATTTTTTGTTTCACTTGGGTGGTACCCTTTGATTGTTCACATTGTTGATTGTTTGATTGCTCGACTACTGAGTTACAGTGTTAGCTTGACGAGTATTCTAATTGTTGTTTTGGGCCTATTGTTGGGGTGTGGGTGTGTTTTGTCGAGGAGCGCTGATGAAAAATTTGACATCGACAACACCATCATTGGTAATGTTTTTCTTCTTCACCCATGTGAAAGGTTTGTCATTATAGTTGGTGGATGGGTGATTGTTTTGTTGTTTAGGATATGTGGATGACCCTCTTGGTGCAATAAGGGTTCATTCAATGGTAAGCACCTTGGAGATGAATTGGTTATATGTGGTGATACCTTGTACCTTGAGATGGAATGCCAAGGATCCTTTGAGATTTGAGATGATGGTGAAAACTTGTTGTTGTTCAAGCATGGCCCATTTTCTTTGATTGGCCTTGGATCACCATTGTTGTAGGAAGGAAGCAAATGATTCATTCTTACCTTGTTTCAGAGCTGATAGTTCCTCTAGACTAACATCCATACTGATATTTAATGCGTACTTTTTTATGAATGCGTCTACTATGTCTTGGAATTTTTTGATACCAAGAGGAAGGTGAGAGAACCACTCCATGGCTTGGCTAGCCAAACTTCTAGGAAATAGTTGGATTAGATATGTATCATCATATGCGATTCCATGCAATGCACTTGGAATTCCTTGATGAGATCTTCAGGGTTTCCCATCCCATGGTATTTATCAAATTTGGGGATTTCAAATCCCTTTGGGAATGGTTTCATTGTAAAACTCATGTCATACAGATAGGTACAAAAAATTTTGGGTGTTTTTTTGGTTTTCCCTAACTGAAGATCAAGCACTTGTTACAAGAGCAACTTGATTTGTATTGTCACATCATTTTGTGGATTAGGGGTTGGAGTGAAGGTGTTTTGTGATGGTTTTATTGTCATTGGGATGGGTGGATTGGTTGGTGTATTGGTGGATGGTGCTTGCACATTTTGTTGCCCCAAGTATGCTTGCAGTTGTTGTTGTACCGACAACACTTATTGTTGGTCATGTTGTTGTGCTAATAGTGCTTGTTCTTGAGCTTGTTGTTGTTATTGTGCCAATAATGATTCTTGTTGGGATTCTAGTCGAGATGCTTCTTGATACTCTTGGTATTGTTTCAACACCTACTAAAATGCTTGTTGCTCAGCTACTTGTTGTTGTGTGAGGTACTATGCTTGTGCCTATGCTTGTGCTTGTGCTTGCTAAGCTTGGCAGTGGGCTCGAGCCTGTGCTTGTGCCTGAGCCTTGGCTTGTGATTGTTGGGTAGCTTGTGTGATCTATGTGGATTATGCAAATTGCATGGCTTGAAAAAATTGAGTGGCTTGTGTGGCTTGAGTGGCCTGAGCGGCTTCAACTGCTCAAGTGGCTTGTTGTGTAACTAATTATGTTTGTGCTTACTAAGCATCTAGCTATGTAGCTTGCCGATTTTGGATTTTCTTGAGTGCCTTTTGATAGGTAGCTTGTTGAGCATCTTGTAACACAATGTTGTATTGGTTTGATGTGTTTGTGTTCGGTGGTGGTGGTGGTGGTGATGAGAGGTATCATCGTATTGATGATTGGGATTTGGGTGGAGGATGGTGCGATTGATATGTTTGGTCCTTGAGAGACCATGCTTTGAGATATTTGGGGGATGGTTGATGATGTGGTGGTGGCTTGCATTATTGGATGGTTACCATCTATTGTTGTGACATTGATGGCAAGTTGGGAGTATTTGGTATGATGTTTTGATTGATGATTAGGGGGTTGTTTTGATTTTATTAATTGATGTTTGGTAAAGGGGGAAGCCCTAAACTAAGAGGTGATGTGGATAATTGTGGAAAAGGTGGGAGTGGTGGAAAAGTGAGTAGCATACTCCCATGGGAAAATGATGAAGATGAAGGGTCAAAGATTCAAATGGTCAAAATAAGTTACCTTCTCCTTGCAAGGTCATAGGGAGAGAATTTTGCGTATTTAATGTGTATGTCGGTGTTACGTGAAATGATTATGATGGGTCATTTGGATCATGAAAGGTGAGGGGGACGTATGTATGTGATGGATTTTGGGGTACGATTTGTCCCGAGATAGTGTTTGTGTCCAAATCTTGATTACTCACAATGGGGTGTGTTTGTAGTGCATTGAGAAATGTGCTTCCCTTGCTAACAATGGGTTGAGTTGGAGCAATGGATGATGTAATTTTGGGGATGGGTTAAGTGATTCTTTGGAATGGAGGTGTGGATGAGATTGGGGGCATAGATGAAATTGGAGCATGACCCCAAAAGGTGGTTCCACTTCCACGATGGTGCTCACATCGAAATTAGAAGGGAGTTTAGCACCTTGTTTTGCTAATTCAAACATATATTGTGAGGGGTTGAGTTTCATCATGATGTTAATAATTCTATGATTCTTGGGATTTTAGACCATTTCAATGATCTCATCTTGTGTCATTCTGAAGGAATTATTAGTGATATCCTCTACTTGAACTTCCTCTTGAGGATTTTGTGATGATGAAGGAAAGTTAGTTAGGGGATTGCTTAATCCAATGAGATTCATTTCAGAATTGGTTTGACTTAGGTCACTTGAAGTGGATGTTTCTTTGTTGGCTTCCATGTTCCTCTTGTGTTGAGATCTAGTTTGAAACATAAAATGAGGTTCAAAAGAGAAGATCTAGGATGATTAAGGATCAAAGGTGTCATGATGAAATGTGTGAAAAATGGATGATATGGATGGGTGAACTCTTAGAAGATCTTGATGGGATGTTAGACTTTTGGGACATTTTTGGATTCTTTTACTTTTTGGTTTTTTATTTTTGTTTTGGATTCTTGGATTTTTATTTGACCTTGATTTTTTTTTGGATTATTTTGATTTTGGATAATGAAGAAATGGATCGCAAGATGTTGGATGTTATCTATGGGATCGAATTGCTACCAAGATGATAATTTGACTAAGTGTAGGGAGAAGGATGCATCTACCCACACCGAACCAAATAAGATGATAATTCAACTAAGCATATGGAGAAGGATACATCTACATATACCTATCTAAACAAGATGATTTTGATATTTGATTCAAGGATTTTGATTTGTTTCAAAGATTTGATTTATGGATTTTCCAAAAAGTCTAGCATGAAGGATGATTTCAAGATTTTCAAGAGTTGTTGGTGAGGTGATTTTTATTATATGTTTGAAAGATGGATGAAGGTTTTTATTTGATCCTATGTGTACCTAAAAAGACTCTAAACACACTTTACTCTAAACTAGATGCTCAAATTCCCAAAAAAGATTTAGATTTTGTTGATAAAAGAATTCATACAAATTGGGATTGTTTCTTGAAGCTCTTCTGTAAAAATTGAAAATCAATCTTTTTCTGAATTTGTAGAGCATTGAGATATGCTTTCGATGATATTTTGGGCTAAGAGCTTTTGACTTTTGTTTCTAGATTTTGATGTTGCACAAAATCATTTGAGACACATGTGTGGCATTCAATTGTTCTTAGCTTTTCTTAGTGACTTATTTTTACCACAAACAATTATTTTATTAGGTCTTTGACCTAGATTTCTAATGTCTTAACTTCTTTTCATTCCACAAAGTGTATCATGTGGAAATCGAGGAAATCAAGGAAAAAGTTACCTAATGTTGACTTTAGCAAGCAAATTGAGATATAAATTCAAGTGTTTAGCAACCTCGAAGGATAAAATCCCAAAGGAAAGAAATAACGCATGAATTTTGTCAAATATATTTGCTTCCTAATGGGTTTGAAGTTTGATGATAATGCTGAATTTTTATTTTTCCAATGTTTGCAAACAAGAAAAGTGTTTTGTTTCCAAGAACATGCACAATTCTATGGATATGAAAGGTTGTATTTGTTGAATCCCCACTTGGACAAGTCCAACTGTGCCTAACTTTAGTGAATGGTTAGATGCTTGACCCCACTGGATCCCCTCCATGACACTCACTTATATGGGGCAACCAAACATTAGTACCCATGAAACTCCCATGGCATACTTTCCATTTCTACTAAAAGTTGTAAAAGTGTGGAGCCGATTTAGAACAATCGTTCTTGCACCAAAAAAAAGATCAAGAATTTTTTCCTTTTCTAAACAAGGGTTTTAATATGGGAATTTCATTCATGGGAGACCATCCATGTAGCAAGAGACCATTGCTGCCCTTCTCATTGAAATAATACTAATAGTAGTATTGGCCTTTTTTCCAATATCCACACTTATATACCAGTTGGAAGTCACTTGGATTTAGAGTGTTTTTGATTGGGTCGTTCCCTTGGGTGATTACTTTTTCCCACAAGGAAGACCCTCTAAGATAAAAAAAAATGTGAGTAAACATACCCATAGTTCAATCAATCTTTGTTGAGAAACAAAGAGAGAACACACGCCATATGTTCCACTCACACTCGCAAGATTTTTTCAATTTTTAATCCCAAATGAAATGTGGAGGAAATCACTTACCCAACTTAAGATCACCCAAAATCCTTTTGATTCTCAAAATCGTCATGAGGTGTGAGAGAAGCACATACGTCTTTTCAATGATATTACTTTGGGTAAGTAATTACAAGACAAAGTAGCACATGTTCATTTTATTCTTTCAAAGTGAGAGTGAATTAATTTTAAACACCAAAGGAAGTGTGAGACTTTGATTTTTCAATTGTTAATCTTTAAAAAAAATCTAGTAGATTTTCCTAAAGTTCTATTTAAACCCTTTGTTGTAAAAATGAAATCTTTTGTAGTGTTCTTTTTAGTGCCCAAAAGAAATTTAGTGTATGCTAAGAGCATAAAAGATAACAAATCCTTAAGAGAAATTATGAGTTCTCCCAAAGTGTTAAGAAAACACTAAAGTGTTCAAAAACACTTGATGTAATGAGAGAATGATACCATAATGCCACTTTCAACCTTCTTTTCCTCCTTCACCTTGATTAGACCAACCTACCAAAACTAATTAAAACTATAAAATAGAGGTTAGAAAAACCCATTAGCAACCTAAAATAACTAGAATAAAAAAGAACATGTCAAAATTAAGTTAATTTAAAATTTTTACTTCACTCCAATAGTGCAGTCCACATAGGCAACACAAGTTGAGAAAGTCAGTGGCATTGTATGGCATCGCTTGTTGGACAATGACGCTCTGTAGAAAAACTAGAGAGCATAATTGCGGCAGAGTTCTACTCAGTGATGTAGTTTGGAGTTTAAGAATTTTAGTGACCGTAAACTGACCCAGTGATGGAGTTTAAAAATTTGAATTCTGGGTGAGAAAGGCAAAGTGACACAATTTGTAATTTGAACTATCATTGTAGGGAACCGTTGGACTAGTAGTAGAGTTGTATGGCATCGATAGGCTGATAGTGGCACAATTCACTATAGACACCAAAAAATAGAGAAAATCATAGAATTTTGTTAAAAAAACATGATAGAACTTCATATTTTCCCTACCTCTAGTGCCAAATGTAGAACCCCAATCCTAGACCAGCACAAACACAAGAAACAAACACATAGTTAGATCAAATGCAAGTGAGAATCAAGATTCCCCTTCAAATCCATTTAAATTGAAAAGAACAAGAAATGAGATGAAGAACATAAAAAAACATAAACAAAAGCTATAAAATCCTATTCAATGTAAAGAAAACTCTTGATACCATGGGGGAGTTGGTGACAATTTGATGTGGAAATTGGCCCTTTCCCAGCTCCTATGATGCAATGTTGATGAGTGATCCACTTGGGTGAAGATTTAATTGAGCTCCATGATGAGAAATCTACATAATCTAGCTAATAACTTGACAAAATGGATGAAAGTAGAGATGCTTGAAGATGGAATTGAGTATAGTAGACTTGCTCAAATTGTGGATGATCAAAACAAGGAGAGAAGCCTCTTATTTATAGAAAGACAAGATGGAATAATTCCCAAAATGGACGAATGTGGGACTAATCTTCAACCAATGGGAAAGTTCCACTTGTCAAGAGGTGAATGTATAGAGGATGTGCACATTTTGATGAATGTGCCCATAAATACAATTAGGTGGAATTTCAAAATAGTGAAATGACATGTTTGAGGGGGATGAAAATGAATTAAATGCCACTTGGCTCAATGCACAAGCACATGCAAGAGGGAATGCATTTCTTTTTGAAAGGAAAAATCTACTTGTAGGGATTTTCAAACTTGGAGGAATATTACCTTAAAGATGACAAGTTGTGTAAGAATTGGCTATGAAGGTAGCCACCCAAGATCTAGAGGCCTAATAGAAAGCACAAGCATAAGAGAGATAGAGACAAGATGACAAGAATAAACTGTATTCTGTCAATATGATAGAATGTAATGAGATAATAGTACATAGGAGACCCCTTGGATATATAGCCAAGGTGAGAACATAGAAGGCCATAAGATTATGACAAGTGTCATAATATTATGACATGAGACAACTATGAAAAGTTATCACTCCACCTAAAGTGGAAAGGTGATAATGTGATAATCACCACAAAAGGTGGAGAGATAATCACATGATGTGTCCACAAAAGGTGGAAGTGATGAGGTATGACATGTCAAGTCCACCAAAAGTGGTAAATCTCCAACAACCTCCTATGTGGTCCCTAAGTAAACTTAACTAAGGTGTAATCAAGACCTAGGACTAGGTACAAGATATTTAATTACACCAACACCCCCCCTTAAGTGAAACTTAGGGAGAATGTACACAAAACAATGCAAGATGGGTCCCGGCTACAAGGCCATGTTAGGTACCCATGTACACACAATGCAATCTCTCATAAAGCAGAGAAAGATAGAAAAACCCAGTGGGAAAAAACTACCCCCCAAAAGAGAGATGAGATACAAAAAGCTATGAACAAGGCATGAGAAGGAAAAAACCCCATGTGAGGAAAAACTCCCCCCCATACAAGAGAAGAAGAGAGACAAGGTAGCCCCCCCTCAATGTACAATGATCACCCATGGAAGATGCTCGAGAAGGAATGAAGAAACTGCTCCAAAACTGTCGAACAACATTCCTCCCCTTGGGAAGAAACAATACCAAAGGTGTATGAATGAAGTCTCCCCAATCCACAAGTGAAGAAGGAAGAACCCTCAAGATGTAAGAAGTCTCTGAAATCTACTCAAGTGTCCCTGTGTCGATGCCGAAAGATGCCTTTCCCAAACCATGTGAAGCTGCAATGGTGTAGTCACTTTCTGGAATTTGTGAGAACCCCTTTGCAACAACACTCTCATCTGCTGAAAAAGACAACTCAAGATCTAGCAAGGATGTAGGTAGAACATACTCCAAAGAAGATGTCTCCTCAATAGAGAAAGTGGCCTCCTCCAACTACTATAAAGATGCATCCACAATCACATCAACCTCGAAAGACTGATCATGTAGAGGAGGGTCAGAGTGTTCCCTCACAACAACTGAAGAAGAATCACCTTCATCAAAGAGAAGATGTAAGGAATCATATGTGTCTCCCAAGTCTGCAATGTAGGACTCCACAAACAAACTACCAATGTCTGTCAAGTAGTCATCCCATGAAGCTGTTGCTGGAAGACAAGGTATACACTATTGGGTGAAGCCACATAAGTGGTTTACACTTTTGAAGAGGAAGGAAATTTGAGAAAAAATGACCCCATGGAAAAAAAATTGGTTTTAGGGGTTCGCATGAACCTACATGTTCGACCGAACCATAAAGGGGTTCGACCGAACTAGGGTTCGAGCGAACCCATTAACTATTGGGCCCACATTTCTCGCCCAAAAAACAAAGGAAATGTGCATATTAGGGGGGGTTCGCATGAACCAAAGTTTGAATGAACCCTGGTTCGCTAGAACCCCTGGGGGTTCGCTAGAACCCCCCTGGTTCTAGCGAACCCCCTTTTTCCCTAATTTTTTAATTTGTAAACACAAAAAACCTAAAATTTTACACTTTCAAGCTTCGGTTGGGGATGAAAATGGGGGAATATTTAGAAACCAAAATTGGAATCGAGTAGCCTTCAGAACGAGCTATCCAATGAATATAATTTTAGTATGTTTTGGTTTTATTATCTATCTGTTTTTTAAGTTTTATTAAATATAGGTTTTCATCGAAAACAAAAATCTCTTACGCACAAGTGGAAAAATAGAAGATTATAAAAAAAAAAAACTAAAAATATGAGTGCACCATATATTGAAGTCCTTGATCCAACAAAAAAAAAATAGAAGAATTTTGATACATACAGTGAAAGTTATGCGTTATACGGTCGCGCTAGGTCTGAATTGTCATTTGATTGACTTTGAAACTTGATTAAAGAAAAAATATTCAATAAAAAACTATCTAACCAAGTGGAAGCACTAGATATCGGAGTTATAAATCTAAATTTGAAAGAATTGGAATTTTATCTATCATGGAAAAAAAGTTATGCGTTATACGGTGTGTGTCACTTTTAAAAATGCTGCTTTTTGAAAAAACCCAATTTTTGTGGGAGATGGAAAAAGAAGTGCAATATGATTCCAAAAATTGAAAAAAATATTTTTAGAATCTATAGACAAAATGTGACAAGACTCTAGTTTACATCATCTTCAAATTCCTTACGGTTTAATCGCTATAGGTGCCCGAATGTGGAGATTGTGTTAAAAAAAAATATATCAGTGTCCAGTTAGGCCAAAAAGTGTAAACCACTATTGTGGGATCACCCTGTTGCACTGAATCACAAAGTACTGAAACTGTTGGAACACAAGTGTCATCAGGTACATCAGTCAATGTGGGAGATGGAATATCAACAATAGGTTCAAGAACCTCAGGAGTAGAAAGCACTCCAAGATTCAAGTAACCATACTCAATCTCCTCAAGTGTGTCCACACTAGAGTGAACTGAATCATCAATAGGAGCAAAATATGAGAAGGTGTAGAACCGAGAATGATCATCAACCTTCCCAATTGCAACAAGAGCCCTGCTATGCAAATCCTGAACAATGACAGAATCTGGTGTGAACTCTACACTCTTTCCTATACCACTATGTGTAATCTGATAGACATAAAGGATGTTTCTTGACAAAGTAGGCACACATAGAACATCATTAAATGCTCCACCTTCAACATCAATAGAACCCTTCCCACAAACTACCAAAAAAGTGTTGTTGGCCATCAAAATGGGTGGTGATGAACAAGAATCAAATGAAGAGTACATATCCTTGCACGAAGTCATATGATGCGAAGCTCCTGAATCAAGGATCCACTAATCTGTATTGGAATCTGCAACACCAAGAAATGCTTGCCCCTTATGTTTCTCATGTTGAGATGGTGTAGAAGAAGGAGAAGAGCTTGATGTTGTTGCCATGAGAGTTGTTCCTGTTTCCTTAGAAGAAGTGGAAGGGGATGAGTCCTCTTGATATGCAACTGGCAAGTTGATGTTGTTCTTCTTAAGGATGTGTTTCAACTCATTAATTTGCTTAACATGACAATGATGCTCCTCATGACCAAACCTTTTGCAATATGCACATGTTGGTTACTCCCTCTTGCTTGAATTATAGTACTTCTTTGAAGAAGATGAAGTTGAGCTTTGTTGTGGAGGAGTTGATTGTTGGTTCTCTCCTTGTGAAGATTGCTTTTGTTTCTTATTGGAACCCTTTCCTTGAGTCCCTTAATTCCCTTGATTAGCCACCAAAGCCTTGGACTTTGAAGACTTGAGAATCCCCATGCTTACCAACTTTGCTTGTTCTAACATCAACATTTTTGTAAAAGCATCAAATGTAGGCATAGTGAAAGAACTACCTACTATCAAGCAATGGGTTTGGAAGCTAGAAACAAATGCTGCATATTCTGATGGAAGTTTTCCCAACAAATTGTAGACCAACTGTGCATCCTTCTTATCAATGCCACAATCCTTAAGTTGTGCTCTTATCTCGTTTGCCTTAGTGAAATAGTCTTGGATTGTATCAAAATTCTTGGGATCTAACATTGTGAGATCATTGTCAAGCTGATAACCTTTAATCTCATCAACTTGGCCATACAATTGACCAAACTTTTCCCAAGCTTCTTTAATTATTTTACACTTATCAATTTGAAAGATTAGATCTTTTGATACATATTTCCTTAATGTTCCAAGAGCCATAGTATTTTTAGTGAGCCAATCCAATTGAGCAACAGGATCAACTTTAGGATCAGATGGTGCAACAATAGTTCCATCAATATAATGAGTTAATCCTTTTTCCATTAGCTTACTCCATGCATCAATTTCCCAAGAAGCATAATTATGTGGAGTTAACAAGGGAAACTTAGGAGAACCCATAGCAGAAAAATGAAAGAGAACAAGATAGAGAGAGAGGCACAATCACACAAGACACCCCCCAAATTCACTCAATCAAAGAACCCCCCCAAAAAGATGATTTGGCACTTTATAATTAGTGCGTGTACAATGGCCACTTGCAAGCCAAGCAAAGTGGGCTTCTGATTTTTAATATTTTACAATAGCCTTAAGTAGGCTACAGTAGACTCAAATGACTGATACAAAAGACCAAACTAAGATCTTATCTTTACAAATGCCTAAAATAGGCCAAAAATGACCAAGTTCTAAAAGTACAATTTTTGATCACAATCACTACAAATTGATAGCACCAATGTGAAGTTCAGAAAAAATTATGCACTTTCAAAAAAACCGGTACCTGAAAAGGAGTTCGTATGAGCCTGAACGGAGCCCCGGAAGTTGCAAAAACGGTGACAATCGAGTAAGATCTGAGATAAATCCAATTTTATCAAAAATACGTGCACCAAAATCAGAAAATAACTTCACCACTGCAATGTACATGAAAAATTAGCCCAAATCAAAAAAAATTGCACCAAAAAAGACCTCAAAACGACCAAGATATGAGCCTCTGAAGATGAACTGCAAAATCAAAAACTCAATCCGTGAGGGGGTCAAAATTTTTCGAAGATTGATGACGTCATCGTGACACACTACTGATGTCAGCAAATGACGAAGTTAAATTTGACAGCCTGCGACTCGTCAAAAAAGAATATGCTCCTGGGCCGAATATTCTGTGACTAACAGTTTAAAATTGACGTCCATTTAGACGTCGCTAGGCCATCGCACTACCGGAAAAATGGTACGAAATATGCTTCGACTGCCCGGAATATGCTGATGGAATCTTTGGCAAGTGCCCAGAATATTCGTCGACTACCACCATTTTTTTTGTTGCCGAAATTTAATGAAATTCACCGGAAAAGTTGAATGCTGCCGGATGTTATTTTTCTGGCTGCGGTTGGTGGTAGGGCATGGTGGGGCCTGCGGGGGCCTGTGATAGCCTGCCACGTGGAGGCCGGTGGCCCTGCGTGGTACCATGGGTACAAAAGTATAGTTCTGCGGACTGTACAGTCTGCAGTCTGTACTATAGTTTTTTTGTTTTATTTTTATTTTTTATTTTTTTATTTTTATTTTTTTAAAAAAATATTTTGCAGTAAAATTAAAAAAATTTGAAAAATATTTTTGCACCCGACACAATAATGGCTGGGCCGTACGGCTCGGCCAGCAAATTTTTTTTGCCTCGATGGACAACTTACTCCGATTTGGACGATTTGGCAGTCGATTTATAGGTTCTTGGCCCTTCTGAGCACGATGGCGAGGTCCTTTTCAGCTGAAAATGCTCCAAAGTGGTAGCTACCTCCGATCTTCAACCCTTTGTAGATTTGGCCTCCAATGTCCAACTGAGACGAAAGAAAAGGCAAATCTGACTATCTTGGATACTCCGGACGCAATGGCAAGCTAAGATCTGATGCAACAAGCTCCCAAAATGCTCCTGCAATACAAGGCCAAAAATGGAACCCTCCAAGAATCTCTCCAAATGACTAACTAAAGGCACTCCAAAAGCTCTGATACCATGTAAGAATTGGCTATGAAGGTAGCCACCTAAGATCTAGAGGCCTAATAGAAAGCACAAGCATAAGAGAGATAGAGACAAGATGACAAGAATAAACTATATTCTGTCAATATGATAGAATGTAATGAGCTAATAGTACATAGGAGACCCCTTGGATATATAGCCAAGGTGAGAACATAGAAGGGCATAAGATTATGACAAGTGTCGTAATCTTATGACATGAGACAACTATGAAAAGTTATCACTCCACCTAAAGTGGAAAGGTGATAATGTGATAATCACCACAAAAGGTGGATCTCCCACAAAAGGTGGAGAGATAATCACATGATGTGTCCACAAAAGGTGGAAGTGATGAGGTATGACATGTCAAGTCCACCAAAAGTGGTAAATCTCCAACAACCTCCTATGTGGTCCCTAAGTAAACTTAACTAAGGTGTAATCAAGACCTAGGACTAGGTACAAGATATTTAATTACACCAACAAGTTGAAAGAAAATAGGGATTTAATAAATCCATTAAATGTATTTTCATGTGCAAGTCGCAAAATCTAGAGAAACTAGAGATTAGGATTAAATTAATTAAGGTTTGATTAATTCAATGAGGTATTAGGTGATGTGACCATTTGATTTAGATTTATGGGTTGAGTTAAATCAAAAGATGAGAAGAATGTGATTTAGATTTAATTAAATAAAAGATTTTATTAATTTAATTAAAGAGGGATGATGTTAGATTAAATTAAATAAGGTTTAGGGTATGTGCAGGATTATGATGGAAAAAATAGGCCCTTAAGTAGCGAAAAATTCAGAAAAATCAAAGTTCGGCAACTTGACGTAAATTTTTTAATATGTTATCTATATTATTTAAAAAATATGTAAGAATAGAATTTGTAGAAAATTAAATGTAGTTTCTAAAATACTAGGTTTATTTAAAACATAGAAATATCTATTTAGTGAAAATTTGAAATTTCAATGCAGTAGTACTTATATTTTAGGGAAAAAATAAGAAGTAGGTGTATGTCTGACCACCCTAAGCACAATATAATGATAATATTTTCTTATAAGATTTTAGTTATAAGTAGAAGACTCATGTCCTGATGTGATGCATATTTTTTTATAATTTTTTCCTAAGTAAATAATTAATTATGAATTTTTTATTAAAACTTTTACAAAATATAAAAACTTGTATGTTTGACCATCTTAACTTAGTCAAAACTTCATGAAATATTTTACTCTCTTTTTAATCTTTTAGTATGCAAAGCATAGAATGTGATGCATGTTTCAGATTTAAAAAATGTGATATCATTTGAAAGATATAGATGTTTTTCAAGCAGCCTATCAATTAGGACTTTAGTCTTAGTTCAAATGGAAAATGAATAATAATAATTTATTAAATTCAAAGTAAAGTATAATTTATATTGTGGAAAGATGATAATCACCTTTAAAAACCCTTTTTGTTTCATGAATTTTGGGTAAAAAAAAGTCGTCAGCCACATACCCTACACATACCTAGCATATTGCCACTTTTTGGCCCATCATGATCCTACACATACCCTTTAATTTATTTAATTTAATAATATGACCTTAAAGATTTAATTAAATAAAATAAATTATTTAATTAAATAGAGAAATAGGGTTAATTAGATTAGATTGATTGATTTAATTAATAAGAGAGAATGACTTAATTAGATAAATGCTTATTTATTTAATTAAGGGATGAAGAGTGGTGATAAGTTGAGAAGGTGATTCAGAGTGAAATGGTGTTAGTAAATTAAGATCAAGTGTGTTAGTACATTTTCCGTGTCTACATTTTGCCCCTCTTTGAAGCAAAGTACTCGTTGCATTGGTTCAAAGAATAAACTATCTCGATCATAATTCAAAATTTTTCCAATTTTCAAAATTGCCCCACTACTAGCCAAACATATGAATTATGCCAATATACTACCCCGTCGAGAGATCGGGTGAAAATTTCAACTCTTGTGGATGATCTCGTGAAAAAAGTGGACAAGGTGTCCGACAGGTCCAAAAAGACTCCAAAAGGTCAAAAAACCCTAACTTTCATACTTAAATAGGCCTCGAGGGGCCATTTCCTATTCATTTGCACATTCAGCCTTTAGAGATTTGACCCCTTTGTGAGATGGCACAATGATAGCTCCCCCGACACATCTTAGATCGAGCATGCACACACCAGAGGCTACTTGGCACTGGACCACCGGTGAGTCAACCTGACCCGATCTCATTTTTTTATTTCCATGCATATTTATTATCTTAGGAACTAGGTCTTTTAGGAGTGGTCCAGTATAGCACCACTTGAAAGTATCTGTTGATGCCACATGGCATCAAACTACACCATAGTCATGAGTAGCTATGCTACAACATAGTTTGGAATTAGGGTTTAAAATCCAAACTAAGCCACATACGAAAAGTGTGCCACAGTGTGCCTTTTTGTAAATTAGGGTGTAGTGCTAAACTAGACCACACGTCAAACTATGACATCGAGTGGAGTTTGAGGGCCAAAGGCTCCTAGTGGCACAGATTGAAATTTTCAAACTGTGTTGCACCCATAAACAATGATGCGCAGGTTGCCTTAGGTACACCAAGATCAGACATGATCATGATTTTTGATTATATTTAATGTGGTGGCTTTCCTGATGTAGGAGGAGGTGTTGATACTTCACTCATGTGAGCATAGGTCCTAGGTACTTTTCAGCTTTTTACAGGGCATGCCCGAGTGACAACATGAGCATCTAGGGGTGATCAGACTATGGTACATTACTTACGCACTGTCCATGAGGACACACTTGGGTATGATGATGACACTCATTAAGAGATGGCATAGTGATACATCCTCTTTCCACCTCTTGACAGATGAGGTGACAGTCACACTAGAGGACGTGTGGTAGATACTCAAATTTTTCATCCACAAGGAGCATGTGATTTATGATGTGGATGCTCGAAGGGAGGCCTACTATGAAGTTATGGGCCTTGACTAGATTGTCTTTTGCGAGGGCCAAAATTGAGTTGGAGTATTATAGGTTCACCATGTCACCCTTTCATCTTGTTATAGTAGCTATTATATCGGGTCTCATTGCACTAGATCTATGGGGCCGATACTTTAGTCCTGGATTGGGGCTCGCTTGGGAGCACATGGTCTAGAGACGAGTATGATTTGCTTGTGGGCTAGTTATGTTAGCCTCTTTATACAAAGATCTTCATGAGTTTGCATACATCGACGATAGAGCTATTAAGGCTAGAGTCTCACTCCTTCATATCTGGGCCTAGGTGCACATCATTGTGCTTTGCCTGAGAGTCCTTCTAGTTGATATGGAGCCAAATGATCTAGTTGTCTGGTGATACAAATGAGGTGTCTCCATCACACATATAGGATAGCACATGATTCCCCATTGGAGGAGAGTTTTGGATAACATGCGAGGCTTGACTTGGCAGCCATACCTTTGATGGTCCATGTGGTACGACGATGTACATTAGCCTTTTTTCACTCACTAGGATAGATTGATGCAAGGCAGAGAGCACATGATGCTTGAGATGTACCTACTAGACATAGTGCAAAGATAGTTTGGGGAGTCGCAGGATAGGCTGTATGATCAGTATGTCACTATATTTGCACATACAATGAGCCAGAGCTCTTGGGGCCTATACATACCTGCACACGAGGAAGTGAAAATTTTTATGCAGTTGGTGGCTAGGGAATGGCCATATGATTAGGTTTAGGTGGATGTGGACACCACATAGGCATACAAGGATTGGTTCAGGCCACCTCTTAGACTTATAGGGCCAGCACACCATCCACTCGACATAGGGCTAGAGGCACAAGGGCAAGTCTAGACTGGGACTAGGGATGCCGAGGGGGAAGAGATAGAGATGAGGATGGAGATGGGCCACTGCACTAGCCATATCATGATAGGGTCCCACATGATCAACCATAGCCATATGCATAGATAGACCAGCAGAGACAAGATGTCCCTAGGCAGGATCAAGACTAGGGATGACAAGATAGGGTTCTAACACCACCCAGAGACATGGACCATGATCACCCACCCATGCAGCCAAACCCCAAGGATGGTCATATTATCTAGCTATAGGCACAAATACAAGTACTTACAACTGAGAGGGATTAGTTGCGGGTAGAGCAGGACTAGGTGGTCTAGCAGAGATAGGCTGTGGAGCTACAGGTAGTAGCAGAGATGGGTAGATGACAATAGATTGAGAGCATTTCTATGTCCTCCTCTTGGAGCATGGTACCAATTTGATCGTATAGGGAGGCCATCTAGGAGGTTGATTCTTATAGGATGAAATATTATCATGTCATGCCAAGAGCAGCCCAAGTGCCAGAATTTTCACAAACAACAAGCCACACACCTATATAGAACCACGAGGAGAGAGCAGGTGGTGAGGGTAGTAGCCAAGAGGGCTAGCATTTATTTGGATCAAAGACATGATTATTTTGTGCCCCATGGGCTCACTTTTTATAACCTAGTGGGCCTTTGTACTTTATGCATTCAACACACACTTGATCCGATCTTTTTGTAACATGATAGTATATTTATTTTGATGATATATGAGATGAGATGATATTTCTCATATAATATGTGTCCTATTCTAATTTATGCTTTATGAATGGGTATGTGTAGGATTATCATTGAAAAAACAGGCCCTTAAGTGGCAAAAAATTCAGAAAAATCAGAATAAGGCAATTTGACTTAAAAATTTGAATAAGTTATCTATATTATTTCAAAAATATGTAAAAATAGAATTTGTAGAAAATTGAATGTAGTTTCTAAACTACAAGGTTTATTTTTAAAAAAATCTATTTGGTGAAAATTTGAATTTTCAATGCAGTAGTAGTTAAATTTTAGGGAAAAAATAAGAAGTAGGTGTCTGTCTAACCACCCTAACCACAATAAAATGATAATATTTTTTTATAATATTTTAGATATAATTAGAGGACTCATGTCCTAATGTGATGCATATTTTTTTGTATATTTTTTCCAAGTAAATAATTAATTATGATTTTTTTATTACAAATTTTAAAAAATATAAAAACTCGTATGTCTAACCACCTTAGCTTGGTCAAAACCTCATGAAATTCATTTTTTTTAATCCTATAGTATGTGAAGCATAGAATGTGACACATGTTTTAGATTCAAAAAATATGATACCATTTGAAAGCTATAGATGTTTTTCAATTAGCCTATCAATCAAAACTTTAGTTGTAATTCAAATAGAAAATGAATAATAATCATTTATTAAATTCAAAGTAAATCACAATTTATATTGGTGGAAAGTTGACAGTCTCCTTTAAAAACCCTTTTCATTTCATCAATTTTGGGTAAAAAAAATTCATCAAACACATACCCTACAACATACCCATCATATCACCACTTTTTGGCCCATCATTATCCTACACATACCCAAATGGATCTTATTTCTATATGTGATGCAATGATTCTATCTTATGATGCTATGATGATGATACTATATGATGCTTATGTGATGATGTGATGTGATGGTTTATGGATTCATTTATGTTTTAGTACCTTTTCTTATGTACTTTTTATGATGTATGCAAAATATTATGATATGCAAATGCTTAGACTAACAGATCTATATTATGCACTTAATGGATGATAATATGTATGTAACTTTATTATGTATGATATGCACTTGCGATGTTATGATGGCGATATGAAGTGATGATGTACGATGAATATATGATGTGTGAAATGATGCTTTATGTAATGATATATGAATGTGTTATGATATGCAAATGGATGCTTTTATAGATGATGTATGATGTATATGGATTGTTACTAATGCTTAAGTATATGACATGCTCATATGATTATTCAATGGATGCTCTTAATATATGTGATATGGGTTATGTGGGATGATTATGTAATGTATGAAAAGTTATGGTTCATGAGATGCTTAGAATAACCAATCTATCTTATGCAATGATGGAGATGCAATTCATGTGGTATGATTAATTCTTTCTATGTGATATGATATGCAAAATGCAAACCGTTGACGGTTTGTGGATGCGGGATGAATGTAGTGACAATAATGATTTGCGATTAAATTTCATGTTACCATGTTAGCACGGAAAAGGAGATAAAAGAAAGCAAGAGATTCCAAAAAAGACACGAGATGATGATGATGATGATTTTCTAAGGAGTTGGGATTTTAAAAGGGCCAATTACCTTATGTTTGATTACACACGGGGTACAATGCATCAAGGTATAAAGAACTAGGATGGCATTAAGATATTTTAGACATCCAGGACCAAAACATAGAAAAGAAAGCCTTCCTATGTGGTCAATAAGAAACCTAAAACACCCTCCCTACAAACCAAAGAAAGCACGCATGACCAAGGTTATATTGCAAGAATATTTAAAATTCACAACAAATAAAAATATCATGACTGTTGCCCCATTTATTTCTCTCTAAATCCTTTTTTTTGGGACATCATTGAGAGGTCATTGAAATGAGCGCAAAAAGATAAGTCAAAAGACAAAGATAAAGTAAACAAACATGTTAATTTTCCTCAATACCTCTAGCAAGGACTAAACTATGATGATGCTTGATGTTGATTTCCATTGTAGGAAGGATGTATCCTAGGACATGTTGATATTAAATGATTGATATGGGACTGATTGGATGATAGCCTATTCACATAAAGAGTTGACCTGCTTGTTTATGTACTAATCTAGACTTGAGACTTTGACATTTTGAGTTTTCACTTTTAACTTGCTAGACTTGTTTCTAACTATTTTACCAAACGTTGAGGATGATGAATGATTTATTGTGAGTGATGTTTATTTTGGGTAAAAATGAGATGAGACAGATGAAGTTTTTCAAATAGTTGGATGTTTTTGGAGTTTTGAAATTTTTTGAGGTTGTTTTTGGTATTTTTGAGATTTTGCAAATGTTTTGATTTCCAAACTTTCAAATGTTTTGAGTTTTTCTGAGATTTTGACCAAGAGACTAACATAAAGACCCATCCTAGGGACCTCAGGGGCTGATCAAATATTAGACTTTCCTACATTATACACACAAAGACCACATAGTTTGATTGACACAAACTTGATTATTGATGAGATATAAACACATGGACTGCCCTAAGTGTCTTAGGGGAAGATCAAAGACAAACATTTCCTATGTTCAAAGCTCAATATGAAATATTTCAATAAGATGACTCTATTTTTTGAATTTTTTGAATAATTTTTGACCTATGTTTGGATTTTGATATGTTTTGAATGCTTTGGGATTTTGTGATTTTTTGATGTTTTTAGGTTTTTTGAATTTTTTTATGTTTTTGGATTTTGGGATTTTGGGATTTCAAGAACATACACAAATCCAATCCGATGAGAACATGCCCCTAGCGTGAAAAAATAGACTACTTCGATAAAGGCAGGGCATACTGACCTTAAGAATGGGTTGAGTAGTACTAGGATGGATCATGACATGAACATAGGACCAAGCTATGATGCAAGTGTGAATGGGTGATGGATGGAGATATGGGATGTGATGGATGAATGATGCATGATGGATGGATGATGCAGAATGAGTTGTGAAGATCTTGGTGGATGGAAAGTGCTTATTTACACAAGATGCCTGATTGCTAGGTTTACACCAAGGTGCTTTCCAAAGTGCCACCGAAGTGGTTTTCACTAGCTAGGACAATTTTTCTCTTTATTGTTTTTTGATCCTTTCTCTAATTTTTTTGGATTTTTATTTATTTTTTATTTTTTTGTTGTCACCAGGATGCCTATTTGCCAAGTTTTCATTAGGGTGACCAACTTTTCAAGAAATTTTATGATTTTATGATTTTTTGGTTCTATACCCTGCAAGATTTAGGCATAGAAATCTTTAATATGGGAGTTGTTCATGGGCTCCTACAGAGGTTCCCCTTCAGGTGTTGATAACTAATATGCTCCTAACTTGTAGCTCATTGTGATGATGAATGGTCCCAACTAGTTGGGCTCAAATTTTCCTTTTCCATTTGGATTTGGGATGTTCTTTTGGTTCTCTTTTAGCACAATTTCTCTAACCTGGAAGGTCCTACTTCTAATCTTCTTGTTATAACTTCACTTGAGTCAGTTCTGATACACCTACAAATGATTTAAAGAACCCATACACTACTCATCTAGCAAATTCATCTCATTTAGTCATGATACCCGATATTCCTTATCTATGATGATATTATACAATGATATTCTTAGTGATGGGAGCTCGATCTCAATGGGTAGTATGGCTTATGATCTGCAGAATAGGGAGAAGGAGGTGGCACCTATGGGTGTGTGAGTGCTAGTTCAATGGGCCTAAAGGGCAGGATTTAGCTATTGATGCTAGTCACAACTTGTGTCACTGACTATTTTCTTGAGGATCTTCATAATGGTTTTATTGGTGGCTTTTGCTTGGTCATTACCTTGCAGATAGTATGGAGTGGAAAAGTGATGTTGGATTTTGAATTTGTCGCATAGGTTGTGGAAATCTTGATATTTTAATGGTGTCCCATTATTTGAGATAATGGTTTGTGGGACACTATAGCGACATATTAGGTAGTTTAGGATGAACTTAGATATCTAATTTCTAGTAATGTATGTCATTGGTATAGCTTCCACCCACTTTGTGAAGTATTTAGTGGTAGTAATGATAAACTTGTGGCCACTAGATGAGGTGGGGGTGATTTTTCCAATGAGATCAAGCCCCTACTACGAAAAGGGCCATGGTGTGACAATAGGATGGAGCTCTTCAGTCGGTACATGGATGAACTCCCCATGTTGTTGACATTGCAGACACCTTTTAACATAGTCATGTGCTTCTCTTTCCATTAGAGGCCAATAATATCCCATCCTCAACAATTTCTTCATCAAGGTCATACCACTTGAGTGTGAACCACATATGCCATTATGTACCTCAGTTAAGGCGGTCAATACCTCCTCAACATTTAAGCAATGTAATAGGGTTCCTTCTATGATCCTACGGTAAAGAGTTTCTCCTAGGATGCTTTCATGACAAAGGTTTTCTTAAGGTTTGAGGTTATGTTAGCTGGGAGGACTTCTATTCTCAAATAAGTGTATATGTCATGGTAGCATAGATCACTGGGACCAATGATTTTACACAAAAATTCTAACTTTGGTACCTCAAATGCAGGCACAAGAAGCTTCTCTACTAGGAATTCATGCTTTGGGATACTGTGATGGATATCCAATAGGGATCCCATTGTTGCCATGGCATCTGTTGCTCTATTGTTTGCTCTAGGTATCTACTCGAATGTGATCTCGATGAAGGATTCCTTAAGACTTTCCACCAATTTCTTGCATGGCATTAGCTTGTCGTCCTTACTCTGGTACTGATCATTCGCTTGATTGATTATTAGTTATGAGTCCCCATATACCTTCAAAGGCATGATATGCCACTACACTGCTATTCTGAGTTTTATGGTTAGAGCCTCATATTTTGTGATATTGTTTGTGCAAGGAAATGTAAATTTTTAGGACTTTGGTATGTAGTATCCTTGTGGAGTGATGAAAAATACCCAGCTCATGATCCATGTTGTGTGTAGGAACCATCAAAGTACAACTTCTATTGGTCTGCTATGTTCAAGTTGAAGATGGATTCAATAGGGAACTCTAAAATTAGTGGATTCTGTGAGTACATTGGTTCTTCTACCAATTGGTCTACAATAGCTTTCTATTTGATTCCCTTATGTTCCATGTACTCAATGTCATACTTTGATAGGATCATGAACCACTTGGCCATCCTTCCTATGAGCACTTCCTTGGAAAGTAGATATTTGAATGGATTGATATTGGAAATGAGTTTGATTTTGTGTGTTAACATGTAGTGTCTAAACTTTTGTGAGGCAAACACCACTAGTAGAAAAGCTTTTATGATGAAGGAATATTTTAACTCATGCCCTACTATGGTCTGGTTGATGTAGTAAATGGACCTCTCTATTATCTTTTCATCATGCTGAGCTAGGAGAGCACTGAGAGTTGTTCTTGTTGCTGATATGTAGAGGATTAGAGGCTTTTCTTGGATTGGTGGCATAAGCACTGGAGGTGTGAGTAAATGATCTTTGATTTTGTTAAAGGGATGATCACACCTTTTGTCCCATTTGTACACTACCCCCTTGTGAAGTAGGTGAGAATATGGGATAGACTTGTCTGCTAATTGAGCTATGAACCAACAGATTGAATGGAGCTGACCTTGTAAGCCTCTCAATTGTTTCAATGTCTTAGGTGCCTCCATCTTGAGGATCGAATTTACTTTAGTAGGATATATTTCAATCCCTCTCATGGACACGATGTATCCCAATAGCTTCCCTAATTGTACACCGAAGACACACTTTTTTGGATTAAGGTGAACCTTGTATTCCTCAAGTCTATCAAGGATGGAACTTAATGCTGTTATGTGGCCCCTTCTCTTTCTGGATTTTGTCAATATTTCATTGACATAATCTTCCATAGTCTTATGGATCATGTCATTAAATATTAAGTTCATGGCTCTCTAATATGTTACTCCAATGTTCTTTAGGCCAAATGACATCATGTTCCAAAAATATGACACCATGGACAAGTAAAAGTCATTTTATGATGATCTTCTTTAGCTATCATGATTTGGCTATACCCAAAGAATCCATCCATCAATGAAAGCATCTCATGTCCCATGGTCATATCTACAATCATATCAATATTAAGGAGTGGGAAGAAATCTTTGGGGCATGCCTTGTTTAGGTCTCTAAATTATGTGCATATACAGATGCCCCTATCAAGCTTTGAAATAGGTACCATATTTGATACCCACTGCAGATAGTCAATTGGTCATATGAACCTTGCATCAATTAGCTTCTTAAATTTCATTTTGACTAAAAAGGCTATCTGGGGATGCATTTTTCTAAGTTTCTATCTGACAGGCTTTGCTTCAAGGTAAACTACTAGATGCTGGACCACAATCTCTGGATCAAGCCCGAGCATGTTAGCATAGCTCTCCATGCAAATTTTACCTTTATTTCTCTTAAGAATGAAGCTAGGAGCTCTTGTTCTTCTAACATAAATGATTCAACATAAAATGTGATGTGTGGAGTTTGCTTTGTTCCCAAGTTGACTAGGTTGCACTTCTCAGCTAGAACCGCTAACTTTTCCTGATGTAGAGCACTAACAGGAAGATGGAATCCTTCATCCTCGAGTTCCTCAAAGAGGTTTTCATAGTTGGATACATCCTTTGTTTTTTTACTGTTTTAGGGTCAGAGAGTTCCATAGTATGGTTTTCTAGTGCAACCACAGTAGGAGGGTCCTCAAAGACAACTATCCAAACCATGAAACATGAGTTACACAAATAAAGAAACACAAAATATGGAGGAAAATGCATATGGAAATATTCTCCTTAACAATTATCTTAGTTACATTCAGCTGGAAACATCTAGGCTTTTTGATTCGACTCATAGGCCTAATATAACATGTTTAGAAATACAACATTCCAATATGCTCCTATATGCGATCTAAAATTTTACAGATCTAATCCTAACTCATCTATCTATTCTTCACTTCCAATTCTAATGATTAATTACAAGATTTATAGCATATCCACAATTTTGGAAACATCTGCGTCAACTAAAGATCATCATATTCTCCAACGATAGAAAATGTAATGAGTGCATGAATAGGTCAGCCTTAATTTTGAATTACTCTTCAATAGGTGCATAAGATGAAGTGTGGACCTATAATGAAGGTTGAGGAAACTCCAAGGAACACTTAAAATCACACCATTAAGATTTTTGAGTCATGGGGACAATCCACAATGATCAAACTAGCCAAAATGTTTGAAATTATTCTGATGCTAGTTCAAGAAAATGTCAAGGATTTTGGAAGTGATAACTTGCTAGAAAAAGATCCAATCTTTCTCAAATCTTGGGAAAAGGAAAATGAACATGTAGACAATGTACTCCAAGTTCCATAGGGTCTAGTGAGAAAATATGATGATCCACCAACATGAATTGAACAAGAAAAAAACTAAAAGAAAATATTTTTGGTTGATGCAAGATTTCCAAGAATCAAGGGTGCTCTTGCATCAGACATACGAGCTTACTGAAAAGTGAGTCCCTCACTTTTTTGGGGCTAAGGGAAAACCAAGATAGTCCACCTCAGCTTGAGAAATCCATAAAGAATCCTCAACTTGTCTACCTTTCCACTTTACAAGTTATTCTTTATACTATCTTCCACGAGTCTTCCTCCCATCTCGGACATCCAAAATCTCTTCAATCTCATCTGATTGTTGCATAGGAAACCGATTCTCCAATTTTATTTCACTCTCTTCACTGAACCCTGCTTCATGATACTAATATAGATCTGCAATGTTGAACCCATGTGATATACCCATACCTTCCAGTAACTCCACTTCATATGCATTTCCAAAACCAAATTTCTTCAATATCTTACAAGGTCCACCAAACTTCCTCATCTTAAGCTTATTGTATGTACCAACTGGAAATATCTCCTTCCTCAAATATACCATCACTTCATCTCCAACTTCAAATTCCTTATGTCTCCTTTTTTCCTCTTCCTTCTCCTTATACTTCCTATTCATGTCTTCCAATTGCTATTTTACTTGAGTATGCAACTTCTTCATATGTTCTGCAAATTCTTCTGCTTTTCCACTCCTCTTACCTTCCATACTAATGTTTTTCAATTCTGATATACCTCTATGGTGAACTCCAGTAACAATTTTGAAAGGTTTCTTTCTGGTACTCTTGTTCACTGAATTATTGTAAGAAAACTCTACTTGAGCAAGGACTAAATCCCAACTTACGACCTCTCCAACCAAAAATCTTAGAAAATTCCCTAAACTCCTATTCACTACCTCTATCTGTCCATCAATTTTTGGGTGAAAAGTAGAACTAAACTTCAAATTTGTCTTCAACTTCTTCCAAAGTGTCTTCCAAAAGTAACCAACAAACTTCACATCTTTGTCTAAAACAATACTCCTAGGCAATCCATGCAATTTAACCACTTCTCTGAAAAAAAAATATGCTACATGTACTGCATCTATTTTCTTCCTACAAGGTATGAAATGTGCCATCTTAAAAAAATTATCTACCACCACAAATACAAAATCATTACCTCTTTATGTCTTTGGTAAACCAAGTATAAAATCCATGCTTATGTCCTCCCACGGTCTCTCTGGAACTATCAAAGGCTTATACAATCCAATATTTTGATTAATCCCTTTTGCAACTTGAAAAACTCTACAACATTGCACAAATTTGCTAACATCCTTATGAATTTGTGGCCAAAAGTAATTCTCACTCACCAATGCCACTATCTTATCAACTCCAAAATATCATGACATTCCTCGACTATGCTTTTCCTTTACCAAGTTATCCCTCATTGAAATTTTGGGTATACACAACTAATTTCCTCTAAAAAACATGTCCTTTTGAATGAAATAATCCAACCACTGAATCATATCCTCCAAAATAGGCTCCTTACAAGCTCTCCAAGTTTCTACAAAATATGGGTCTTCTTAATACAAGTTTTTCAACTCATCAAAACCTAATAACTCCACCCTCATTTTTGTTAGTAATTTCCTTCTCCTACTCAAAGCATCAACAACTCTATTTGACTTCCCACTCCTATGCTTCAAAAAAAAAGTATAACTCTGCAAGAACTCTACCCATCTCATATGTCTCTGATTCAACTTATCTTGACTATTCAAATGCTACAATTCATGATGATCTGTATAAAACAAAAACTCCTTAGGAAACAAATAATGTGTCCAATTCTTCAAGGCTTGAACTATAGCATAAAATTTCTGATCATACACTAAATATCTCATCCTAGCATCATTCAAATTCTCACTAAAATAAGCTATAGGTCTCCCTTCTTGACTCAATACTACTCCAATTGCATTTCAACTTGCATCACAATCTACTTGAAATACCTTATTGAAATTTGGTAAGGCTAACACAAGTTGCTTAGTAACCTTCTACTTCAATGATTCAAAACTATGGTTTGCTCTAGATGTCCATATAAAATCCTTCCTGTCTCCCCTCATTACTTCTTTCATAGGACTGCAAATAGAACTGAAATTCCTACTGAACTTTTGGTAGAAACTAGCCAACCCATGAAATGATCTTACCTCTCTAATGCTACCTGGTGTAGGCCACTCAATAATTTCTCTTACCTTCTCAGGGTCCATATTCAATCCATCCACAGATATCACAAATCCTAGATATACCAACTCCTCCTTCATGAAACTACACTTCTTGATGTTTATTAGCAACTGATCTTCTCTCAATCTCTGCAAAACTTGTCTAATATTCAACAAATGTTCTTCTCTACTCTTACTAAAAATCAAGATTTCATCCATGTAAACAATCAAAAAATTACACAATAATTTCTTCAATACCTCGTTCCTCAATCTCATGAAATTACTCGGTGTATTTGTCAATCCAAAAGGAATTTGTTTTGAATGTTGTTTTCCACTCATTTCCTTCTTTGATTCTGATATAATGATATCCACTCTTCAAATCTACCTTTGTAAAGTACTTAGCTCCACATAAATAGTCCATAATGTCATCCATCCAAGATAAAGGGAATCTATACTTCATTATGATCTTATTTATAGCTCTAGAATCTATACACACTCTCCATTCTCCATCCTTCTTAGGTGATAGCAAAACATGTACTACACATGGACTCAAGCTCTCTTTGATCAAACCCTTCTTTAACAATTCTTGCACTTGTCTATTTAACTCTTCATTCTCTATCAGGGTCATCTAATATGCTGCTTTATTAGGAAAACTAGCTACAGGAATTAGATCCATACAATGACTAATACTCCTCACAGGAAGCAATCCATCAAGTACATTATCTGAAATCATCTCCTCATATTCTGCTACTATCTCTTTTATCTCTTCTAGGTGTTCTTCCACATGCTTCAAGTCTTCAACCTGTTTAGGCACCAAGGCATAACATACATTCTCATGTCTCAATCCATCAAGGAATATCCTTCCATCAATTAGACAAATCCTAACATTCATACAAACTTCAACTATAGGAACATCTTCCAATGGTAATAAAATCTATTTCATCCCATTAGCAATAATAGTTTATATGTTCTTATTTCCATCATGAATAGCCTATCCATCATACTGCAAAGGTCTTCCCAACAAAAGATGGCATATATTCATAAGCACGATATCACACAAAACTTCATCATGATAATTTCCTATCTTCAATTTCACCAAAAAATATTCACTTACTAGAATCTTATGCTCGTTCTAAATCCAAGAAATTTGATAGGGCTTCGGGTGTTTCAACCTTTCCAACTTTAGCTTAGTCACCATCTCTTTAGAAACCAAGTTTTTTGAACTTCCACTGTCAACAATCCTTTTGCAACATTTACCATTCACCTTGCATCTAGTCTAAAACAAATTCTTCCTCTGCAACAGTTCTTTCTTCAATTCACTCTAACATAGCACTCTCCTATTCACCAACACTTCTCCATCCCTAGGTTTATTAGATGATCTAACATGATTCTCCTCAAAAAAGGCTATTATCCTATTGTTCTCTATCTTTCTTCTTGTGTCTCCGTGAGTACAGTCAAATGCTCTATGTCCTTCTCCACCACATTTATATAATAGGTTCCTTTGAATACTCTTCTCTCCTATCCTCTATCATCTCTTCTATAACCTTCATTCTGGTAACCACTATATGCTCCTCCTCTATAAGAGTTTCCTTCACCTTTCTAGTATTAATTTTCATTCTTACTAACCTCCTTATCCTTGTTCTAGTCTGTAAAAGATCCTCTTCCTCCTCCAATGAAAGTTCTTACTCTTTGAAATCTTCCACCTCTTCCTCTCTGTCTCTGCTCATGTCTTTTATTCAACTTCTCCTCTTATTTTAGGGCACACTAGTATGCCTCCTCCACAATCTAAAACTTGATCAAACTAATTTCATCCTATATAGAATACCTCAAACCATTCACATATTTGGCTACTTGCTCAATCTCATCCTCTGAATGTACAAATCTGATATTCAACTTATAGAATTCTTTAGTATAATCTATCACAATAGATTCTTTCTGCTTCAAATTTTGCAACTTCTTGAACAAACTAATCTAATAATCTATAGGAATAAACTTTGGCTTCAACTTATTCACCATCCGATCCCATGATTTTAACTTCTCTTTTTCTCTTCTCTGTCTATCTGTCTGCAAATGTTCCCACCATAGGGATGCATGTCCCATCAACTTTTTACAAGAAAAATTCACCTTCTTATCTTTCAAGGTACCTTAAAATTAAAAATGTTTTTCCATCTCTGTGATCCAATCTCACAATACATCTGAATCCAACTTACCATTATAATCTGGTGGATTGAAATGTGGTCTTGTATTCACCTTCATTAGGGATCTTATGAACCTCTCTTCTTCTTGATATAGGACATGTTTCTCATCTCTTCCTCTTTCTTCTTGCACTTCGACTTCTTCATCACTCACATCATCAACTGGATGACCTATTCTCTAGGCCTTTCCAACTACATCTAATCTAGCAGCAATTCCTCTTAACATCTCCATCACAACTTGGTTTGCATTTCCACGCACTCCATTTCCTCTAACATTTATTCTTCCATCCATCTTTACAAAAGTCCTCTGCATCTATAGGTCAGATCTTGAGTCTGCCACCCCTCAAAAATTCTTCAACAGGACTTTGCAAACTCTAATGATCTCGCAGGGAATGTATCTCACTCTGATACCAATCTGGCACACAACCATGGTAGGAGGGTCCTCAAAGAGAATTATTTGAACCATGCAACATGAGTTACACAATGAAAGCAACACAAAATATGGAAGAAAATGTAGATGGAAATATTCTTATTAACAATTATCTCAGTTACATTTGGCCAACAAAATTCAGGCTTATTGATTTGGCTCATAGGCCTAATACAACATGTTCAAAAATACAAAATTCCAATATGCTCCTATATGCAAGATGAAATCTTACAGATCTAATCCTAACTCATCTATCTATTCTTCATTGCCTATTCTAATGATTAATTACAAGCTTTATAGCATATCCAGAATTTTGGAAACATCCATGTTGGCCAATGATCATCACATTCTCCAAGGATAGAAAATGTAACGCGCGCATGAATAGGGAAACCTCAATTTTGAATTACTCTTCAACAGGTGCACAAGATGAAGTGTGGACCTATAATGAAGGTTGGGGACACTCCAAGGAACACTTAAAATCACACAGTTAAGACCCATAAGTTACAGGGATGATCCACAACAATCAAATTGGTTGAAAAGTTTGAAATTATTCCAGTGCTGGTTCAAGAACCTACTAAGAATCCTGGAAGTGATTACTTGTCAGAAAAAGATCCAATCATGCTCAAATCTTAGGACAAGGAAAATGAACATGTAGAAGATGTACTCCAAGATCTACAAGGTCTAGTGAGAAAATATGACAATCCACCAACATGAACTGAACAAGAATGAAAAAAATAACAAAACTTAAAGAAAATATTTTTGTTGATGCAAGATTGCCAAGAACCAAGGATGCTCCTGCATCATTTTCACTCAAAGACTTTGAGATTATTCTCAATTTCTCACTTTTGTGACTAAAGGATTCAATTGTCTCCCCATAGTAAGCTTGTGTTTCTAGAATGATATCAAAACCAACCTTGCACGATCTCTGCATGGTACTGTGTTCTATAGTCCCATGAATGTCAAGAGTGCTTCATCATTTTTGAAAGTGTCTAGAACCAGTGGTCCTCATTAGTTGTAATCAATGAGTTGGGGGTAAACTAGGTGGATCTCATGGGTTTGACTGGTTGAATCAAATGACACAGTACTAATCATGAGGATAGAGGAATTATCAAAAGGAATAGGTAAATTAGTTATGACATCTTCCTCATTACTACTACTACAAACATCAGTTATGTCAAATGTGAAATTGTCTAAAGGTAGGCCAGTGGATACAGGAAATTAAAGCGTGACTACCATTTTCTAAGTAGTTTTGACCTTCTTAATTGGCATATTTTAGCCATGTATGGTTATACTCAGAGGGGTACATCTGAGGCCAAGATTTCTTATTCATGTCTCAGGAATGATGGGTATTAGAAGCCCATTTTCATTTTTTCCAAGCCTTTTGTTTCTATCATAGCCCATGGTGAGCATCTTTTGTAAGCCTTTACTGCTATCATCCATAGGTAGATCAACTGCTGGTCTATTATCTTGGTATAAGAGATGGGATGGGTTCTCCTCTATTACTTCTTGACTGAGATCTCCCCAACTTCTGAAGTTGGAAGATCCTGTAGTGAAGGTTTGGGATGATGAGGCATCATTTGATTGTGGTCATCCTCATGAGCTGGGAGATTGTGGTAACTCTCCTAACACAAAAGAAATTTTTGGAATTGTATAGTGTCCACATCTATTGTCCTAAATAATGACCTTGATATTGAAGATGGCTAGGATGGTGGGTGTCTCTGTCGTAGAAGTGGATGCGAGAGTAGCTAGATAAATGTATGGAGTTGATGGGCCTTCATCATTTTTAGGCACTTGGGGGGGAATTTTGTAATATTTTTCTTCTAGGCTCTTGTAGTAAGAAAAGGGTTCAAGATCCCCATGGATAGTTACCTCTTGGCCTTGGTATGTGAACTTGACACATTGGTGGAGGGTTGATGCCATTGCTTGCATCTCATGGATCCACGGATGCCCTAGGAGAATGTTGTAAGGAAAATCGAGGTCAAGGACCTGACATGTGGTTTCCATAATTTTTGGCCCTACTTGAATAGGGAGTCAAATAGTGCCTTGAGAAAATCTTTCTTAATCATCATAAGCCTTGATTGTGATGCCTTTTCCTTTTTCAATGGAATCTGTGGAGATTCACAAATTATTTATCATCTTGAGGGAACAAATGTTTAAACTTGCACCTCCATCCACCAAGACTCTCTTGACTTTTTTCTTATGCACTAGGACCTCCAAATGGAGTACACAATTATGAGAGGGTTGGGTAGGAAATTCTTGATCAAAAAATTTAAGAAGATTAGAGGTAATGATGTTTTTTACCATAGTTTGGAATTGTTCCACATCAAGATCCGAAAAGACAGTGGATAAAGACAATAATTCTTCAAGGGTCTTTTTGTGGGTAGATGAAATCTTTAGTAACTCCATGATGGAGATCTAAGGTAGGGTTCTTTTCAATTAGTCAAGTACATTATTGCCACTGGGAACAAATCTTGGGTTGGAAGTGGGTGCTCTAGGAGGTTGAGATGACCCTGCGATGGTGATTTTCCCACCTCTTGTGGTGACTGCACAATCAACTTGGGATCCTTTGATGGTGATAACAGTGCAATACTCATCTAGGGATGTGATGACATGGTTGTATGTACATGATTCACACTTTTAAATGCACCCTTCCCCTTATTATTGTTATTGTTCCCTTTGTTGTTGTGATTGGGAATTAGATTCGTATTGATCTTAATATTTTGATTTACTCCTGGTTGTTCCACATTTATGATTTTATCATCAATGAGGTCTTAAATTAAGTTTTTCAACCTGATACAACTGGTAGTTGTGTGTCCCTTGATCTTGTGGAAATCACAAAGGTGATTTTCATTATACCACGATGGTTTCACCAAGGGTTCTTGATTTTTAT
Source organism: Sequoia sempervirens (assembly GCA_007258455.2). Classification (NCBI taxonomy): domain Eukaryota; kingdom Viridiplantae; phylum Streptophyta; class Pinopsida; order Cupressales; family Cupressaceae; genus Sequoia; species Sequoia sempervirens. The sequence goes on along the minus strand of VDFB02270651.1, from coordinate 637,446,639 downwards.
CATAAGTGGGGATTGTGATGAGTTTTTCTAGCACTAGCCTCTTCATGATGGATTCAGCTGATTCCCCAAGGGCTGTGTACTTTTGCTTGGGGCTGTTTTTGTTTCACTAGGGTGGCTCCCTTTGATTGTTCACATTGTTGATGGTTTGATTGCTTGTTTGTTGAGTTATAGTGTTAGCTTGACAATTGTGTTGATTGTTATTTTGGGGTTGTTGGGGTGCAAGTTTGTTTTTTTGAGGAGTGTTGATGATAAGTTTTTCATCGACAACACCATCATTGGTAATGTTTCAGTTCTTTGCCCATGTGCGAGATTTTTCATTATAGCTGGTGGATGGGAATTTTTTTTTTGTTCAAGATATATGCGAGTGACTAGGCTCCTTGTGCAATAAGAGCTCATTCAATGTTAAGCTCCTTGGAGATAAATTGGTCATATGTGGTGATACCTTGCACCTTGAGATGGAATGCCAAGGGTCCTTTGATATTTGAGATGATGGTGCAAACTTGTTGTTCTTCAGGCATGGCCCATTTGTTCCAATTGGCCTTGGATCGCCATCGTTGTAGGAAAGAAGAAAATTATTTGTTCTTACCTTGTTTCATAGTTGATAGTTCCTCTAGACTAACATCCATACCAATATTGAATGCATAACATTTTATGAATGCGTCTACTATCTCTTGGAATTTTTTGATACTAGGAGGAAGGTGAGAGAACCACTACATGGCTTGGCTAGCCAAAATTATAGGAAATAGCCACATCATATATGTACTGTCATATGCGACTTCCATGCAATGAACTTGAAATTCCCTGATGTGATCTTTAGGATTTCCTATCCCATGGTATTTATCAAATTTGGGGATCTCAAATCCCTTTGGGAATGGTTTCATTGTAAGACTCCTATCAAACAGATAAGGAAACAAGTTGTTGGGTGTTTTGTGGTTTTCCCTTATTGAAGATCAAGCACTTGTTGCGGGAGTAACTTGATTTACATTGTTACGTCATTTTGCAGTTCGGGGGTGGGATGAACGTGTTCTATGATGGTTCAATTGTTGGAAGGATGGGTGGATTGGCTCGTGTGTTGGTGGATGCTTCCTGCACATTTTGTTGCACCAATTATGTTTGCAGTTGTTGTTGTACCAACAATGCTTGTTGTTGGTCATGTTGTTGTTGCACTAATAGTGCCTATTTCTGACCTTCCTATTGTCATTGTGCCAACAACGCTTGTTGTTGGGCTGCTAATCAAGCTACTTATTTATTCTCTTGGTATTGTTTCAATGCTTGCAGGTACAATTGTTTTTTGGGCTGCTTGTTGTTATGTGAGGTATTGTGCTTGCGCTTATGCTTGTGCTTGTGCCTGTGCCTGTGCCTATGCTTGTGCTTGAGCTTGTTGAGCTTGGTATTGGGCTCGATCTTAGGCTTGTGTTTCTTCTGCAACTTGTGCAATCTATGTGGCTTGAGCAACTTGAGAAACTTGTGTGGCTTGAGTGGAATGAGTGGCTTGGGAAGCTTGTTGTGTCACTAATTATGTTTGTGCTTGTTGAGCAACTAGTTGTGTAGCTTGTCAGTTTTGGATTTGCTAGAGTTCCTTTTGATAGGTAGCTTATTGAGTAGATTGTAGCACAATGCTATACTGGTTTGATATTTTTTTGTTTGGTGGTGCTAGTGGATTTGGTATGGTGTGCGTTGTTGTGCTGATGAGAGGTATCGTTGTATTTATGATAGGGGTTTGGGTGGTGGATGGTGCGATCAATATGCTTGGTCCTTGAGAGACCATGTTTTGAGTTATTTGGGGAATGGTTAATGATGTGATGGTTGCTTGTGTTATTGGTATGGTTGTCATATGTTGTTACGATATCGATGGAAAGATGAGAGGATTCAGTATGATGCTTTGATTGATGTTTGGGGGATTATTTTGAATGAGTGGCAACAATGGAGGTAACCCCAAATTGAGAATTGATGTTGATGTTGGTGGTAAGGGTGGAAGTGGTGGAAAAGTGAGTGGAATAAGTCCTTGGGGAAATGATGAAGATGAAGAGTCAAAGATGCCCCTTGTTCCAAATAAGTCTCCTTCTCCTTGCGAGGTCATAGGGAGAGAGGTTTACGTATTTAACAGGTATGCTAGTGTTGCATGAACTGATGATGATGGGTCATTCAAATCATGAAAGGTGAGGGGGACATATGGATGTGATAGATTTTGGGGTATGGATTGCACGAAGATAGTGTTTGCATCCAAATCTTGATTATTCACTAGGGGGTGTGCTTGTAATGCATTGAGAAATGTGCTCCCCTTGTTACAATGGGTTGAGTTAGGGAAATGGATGATGTAATTTGTGAAATGATTTGAGTGATGTTTTGAATTGGGGTTGTGGATGAAATTGGAGGCATGACCCTAGAAGGTGATTCCACAATGGTGCTCACATCGAAATTGGAAGGGAGTTTAGCTCCTTGTTTTGCTAATTCAAGCATGTATTGTGAGGGATGAAGCTTCATCATGATGTTGACAATCCTATGATTTTCGATATTTTGGACCATTTCAGTGATCTTGTCTTGTGTCATTCCAAAGGAATTATTGGTGATGTCCTCTATTTGACCTTCCTCTTGAGGATTTTGTGATGATGAAGGAAGATTAGTCAGGTGATTGTTCGATCCAACAAGATTTATTTCAGAATTGGTTTGACTTAGGTCACTTGAAGTTGATGTTTCTTTGTTGGATTCCATGTTCCTCTTGTGTTGAGATTTAGTTTGAACCATAAAATGAGGTTCAAAAGAGAAGATATAGGATGTTTAAGGATGAAAGGTGTGATGGTGAAATGTGTGAAAGGTGGATGATATGGATGGTGAAACTCTTAGAAGATCTTGAGGGGATGCTGGACTTTTGGTACTTTTTTGGATTCTTGGATTTGTTTGGATTTTTATCTTGGATTCTTGGATTCTTGGATTTTTGATTTGACCTTGATTTTTTTTTGGATTGTTTTAATTTTGGATCATGAAAAACTAGATCCCAAGATGTTGGATGTTATCTATGGGATAGAATTTCTCACAAGATGATAATTTGACTAAGTTTAGGGAGAAGGATGCATCTACCCACACCTAACCAAACAAGATGATTTGATGACAATTTAACTAAGCATATGAAGAAGGATGCATCTACATATACCTAGCTAAACAAGATGATTTTATTTTAATTAAACTAAGCATGTGGAGAAGGATGCATCTACATATAGCTAGCTAAACAAAATTTTGATGTTTGATTCAAGGATTTTGATTCATGGATTTTCCAAAAAGTCTAGCATGAAGGATGATTTCAATATTTTCAAGAGTTTATTGTGAGATGATTTTGGTTGATGTTTGAAAGATGGATGGAGGTTTTGATTTGATCCTATGTGTACCTAAAATGACTCTTGTTTACAAGACCTCAGTTTTGAAGAAAAAACTTTACTCTAAACAAGATGCTCAAATTCCCAAAAAAAATTGGATTTTGACAATAATAGAATGAGTACAAATTTGGATTGTTTCTTGAATCTCTTCTATAAAAGTTGAAAAGCAATCTTTGTCTGAATTTGTAGAGCGTTGAGAGAGTCTTTTGATGATCTTTTGGAATAAGAGATTTTGACTTTGGTTTCTGGATTTTGATCTTGCATGAAATAATTTGAGACACATGTTTGGGACTCAATTGTTCTTGGCTTTGCTTAGTGGCTTCTTTTTTACCACAAACAATTCTTTGATTAAGTTTCTTCAAAGTAAAAGTCCAATTTCCAAATTTCTTATCATCCCACAAAGTGTGTTATGTGGAAATGAAGGAATTGAAGGAAAATGTTTCGTATTGTTGAATTTAGTAGGAAAATTGAGATATAAATTCAAATATTTAGAAACCTCTAAGGATAAAATCCCAAGGGCAAGAAATAAAACATGAATTTTTTCAAAGATATTTTCTTCCTAAAGGGTTTGAAGTTTGATGATAATGTTGAATGTTTGTTTTCCCAATATTTATGAACAAGAAAAGCATTTTGTTTCCAAGAACATGCACAATCCTATGGATATGAAAGATTGTATTTGTTGAATCCCCACTTGGAAAAGTCTAACTACGCCTACTTTTAGTGAATGGTTAGATGATTATCACCACTGGCTCCCCTCCATGGCACTCACTTATATGGGGAAGCCAAGCATTAGTACCCATGAAAATCCTATGGCATACTTTCCATTTCTACAAAAAGTCGTAAAAGTGTGGGGCGGCTTCAAAACGACCGTTCTTGCACCAACAAATAGATCAAGGATTTTGGCCTTTTCTAAACAAGAGTTTTAATATGGGCATTCCATTCGTGGGGGTCATCCATGTGGCAAGAGACCATTGTTTCCCTTCTCATTGGAATAATCCTTGTGATATTGGCCTTTGTTCCAGTACCCACAATTATATCCCATGTGGAAGTCACTTGGCTTTAGCATGTTCCCTAGGGTGATTACATTTTCCCACAAGGAAAGACCTCTAAGATAAACAAAAGTGAGCAAACATATCTGTAGTTCAATCGATCTTCATTGAGAAACAAAGAGAACATAGGAAATACATTCCACCCACACTCATAAGATTTGTCCAATTTTAAACCCAAATCGAAATGTGGAGACAATCACTTACACAACTTAAGACCACCAAAAAGCCTTTTAATTCTCAAGATCGTCATGAGGCGCGAGAGAAGCGCATACGTCTTTTATATGGTATTATTTTGGGTAAATGATTACAAGACAAAGAAGCACATGTTTATTTTATCCAAGTTCAAAGCAAGAGTGACTTCTTTTTAAGCACCAAAGGAATTGTGAAATAATGATTGTCCAATTGTTAACCTTTAAACAAAATCTAGTGGATTTTCCTAAATTTATTTTTAACCCAGCCTTTTTTGTAGTGTTCCTTTTAGAGCCCAAAAGAAATTTAGTGTATCCTAAGAGCATGAAAGATAACAAATCCTTAAAAGAGATTATGAGTTCTCCAAAAGTGTTAAGAAAAAACTAAAGTGTTCAAAAACACTTGATGTAATGAGAGAATGATGCCATAATTCCACTTTCAACCTCATTTTCCTCCTTCATCTTGATTAGACCAACCTACAAAAACTAATTAGAACTAAAAAATAGAGGTTAGAAAAGTCGGTTAGAAACCAAAATAAAAAAGCACATTTCAAAATTGAGTTAACTTGAACTTTTTACTTCACTCCAGTGATACAGTCTGCACAAGTGGTGCATTTTGAGGAAGTTAGAGGCATTGTATAGCACTTCTAGGTCTACAAGTGACACTCAACAACAAACCAAAGAGCGTGATGGAAGAGGAGTTTTGCTCAGCGGCGTTGTTTGGAATTTGAGAATTTTAGTGATCGTAAACTAACCCAATGGTGGAGTTAGAAAAATTGAATTATGGGAAGGAAAGACTAAGTAGTGCGATTTGTACTTTGAAGTGTTGCTATATAGTGGTGCTAGAGTGGTAGAGGTGATGTATGTCACTGCTGGACTGATAGTGGCATAGTTCCCTATAGACACCAAAAAATAGAGATAAGAAAAGAATTTTATTAAAAAATGTGATTAGAACTTGAGATTTACTCTCCTTCTAGTGCCAAAATGTAGAGCCCCAATCTTAGACCTGCATAAACACAAGAAACAAACACATAGTTAGATCAAATACAAGTGAGAATCAAGATTCCCCATGAAATCCATTTAAATTGCAAAGAACAAGAAATGAGATGAAGAACATAAGAAAACATAAACAAAAGTTATCAAATCCTATTCAATGTAAAGAAAACTCTTGATCCCATGGGGGTTTTGGTGCCAATTTGATGTGGAAATTGGCCCTTTCCCAACTCCTATGATGCAATGTTGATGAGTGATCCACTTGGGTGAAGATTCAATTGAGCTCCATGATGAAAAATCTACATAACCTAGCTAAGATATTGGAAAACTCAATGAAAGTAGAGTTTCTTGAAGATGAAATTGAGTATAGTAGACTTGCTCAAATTGTGGATGATCAAAATGAGGAGAGAAGCCTCTTATTTATAGAAAGACAAAATGGAAGAATGCCCAAAATGGATGAATGTGGGACTAATCTTCAATGAATGGGAAAGTGCCACTTGTCAAGAAGTGAATGGGAAAAGGGTGTGCACATTTTGATGAATGTTCCTATAAATTCAATTAGGTGGATTTCAAAATAGTGATTTGACATGTTTGAGGGGGATGGAAATGAATTAAATTCCACTTGGGTCAATGCATAAGGACATGTAAGAGGGAATGAATGTCTTATTGGAAGGACAAATCCACTTGGAGGGATTTTCAAACTTGGAGGAACATTCCCCTAAAGATGCCAAGTTGAAAGAAAATAGGGATTTAATAAATCCATTAAATGTATTTTCATGTGCAAGTGGCAAAATGTAGAGAAATTGGAGATTAGGATTAAATTAAACAAGGTTTTATTAATTTAATGAGGCATTAGGTGATGTGACCATTTGATTTATATTTATGGGTTGATTTAAATCAAAAGATGAGAAGAATGTGATTTAGATTTAATTAAATAAAGGATTTTATTTATTGAATTAAAGAGGGACAATGTTAGATTAAATAAAATAAGGTTTAATTTATTTAATTTAATAAGATGACCTTTGAGATTTAATTAAATAAATTGAATTATTTAATTAAATAGAGACATAGGGTTAATTAGATCATATTGATTGATTTAATTGACAAGATAGAATGACTTAATCAAATAAATGATTATTTATTTAATTAAGGGACAAAGAGTGATGATAAGCTAAGAAGTTGATTCAGGATGAAATGGTGTTAGTAAATCACAATCAAGTGTGTAAGTGCATTTTTCATGTATATAGAATGTGATAGAACTGAAGCAAAGTAAAGAATAAATGATAAAGTAAGAGAATAAGAGATAGAAAAATGCTCACAAAAACCCAAGTAATGAAGCCTCTAGCTAGTAGATATCTTCAATACCTACGTCTGTAAGATTGAGAGAAAAGTGTTGGGGTTGTATAGAGGTTTTCCTCAATCAAACCCCTATTTTGGTGTTTCCACCTCCACAGAAAACTAGATAGATCGAGAGATGAACAAAAATGGACAAAGTGTGTGGTGAAAGAAAAACCTGCTTCAAGAGTAGAACCCGTGCCACAAAATAAAAGTGATAAAAGCAATCCCGACTCAAGGAGGAGAACTCGTATCGTGAAGTAGAGATGCAGTAGATAGGGGATATGTAATCCTAGGATGCTTGCAAGCATAAGACAAGGGAGTTGTCGCTACAAGGCTTGAGGAAACCAAAGAGGGAGAGCAAGGAAAAAAGAGAGGGTTGTGAGAGCCAAGATAGTTGCAAAGAGTGTTGTGATAACATGAGAGTGCTTGAAGCTACTGTAACAAGCTATATGGAGCTATGCAAGCAAGATAACAAGAGCAAGAGAGAAGGAAAAAGTAGGATCCAAGGTTGGAGAGGAGCTAGAAAGATTCAGAGAGAGAAAATGAGGTGAAAAGATAACATTTAAAGAGAGAAGAGAAGCGAAAATAAGCTTGCTAGGTGGTTAAAAGGAATCTTAAGTAGTTATGACCAATCAAAGGAGGTGACAAGTGGAAAACATGCACAAAAATAGTCATTTGAATGTTGAAATGTCGTAAGATGCTAGCATAGCACACATACATCCATGTAGTGTGCTAGTGTCCAAAAATGTCACACTATAAAACAACACAAATGGGAAAAACACAAGGTTCGATGCAAAGCTCACACATGAGGGTAGTTGCTAAAAAGGGGTGTTGAGCATCCTAAGAAGGGAAAAAGGATAATGCAGGGGCCAAAATGAGCCTACAAAAGATGCTAAGGGAGTGGACACCAAATTGAATACAAAAATGCATGTGAAATTGCAAGGGGAGCAATTTTACAACATTACAATTTTATACTTTCTATCCATACAAATGCCAATGCACCTATGAGATACCAGCACACTGCACTATCATGCCTATTCTATGATGTTTTGCTCTGGTAGATAGTTGTCTAAGGTGTAATCTAAAATCTGGAAACCTACTCTCTTAACCCCCTAAAACCCTCAGGTTAGCAGAAATATAGTAGTATTAAGAGTTCTCTTCTTTCTCTACCTTAAACATCTGACAACTTCCCTAAACCTTCTATCTAGCTTGAGGTAGATCAAGTTAGTTGATTTTTCTAGACCCTCCTATGACCTGGGGTCCTAAGCATTTGATCCCCCTCCTCTATAGTCACACTATAGGAAATTTTAGCTCAAAATGATAAAAATTTAAAGGAATGCATTGTCTACTACATCAATCAGCCTTTGGTTGGGTATGAGCACATTTATTCTCCAATGGAAAATGCATGTTGATCTATCATATTTAGCTCTCAAAATTTTAGACACTACATTTTTACCCACCAAGTCAAGCTTTGTTCAAAAGTTATTCCAATCAAATATCTTCTTTCAAGGATTACTCTCATAAGATGTATGGCCAAGTGACTACTTTTGCATAGTGAGTTCGACAGTGAGTATGTAGATTGAAAATAAATCAAGGTTCAAGTGGTCACAAATCAACTTGTTGAGGATCCTCTTAGAGATACACATCCCTTAGTGACTAATTTTCTAGATGACTTTATCTTTATGATCTATGACGAATTAGTATGAAATATATTTTGATGGACCATACATAAATAGTGGTTCTTATGTAGGTAACCTCCTCATCACCTCTTAAGGTGAATTAATACCTAAGGATTTTTGTATGGTGTTCCCATGCACAAATGACATAGTAGAATATGAGGCATTAATCACTAGATTGTAGATGGTTTTCTAGTGTAACATTAAACCTAACTATAGGTCTATAGATATTCTCAGCTTATTAAATCAAGCAGGGTAATAATGAATATCAAGAAAATCATGATAACCTCCTTCCCTAAAAAATGAATGGTTGATATCTTCAAGCAATATTTTACACACATCCGGTTTGAGAAAGCTCCTCACCTTAACAAAATGGAAACTAATTATAGTAAAAAATGTGAGTTCCTTGTGGATAAACTCTTAATGCTAGCTATTAAAATTCCTAATATTTAGATGGTATGTTAGATTGTTGGTTCTAAATCACACTGGTACCATGATATCTACACCTACATACATGATCAAACACTTCCACCTAACCTAACATACAACCAACAAACATCCCACTACAACCTCTTAAGAGATAGTATTTATTATAAAGGTATGATGGTCACTTATTATGATGTTTAAACTTTGTGGAGTCTCATCTTGTATTACAATAGGTCAAAAATGTTATTTTTGGGCCTCACACTAGTGGAATGGTACTAGCAAAGAAGATTCTAAGAACAAGATATTAGTAGCCTACTATGGAGCATGATGCATGTTAGTGGCATTCATATCTCATTCACATCTCAACACAATGATTGCAACCCATTACACTCTCTTGGTTGTTGTTTTAATAAGGGAATTGATTATATTTGTAAGATCCATCCATCATCATCTAGTGGACACAAATTCATTATTGACTACCACTAAGTACTTTTAAAAGTGGATTGAATCCATCACTCTCACCCTCATTACCAGTATAAAAATATCTAAATTTATCCTTTACTATAACATTTATCCTTATTGTATCCCTTCACCCATCATAATCAATAATGGTAGACATTTTAAAAATTAATATGTTCATAATCATTGTAAATAATTTCATATTCATCACCATTTGTCTAATCCATACTATCCACAAGGTAATGACCAATCGTTTGTTAAAATTTTCAAGAAGGTTGTCAATGATTGTGGTCTCTATTAACATCACCATCTCAACCCTGCCTTATGGGAAATAATATACTAGCATCTATACACCCACTATAGCTATTCCATACTCTTGTATCTTTTGTTTAGAGGTCATCCTAGTAATTGAGGTTGAACTTCCATTATTGCAAGTATCTTTAAAAAAATTTATCAAGGATGAGGAGTATAGGGTTGGACACTTCATCAATTGGAGATCCTTGATGAGTGACACCTCAATGTCTTTAATCATCTTTAGTCTTATAATAATATTCTTCATAGAATCTATAACAAGAAGATCAAGCCTAGGGAATTCCAGGTTAGTGATATTGTCCTAAAAAGAATCATACAAAAGCTTCTAGATATGAACATAAAATGTAAGTTTGAGCGTAATTGGTTGGGCCCCTTTGTAATCACAAGTAAATATGGATCAAGGGCATATCAATTGGCCACTCTAGAATGAGAACCAGTGGATAATCCATTGAACATCATTCACCTCATGTAGTTTTATTCATAAATTTTCCAAATATCCCAATATTCAAAATTAAAACATAACTAAACAAAGGGGCAAGTTCTCAAGGTCAACATTGGAAAAGACTTTATTTATGATCATGCTAATGACTAAGGGCACCAATATTTAAACATGTAAATACTTTAGAATGGTTATGTACATTTTAATTCATTCTAGTGCATCAATTGAACTAGTTCTAGAATGATCTTGTAAATGATATCAACGTGATGCTTGGATGAGATATGATGATAAAGAGAATAGAATCAAATACCTTTAAATATAAGAACATGACAATAAATCATGTAAATTTGTGTTTAGTTGACTCTAAATAAAATAGAAATAAATAACATTTGATAAAAAATTGAATATAAACTTTAGAATGTTAAAGATTAGATAAATTTAAGCATATTCATGAAATTGACCATACAAATAAATAATAAAATAAGATAAATAATTATAAATAAAGATGAATGAAAGAATAAAAATGATAGAATAATATGTAAATATTAAAATAAAATCTAAATACAAATAAATGAATAATATTGTGAAAACACTTGGGTTTATAAAAAAAGAGACATTTATAAATATGTAATTATTTTAAATGGTTTTCTCAAACAAAATGAGAAACTAAATGAAAATGATCATTTACAATAACAAAAAATTTCCCGTTACATAGATCACGACGTTACAACTTTGGGGAGATTACCAATATCCTTGAAAGACATATTCACGCCTCTAGAAGGAGCGAATCATTCAATTTTATTTTTTTACGAAAATAATTTGTCAACTGTCAATTGTTAAATTATCGATTATTTTTTTCTGAGGCGGGTGCTATCAAACGCCTAGCGGTGGAACGTCTCTTTAAAAATATAAAACACACCTACTTAGATGTAGAATAACTGGTTATCAGAAATAGTATGATTTTTAAAAAGTGTATAATCTTTTATATAATAATAATAATAATGGCATTGTTATCATTTAACAACAACGCATAACCTCCATAATGTTTAAGTCAATTGCGTGTAATCATTTTTAAACCAAATAAGTATAGTCATTTTGTCAAGAAGACATTTTGACCGAACCCAGTCTTCCTTGGCCCTCGGCCCTCAAATAGAATAACTACTAGCTATGTGACATTGAGTTCGATTGGCATCTGCTATAAATATAAATAGAAGTTGCTTATATAAATATTTTTAATCTTTTTAATTGAATTTTATTTGCTACTGTTCATCTCCATCGGTGTAGACTTGGTCTCTTTTAGTATAGATCCAATCTCTAGAATATAGATGTTAGGATTTTATTTTTGTTTTAAACTTATTTTTAGAAATCTTTAGTCTCTCTAAGTATAGATCCAATCTCTAGAATATAGATGTTAGGATCCCATATTTTGTTTTGAAACTTATTTTTAGAAGCTTTTAGTCATTAATAATATGATGTATTGGTAATAAAATACATGCTTAAAGTCTATTAGCCGATTTTGCAACATGAAATAAAATCATTAAACATTCTCCATAGTGCCACATTTACTCTAAAGTGGAATAGTTTTGTATTTATTATCTAAAACTTTCTAATGAAATATATCTCTATATCATTTTTATATCTAAGAGCCTAGGTTATGTGCATCCCATATTCATGACAAGCTGCTAGTTTAGTGGCAAGGGTGATGTTTATAGATTTTGTGTGGTTTTAGTAAGGCTTGTTGTTGGTCTACCACCTTTGTTGTCGCCAAATTAGTTGTATCAATGTGGTGATGTGTACACTAAGTATGTAATCATTTTCTATAATCAAAATAATGACAATCACTTAACTCATATTTTAGATATCAAAGTAGTTAATGCAAAAGAATATAAATTTAAATTAAATTTTAGAAGTTAAATACATCAAATATGATATTTAGCTTGAAATCCAATAATATAAAAAATAGTTTAGATCATGTTAGAATTATAAATTTACCATAGTGTTGGAAATTTAGGGCTTCATTAAACAAGCATCCCAAAAATTTGTAAATTAATTATATACTTGGTTTTAGATATGTGCCTAAAAGCTTGACCTCTATAGCTACATAATTGAACTAATGTGTGAACTTGGATCTCTATCCATGAGAATGAACTAGTAGGAATATGGTAGTTGAAATCCTTTTACTTGTATATTTTAATTTTCAAATTTTAGAAAAGATTGTTGGTGTTTGTAAACATATTTAATAATCTACTAAATCAAGGTTAATGTTCTCCTCAATTTTATTTCTAGAATTTTGATTTAAATACTTTAGAATAATTATCAAAGACAACAAGTAAGAAAGAACTGAACCTAGAATGATCTATACTAATCTTAATTCTTAGAAATGCTATTATAAAGATATCACAATCATTTCATTAAAAATCTCTTTAATGACTTCTAAATAATCTTTAAATAATAATTTCAAATTAGCCAATGTATGCAAGTAAATACAACAATATAAGACAAAAATTAATAAAAATACACTAAATTGACTCATAACAACTAGAAAAAAATTGATAAAATATAACTTTGAGGAAATATATATAAATATACATAATATATATAAAAATAAAAATAAAATGAATACTAATATAAAAAAGAACTTACAACATTTATAGATATATAATTGGGCATTGTCAAATTCACTGCCAACAATTCACTTTGGAAAATTCACCGGCATGACAAATGGAAAATTAATCCCAATCTTTTAAATGAATTTTTCATGGAAGTGAATTGCTGGTGGTGATTTTTCTTTGAGGTGAATTTGTCATTCGAGTGAATTTTCCTTTAGGTGAAATTGTCATGGCCGTAAATTTTCTCATGATGAATTGTTGACCATTCATAGATGAATTGTTGAGGGTGAATTTTCCTAGAACCATATAATTGCATTAAACTATTTTAACATACAAATAGGAAAAATATCCACCCAACCATTATTAATTAACTGAAAATGCAAACCGAACCATTATTAATTAAATCAAAATACAAAAACTGCATTGTATTCTACAATCAAATGTACAGTCTGATGCTACATAGACAATACGTCCAAATGAATATCCAGAAGCCGGTTCTACCCTAACACTAGCGGTGGGCCCAATTACGTGTATTTTGAAGCGATGCAGACTCACAACCTCCATTCACGCGCAGAGAAGGCCCACATAAATAGCCTTCTCGTTGGTCTCGAGGGAAATACGCGTCATGTTGTGTCTGTCGTTTCGAAATTGCTCTATTTAGGTAACGTTATTTCCAGAGTTGCTCTGAAACCGCTTAGTTTAAATTCCGCGTATGTAATATAATTAAGTTGCCGGCTGTTTACGCATAATCAAAGAGCTTGCACATTAATCACATAGCTTCAAAACTTTTTCTTCTGATCAAGTATGTTAACTGATTGTTAATTTAAGAAGATAAGATCACACTGAATTATATATACAATACATTGATATTTATAAAGAGGATACTTTTAAGACTGTTTTCTAGAGCATATATAAACATATATAATAATCATAATAACATTGTTATTATTTAACTTCAACCATGCGTAACTTCCATAGAGTCAAATCCGTTATTTTATCTTTAAAACCAAATAAGTCACAAGTATAGTCAGTTTGTCAAGCATACATTTTGATGGAACCCAGTCTGACTTTGCCCTCGTTAATAGTATAACAACTAGCCATCTGCCACTAAATTCGATGGCTTCCGAGAGAAATATGTCGTTCCATAAACAGATGCAGTGCTTTGTCGGTGGCGTAATTCTTATTTGTTGGTTTTTGGCAGCCGTTGCCTTTGCACAATGCAGTCCTGAATGGTGTGGATCGCAGAATGTAAGCTACCAATTTTCGATATACAATTCAAGTTGTGGACACCCCGGTTTTCAGATCAAATGCATGGAGAAGAAGGGGAATTCGAGCGAGGAGTACGGTCTATTTTTGGGGGCTGTTGTCAATGGTACAGAGACGGAATTTGAAATCCTGCAGATCGATTATACGGGCTTTCTGATCATCAATTCCACTGATCTAAAAGCCATGTCGTGTAGTAGAAAAGCTGATGCCATCGTGCTTTTCGTGCTGCCCCCAGATGGCCCCTACACCATTTCCTCGAGGAATAGATTCGTTGCCATTGGTTGCAGCGCACTTGGTTCTTTCACATTAGATAATCTGACAGATGTAGGGTTCTGTCAATCTTCATGTACCAATCAAGATGAACCAAGATATTGCAGCAGGCATGGATGTTGTGAGGCTGCTATTACAAGCGGATATAGTAAGATAAATTTCACAGGTGGAGGAAATTGCGGGTATTCCACTATTTTTGATCCACAGACTTGGGACGTACCAGCAGACGAAGCTTTTGTGTATGGCAGGGGTCATTACGGCCTCCGCCTCGACTGGAGGATCGGCAATGCGAATTGCTCGACGGCGAAAGGAACAAATATGTACTCTTGCGCCAGTGAAGCCGAGTGTATAACAGTATTGGACGGCCACGCATGCAAATGTCTTCCGGGCTATGAAGGGTCTGGTTACTATAACGGCACAGGTTGCATAGGTATGATCTCCGCCCTTGTAGAAATCTACAACCGTTCATCTCGTATCATGTGTTTTCTCGAGTTAGAGAGACTCCTCACTCTTTTGAATGTACAGATTTGAACGAGTGCAGTCACAAAGAATGGAATCAATGCGTTGAACAGTTAGCCGGCGGCGTATGTACTAATTTGCCTGGTTCTTACAACTGTTCTTGTGCAAAGGACTACAACGGAGACGGATTTCAAAACGGCACAAGATGCCAGCTGTCAAGATCTAAAAACGTCGTCATTTTTGCAATAACAGGTAAGCCTGCATCATGACTCTGCGTTTCCGATTCTTTTTCTTTTTGCCAAATTTAATTTTAATTGCCGAATTGGATAATATTGAAGAATTAATATTGAAGAATTAATTGCTAACTATATCTTTATTTCAACGTCTGGTTTGTATACTACACAGGATCCGTCTCTTCCTTTGTGGCTGTCTGTTTAGCAGCGTCTCTTTTGGTTTGGTGGCTAAAGAAACGTCACTTGAAACTAGTGGAGGCCAAGTACTTTCAGCAGTTGCAGCAATTCATCGCCTCTAGAATAGGTAGAGAAAGCCTAAGACTGTTTTCTGCTAAAGAATTGGCAAGAGCTTCTAATAATTATTCTGAGGAAATGGTGTTAGGAAGTGGCGGCTTCGGAACAGTGTTCAAAGGCATTCTATTGGATGGTACTCTTGTGGCCATTAAAAAGTCCAAGCAAGCTTTAAATCTAGAACATGACCATGAGTTTTTTAATGAAGTTGCAATTCTGTCCCAAATAAATCACAGAAACATAGTAAAATTATTAGGGTGTTGCATCCAAACGAAATTCCCATTGTTGGTATCTGAATTCGTTCCGAATGGAACACTGTTTGAGCATTTACACTCCATAGAGTGGTCTTTGCCTTGGGTTTCACGTCTACATATTGCAATCGAGACAGGGGAGGCTTTGGCATATCTACATTCTGGAGCATCCCAACCAATTTTTCACCGGGATGTGAAATCGTCTAATATTCTTTTGAATGAGAGATTGTCTCCCAAACTTGCAGACTTCGGGATTTCTCGTCTCATCTCAGTTTCCAATAACACACATCTGACCACTAATATAATGGGCACAAGGGGTTACTTAGATCCTGAGTACTTCCAAACGTACCAACTCACCGACAAAAGCGATGTATTCAGTTTTGGTGTTGTCCTAGTAGAGCTTCTAACAGGTCTGAAACCCCTGAGCACAGAAAGGATCAGCGAGGAGTGGAATTTATCTACACTTTTTCTTGCCAGAGTGAAGGACAAACGCCTCAGAGAAATCTTAGATAGTAAAGTATTGGAGGAGGAAAATCTGCAAGAAATGGAAGATATGGCAATGTTAGCAAGAGAATGCCTTCATTTGGAAAGGAGGAAGAGACCGTCGATGAAAGAGGTGGTGGAGGAACTTGTTCAGTTAAGAGGTTGCACACGAAAGTCAAAGTTCCAAGATAGTCTAAGGTGTGACGACACAATGTTTGAGCAAACAAGCATTTCCAGAGAAGCATCACAAACATCACACAAATTCAGGAGTTACTCTTTTCCATCTCAATTTGAGAGTACTTCGGAGGAACCAGCCACTGCACTAATTCAAATGTCGATCCTACCTAAACGATTGAGAAAAGGAAAGAATTTCTAGCCTCTTTTATTTAGTTTACTATTTGTTTTGAGAAGAGTCTCTTGATATATAGATATATTGATAAATTCCATAATTTTTTTTTTTAAGTAGATTATCTATTTCATACAAAAATTACTATACATTTATCAATTACCACATCCTTATGTTCTATGATAATTAACACCCTACAAAATCTATTTGGAGCACCTTATGATTGTTAATTAAGGAATCATGATTGAAATGGTTTCCTTGTAAGCTCTCCAAAATCAACCTCTCATTACATAATCAATCAAATTAATATTTAATTAATTATCTACCATAATTTAGCATTTCTAATTTCTTGTAATTTGTTAAATTATATTAATTTATTACATTCCTCTTTTCTTCTAAAGTTTGATTAATATTATTAGCTCAACTTGAATCCCCACTAATTAATTCTTCTAAATCTGATTAATTAATTAATTAATCACCTATTAATGATCACTAGTATTTTTTCAATTAATTAATTCCTACAAATTGTCAAAATTTCCCTCATGTCATAATTATCACCAACCCTCGTCAATCCACATGCATGTGTGAGCATCCACAAATCACCATCACCATCCAACTCATCTTTGACCAAGTCCTCCATATGTTTCTCATACATCTGTAAAATCTTCCTAGCCACCCTACATTTTTCTCTTCTATCTGTCAGAGTCACCAATACACTCAAGCTCCCAAGATCATGTGCAAAACCAATAATACTTTCCACAAGAGAGAAATAAGAGAGAAATATTGTTTGGTTATGGGTACATAATTTTATTCAAGCTATATTAGATGGATATATATATATGATGCTTTGATTATATAGTCAAGATTGAGAGATTGGACTAGACAACATTGCAACAAGTTTTCTAATCCTATGAAATGAGAAAAATAGTGATAATATAAGATAAGAATGCATGATGAATAAGAGAATTTTAGAAATATTTCTAAATCCTTAAGTAAAATGAATATTTGAGCATGTGTGAATAGGTTGTAACAAATAACTAGTTATATAATTTACCTTGTTCACACTACAAAGGGAAAAGACAAATAGGAAGTACCTCCATTCACACCAATTCCCCCCTTAAGTGAAACATAGGGAGAATGTGAAAAAGTTCATTAATGTAAAGATGTAAAGAGCCATAAACAAGTGATAGATAGAGAACTTAATACACCTCAAGGATGAGATCCATTAAAATTATGGGTAAGTGCACAAAGTTGAGTCCACGAAATGTGGAAGTTTTTTCCCTTAACCAAAAAATTGAAATCGGCATCGAAGAAACAGGATCTCGATTTAATAAATGGGATCCTGAGCCTGAAATGAAGCAGGATCCCACTTTTTAAAAATCGGGATCCTGTTTCCCATTGGACTCTGAACCAAGGGAACCAGAACGAGATCCCTATTTATAAGAAATGGGATCCCAATTTATAAAATATCGGATCCCGATTTATAAATAACGGGATCCCGAGTTCTATAAATCGGGATCCCATTTTATACTGCTATTTATTTAAAAAAAAATAGTTTTCACTGCTCTGCGGATGGGACCCCGAGTGTTGGTGACAGCGACCCCACGACCAGCTACAGGTACCCCACCTAAATGCCTTTTTTTGCATTTTTTTATTTTGAATTGAAATTTTGAAAGAAATAAGTTAATTTAGCACGTTATTTATTTATTTATTTCACGTTTTAATCATTTTTTTAACTATTATAGTAGAATTCAATAATTGTAAAAATAGATGAAAACTTGCAATGAAACCTAAATGTTTTTTAATAAAAATGAAAAAAAAACCTCAAATTGTGTTTTAGAAATAAAATTTAACTTTCAAATCTTAAATTGTTCAATTAAACCCAAAAAAAAATGATTTTTAAAACCCTAATTGAAACAAAACAAAAAAAATTGCATTTCAAAACCCTAGAAATCGAAATGAAATAAAACCATTGCATTTACAAATCCAAGTCGAGCTTTTTGAAACCCTGAATTCAAATCAAACAAAAAAAATTGAATTTGAAAACCCTAGATTGAATTGAAATGAAAAAATTTCATTAAAAACCCTAATTGTTTAAAATTGAAACCCTGAATTGAATTGGAACAAATTATTTTGGTAAAACTATAAATTGGAATCGAACAAATCATTTTGATTTTGAAAACTAGGTAATTTCGAGCTCAAAAAAAATCATTCGCATTGCTTAAATGTTTTAAATTTTATTTTCTTTGTATGGAAAAAATGATATATATTAAACTTTAGTTTCAATTTTAAATTATAATTAGATTAGAAATCAATATGTTAAAGAATGGTTAAAATTCATAAAGTTTATCTTGATGTTTGTTTGCAAATTTAGTTAACAAATTTGTAAATCTAAACACGTACAATCGATTCCAATTGACACTAACTTGCAAGTCTAAATTATGCCAAGGGCCACCCAAACTTCACCCTAAGTTTGCTAAACCCTAGACCCTAAACTATAAAATATAAACCCATAACACTAAAGCATTTGAAATTTATGAACCTTAGACCCTAATCTTTCATTGGACATACCTAAAATTATGTAGGTTCAATGTCAAGAATGGGTCTATTTGGTAGATTTATGAAAACTATTTTGAATATCTAGAATTCCATAAAAGTATAATTATAGCAATTCCAATTGGAAACACTTGGGTACATATATATCATATGAAATTTAAATCTAGGAAGGTGTCTATCATTTAGGCTAGTTGATAATACATGGAAAGATGTTTGTATGGGAATATATGTATAAAGAAAAACATACCACATGACCTCTATAGGATTTTTAAGATGTGATCCTATATAATAATCCACCCATCCTCAATCATAATGGATTCTTTAGCAATTAAGAGAGATTCAATTTAACCATAAAATTAGCTATATTTTGATACTATATAGATTTATGTGGAAGGATAGAAATGCATAAATAAGGAGACCAAGATGGAACCATTTAACACCTACAAGGTACACCTATTACATGGGAAAGGGAGGAAGTACATCATGATAGTTTGGAGGAACTACATGCTATTATTACAATTTAGAGATCTAGGGGAATGATTCATATAAAAGAAATATAATTAAATATTTATATTATTTAATGTATTATATTTAATATAATATATTAGATAATATAAATATTTAATATCACAAAATATAATATAAGATTACATTAAGGATAGGTAATGTTACAATTTACTTGGGGTTTTAATGACGATTAGGCTTAAGATTCAATTAGGTTTGTAGTAAATAGTTAGGTTACAATTAGGAATATATAATAAATATTAATATAATTATAATACAAATATAAATTAATTTAAATATAATATAATATAGGAATACATTTAAGATTACCTAGTAAAGGTTATAATTTAATTAAGTTTCAATTAGGTTTGCAATTCAATTAGGATATGGTTAGGGGTGGGGATCATTTAGCATTCTATTATTGTTAGAGTATGGGTTAGATTTAAGATTATTGTTATTTTTGTGATATGTATAGATTGATTCTTTTTTAGAATCATGTTAACTTTTTTTTATTAGAGGGGTAAACACTTTTGACCCAGAGCTAGATGGAACCAACGAGGCTATAATATGACTAAATTTGGACCGCACTAGACATCTAGATCCCCTTAAGCCATCCTATCACCTTAAATCATAAATTGATTTCTTAAGGGGTCCCAATATGACAAATTTCTTAAAGGGATCAAAGAAGTTCTTAAAATTTGGTGAAGTTGCCCAAGGCAACCAAATTTAACAATAATAAGATTGTGCAAGATTATAATATGAATGAGATTTCATGATCTAGGTTGGTCAGTTGAAACAAGAGTAGATCTCAATCAACAATTCCACAAGAAAATGTTCTTCACTAACTTGCAAGTTCATTAAATATTTCAAGGGGCACTAAAACTTTACCCTAAGTTTTGTAAACCCTAAACTCTAAACTATAATAAGATCATGCAAGATTATCATATGAATGAGATTTCATGATCTAGGTTGGTCAGTTGAAACAAGAGTAGATCTCAATCAACTATTCCACAAGAAAATGTTCTTCACTAACTTGCAAGTTCATTAAATATTTCAAGGGGCACTAAAACTTTACCCTAAGTTTTGTAAACCCTAAACTCTGAACTCTAAAATCTAAACCCTAAACACTAAACCATTCATTTTGTCCTACCCAACACCATAAAGTGAAATTTGGTTGTCTTAGGAAAATCCGCCATATTTCATTCCCTTATGCCATGTAATTTTGTCCTAGGATCTTACTACATGTACATCCCCTTAAGTTATCCTATTACCCTAAACCCTGAACTCTAAAGTCTAAACCCTAAACCCTAAAGCCATCATTTTTTCTTAGGCTCTTAATGAAATTTGGTTGCCTTAAGCAACACCACCAAATTTCATTCCCTTATGCCATGTAATTTTTTCCTAAGATCTTACTACATATATCCCCTTAAGTTATCCTAAATCCCTAAAACCTAAACTCTAAAGTCTAAACCGTAAACCCTAAAGCCATCATTTTTTCTTAGGCTCTTAATAAAATTGCTGCCTTAGGCAACTCTGCACCAAATTTCTCATTACCTTATGCCATGTAATTGTTTCCTAGATCTTGCAAAAGATGTAGATCCCTCTTAAGCTATCCTATTACCCTAAAACCCTAAACTCTAAAGTCTAAACCCTAAACCCTAACCATCATTTTTCTTTTAAAGGTTTTAATGAAATTCGGTTGCCTTGGGAAACTTCACCAAATTTTAAGAACTTGAGCCATGTCATTTTCTCCTAGGACCTCACTAGATGTAAATCCCCTTAAGCCATCCTGTCACCCTAAATCATAATTCGATTTCTTAAGGGGTTCCAATATGACATTTCTTAAGGGGATCAAAGAATTTCTTAAAATTTGGTGATCAAAGTTGCCCAAGGCCCAAACCAAATTTAACAATACATCCTGCAAGATTATACAATATCACAGTTAATTGTATTTTCATTCAAATAACATGTGCCTTAGACATATAAAATGAGTATTTACATATAATTTTATCATTTGTATTCAATTATTTACAAGGCCATTTATATTGAATGGTTTAACTTGGTATTTCCTAAACATGTATCTTACATCTTGAAATTACAAATATAATGCAGGTTCACTCATATCTTAAAGATCACATGGATCCATTCAATAATATTCGCAATCCACCTCCACGCCATCCATCTCCAACACGTTCACCTCCACCTCCGCCCACTCCACCTCGTAACCCCCCACCTCCACCACCTGAAATCAATGAATAGGCTCGTTTGCAAGCATAAATCAATCCTTCTGCTAGAACCATCCAAGATCAAATCAACATTATTCAATATGAAGAATGTGTCACACCTCCTGTGAGGATGTTTGCATCTAGGATGCAAACCCTTGTTGATGCTATCAGGGCTATGGATGGGATCGTAGATGAGCATCGACAATGGCTAGAGGAGAGGAGAACTCCTAATTTTGAAAAGGAAAAACACAAAGAAATGAATATCTATGCAATAGAGAGAGCCATATAATAGTTTATAAATTAAAACAATGATCTTAAATAGTTATGAATTTATAAATTTGGTGAACGATGGATATTTTGTGTGATGAATTTATAAATTTGGTTCCAAATGGATATTTTTAGTGACATGAATTTATGATTTTGGTTCTATATGGATATTTTTAGTGACATGTATTTGTGAATTTGGTGGAATTTATGAACTTATAATGAATAGTATATAATAGTATATAATAGTATATATTTTATGACTATCTACTAGATCATGATTTCTCCTGTTGAAAAATTGTAATATGTATATGTGTATGTGTGTGTTAGACATAAAATGAGATTTTGTGAATGTTTCAAGTTTATTGTTTAGTATGTATTTACATGTATTAAAAATTTGCATAATAGTTCTTAAATTTTGAAATTTGTATATGTATGTATGTATAGTTTAGTTTAATGATTTGTACACATGCAAATTATGCATCATATTTTTTATTTTAAATGTACATGTACATACATTTAATTTTTAATTTTTTATGGACATGCTCTTGAGTTGAACAATCAATGTATATATATGTGCATTTCAATTAAATATATGAGAGCTTAATATATATGTTGCTCATCCTATTTCAATTAAATATATAAGATTCACTTGTATGCACATGGACTATTTTGTATGATTTAATGAAGGTGCATATTATATCAAGCATATATCATGGATGATTTTAACATTGATGATATCATCAATCCACCACCTCAGCCACAGCTAGATCGGCCTCCCTCGCCCCCTCCACCTCCACCTCCACCTCCACCTCCACCTCCCCCTTATATGCCACCTCCAGCACCTATGACATCTGATGAGGCTCGCTTGAGAGCACAAATAAATGATAAAGTAACATCCTTACAAAATCAAATCAATGCTATGCAGAGTCAAGCATTGATTGCTCCACATGTGAGATGTTTTGCATCTGCAATGCAAAACGTTGTTGATTCCATCAGGATGATCGATTCTGATCTTGATAGGCATCGAAAAGACAGAGAACAAATGAGACAATTTTATTTTGATGGTCTCTCTTACAAACAAATATTAGACCTTAAAATAATGAAATCCCATCTAGCCCCCTACTTTCTTGACCCCGTTACTCGACAACCCATTCCACCAAACAAATCTAGAATATCCATGAGGTGGTGCATACATCCGCAGATGATTACACATTTTTGGGATTGATGTTATATGGTTTTTGATAGTCCCCCACATGCTAATTGGGAGTTCCCATTGTATTTTTTGAGAAAAATGTATGTACAGTTTGTTTTGGGGCAAAAGCCCAATTATTTTGATTTTAGATCATTTCAAGGTGTTGGTGGCAGCATGCCACAATAGAGATTAGGGGAAAGGGTTGATCCTCGATGCCCCATGCATGCACAACCCTTTGTTGTTGCTCCTGTTCCTCCCATTCTTGCACCTGTACATCATCAAGCTCTGGTCTCAACATTAGGTTCCCTTAGTACACTCGCAAGAGATCTTGATCAACACGCTTTTGTGATAGCGAGTGGGGAGCATAGAGATGATGATGATGATGGAGGAGTTTTTTATGGAGCTGGTCCGAGTACTACTCGAGGAGTGTCGAGACCCGCCCCCCATATATGTACTAGTTGTCATCAAGTGTGCTATGGACCTAATCAGGCTACACCTAGTTCAAGTGGATGGGGAGAGTCTGGTGGTTCATTTGGTCGTATCAGTTCATTTGTAGAGTTCCTCATAGTAGAACATCACCCTGAGGACACTATGACATAGGTATAAATATGCATCTAGATGTACGAACTCATTTTATAATAATTTTTATGGTTGTATATATTAAAGAAAAGTTTGCAATACATTTTAACAATCAATTTTTTTGGTGTAGAGATGACACTTTTGATGCAAGGGCAATCATCTATACCACGAGTACATATATCGACACCGGTCATACTTGGCAACCCTTGTGGGGTATTTTGATTTTAATTTTTAAAATTATATATGAAATCATAAATTATTTAACTTGAGTTTTAAATTTATAATTGAATCACATAGATGTTTCAAATATTCATGTTGGTTTAGGTGAGTCAATCGGCATCCATGTCAATTCCTCCTGAGGGATTGTCAAGCACTCCTCCACTATTGAGCGACATAGATCAGGGGTAGGTACATTCATATTGTAATTTTTTTTAAAGTTTACATTAATATAGTTACAATTTTATGAGTTTTGAATTCAATAGATATATGAAATGCATGCATGTACACTTGTAAATATTATAAGTGTTAAATGTCTATGTACATGTATGTCTAGGTTGATACCACAATAAGAATGGGCATTGGGAAAACATTTGATGTTGCAGTTACTCGTGAGGCCACTGATTTCCAGGTTGTTTACAAAACTTTCCACACAAAATGTGCAAACTTGAATATATATATATGTATATATTAACCTAATTGAATTGTACATGCTTTAATTTTGATCTTGTAGGACTTTGTTAGTGCAACTTTTAGCCCTAACCCAAACATAGTTACACCACCAGGAGGACATGTAGAGCAGGTTTCAGATCAAATGGTAATTTAATTTTTTTATTATATTTAAAGTGAATTATAAATTATAAATTGAATATATACATATTAATATGATATTTTCACATATTCTTTTTCTTTTATAGCATAAGACACATCCTGTAGTTCAACATGTACAGACAGGTCCTGGAGAAGAGACTAGTGCACAACCTCAGAATACGGTATGTAATTAAAATATGATAAATTCTAAATTAAATTGAATAAAAAAATAATAATTGTAGATCTAGACACCTAAAAATGACCTAGGCCTGCAAGCTTCATTTTTAGCACTTTCGTCCTAGCATAATTAAGTCATTTAATTATGTCCCTGGTCCACATTCGACTATTTATTAAATAATTCATAATTATTTAATTAATTCATGTCATTTATTCCTCATGATTATTAAATAAATAAATATTGTTTATTTATCTAATACGTCATTAATTATCTAAGTATTCCTTTAATTAGATAAATTTCTTAATTTATTTAATCCCCCTTTTTGTCATTCATTTCTCCTTGATTATTAAATAAATAAATGTTATTTATTTATCTAATACGTCATTAATTACCTAGGTCTCCCTTTAATTAAATAAATTTATTAAATTTATTTAATTCCCCTTTGTCATTTATTTCTTCTTGATTATTAAATAAATAAATTTTATTTATTTATTTACGTCACTAATTAGGTTCACTTTCTTTCCAAAATTAAAATTCCTAATTTATTTAATTTTTGTCCATCTTCCACTATAATTAAATAATTATTTTAATTATTTAATTATTCAGTGGCCACTTCTCTCATTAAAATAAATAAATTTGATTTATTTAATTTAGTCAATTCTCTTGAGTTTTGAATTAAATCATTATTTAATTCAAAACATTTCCTTTTGTTACATTCCTCCATAATTAAATAATATCTTTATTATTTAATTATTTACTGGTCACCTGGAGTAAATAAATTTTATTATTTAATTTCTCCAGCAACCTCTTTGTCCATGCCAGTCTTATCTTCCAAATTAATTCTTATCTTTTGATATCTCATTTAATTTCGACCCTTGATTGAATTATCTTATAAGTCAATTTTGGCCCTTCATCCTTATCATTTGCCCTAATTTTGACCTAACCCTAATTCTTATTACAACATTCAATCTTGATCATTGATTCTAGGGTTTTTGTCATCTGCTCATCCTGGCCACACATTCAAAATTGCAGTTTTTATAAAATGGCAATTTTGTTCTCATTTGCTCTCTCTCCATCTCATGCTCATTTTCTGTCAACTCATGGTCATTGTCATTTGTAGTCATTGTCATTGTAGTCTATTGTCAAGTCATTTCTTTTAATAAAATCCTTCAAAACTTGCTTTAGTCTTGTCATTTGTCATAGTTGCTCATACAAATCTGAAGGCATCCCTATTTACTGCAAGCTAGGAGGTGTAACAAAGGTGAAGCATGGAAGATGAAGACCTAGGGTAACTTTGTTCCTTTTGTTTTCATGTTTATTTCCTTTGTGCTTTGTTATTTCAATTGATTTTATTATTATTCTGCTAACCCTTTAACAATTAATATTTTCCCTTGATTACATTGGTGAACCCAACGTCGTTTTTATGCTTTTCGTATAGTTTTTTGTTGTTTTGCAGGTACAGGTACGTATCACTGCAAGTGATTTTTTAAAAAGATTGTGATGCACTTGATGCATTGCGAAACATCCGCTCACATAAGCGATACATACGCTCTGACAAGCCGCAACTGAAAGACAGAACGCCGCATTTGATTTACAGAGCCGCATTCGAATACCAGAACAACGCATCTGCCTGTCGCGCCGCATCTGTCTGGTAAAATTTTCTTCCAGTTTTGAAATTCTAAATTTTGCATTTTCGGGTTTTTCTGGTTTCTAGTTTTACAGGGACACATTGGATATTTTGAGCCGCATCTGTCTTTCCATGCCACATCTGTCTGTCCGAGCCGCATCTGTCTGTATGAGCCGCATTTGATATTCCGAGCCGCATTCAAAGACCCAAGTGCCGCATCTGATCTGTCGCACCACATCTGTCTGGTAAAATTTTCTTTCAATTTTGTCATTCTGATTTTTAGATTTTCGGGTTTTTCTGATTCTGGTTCTCTGATTCTCTATTTTTTTTTCTATATTCTATTTTATTCCTGCATGTTAACTTGATTAGGGTTTTCTTGTGTTACTAATCTTTTCTTGTAGTGTGTGGTAATCCTCATTCGTTTATCGAAGACCATTGCATAAGAGACTACTAATTCATTGTTTGCAGATTCGCATGTCAAAGAAGGAATAAACAAACATTGTGCTTGTTTATTTCTAGATTAGCAAACATTTGGTTTTGGTGCTTATAAAAAGAATCATGTCTTCTTTGATTGTTTATGCTTGTGGAGTGGTAGGTGAGTATGCTCTCACTTGGTGAAAACCTTGTGATCAGAAAACCAAACCCATTCTTTTTTTTTTGTTATTTTACCCTTCACGATTCGGTATATTGGAGTATCCTCTCCCCTTGCGCATTCGTGCGATCCTGGGTGTAAGAGAAACGGTTGCTAACTCTAGAATTTGGGCCTGTTCTGGTGGGAAAAAGTACTCACCCCAGGACGACTCAGACCAGTAGCACCCTGACACCGAGGGACTTCCAGCCGGTATATAAAAGTGGGTTCTTGGGGAAAGCCCAAGAATCACGAGCATGGTTCCGACGAGATGGATCCAAAAGGGGACTCTCGCCGCATGAATCACGCCCAACGAATGGAATGCCCGAATTAAACACCTCTTGTCTTAGTGTCCAACCGTTCTATTGGCCATTGCTTGGTATAGTGCAGGGCACAGTATCATGCCCGAAGATACTCACTACTGATCCCCTTGAGTAGAGATAGAAATTCTTGGGATGTCACTACCCAAAGAATCTAAATTTGGTGTGCTCGAATGACGTTAATGAGCCGTGGAGGGGAGCCAATGCCACCAAAATTCTAAGCTATCCGCTCTCGAGAAGGAAAGGTGTTTATCACCAATCCGGGGTATAAAGGTGGGCTATACCAAGTATACAAACCCTTGGCCTATTGGCCTTTTTAGGATCGTGCTTATCTGATGTGTGTTTGGTTACCTTATAAAATGTTGTGTTTGTCAATTGTTTTCTAGTTTTTACCACAGTTCAAAATAAAACATTCATCAAACAGATCAAAACTTCCATTAAAACAACACGAAAATCACTTTGTAACAAAACTGTCATATTTGTCAAACCGCAACTGACATTCTGCAACACAACTGCTCTGATAAATCGCATCTGAGACTCAGAACGCCACATCTATAGGCGTCGCAACACATCTTTAGTTAAAAAGCCGCATTTGATAAATTGAGTCGTATTTGACAGTCAGAAAGCCACAACTGGTAAACTGAACCGCATGTGCTAAACTATGCCGCAATTGACAAACTGAGACACATTTTCCTATCAAAATTTTAAGCTTCACAGTCAAAAACTGAGGTCTCCAAACTATCAACCATTTGTCAAATTATGTCACCAAGAAGACTCTGTCAGAAACCTAACCTGAAATTGCTCAAAGTCTTGACCATTAGCTTGCATTAGTCACCATAGGTTTCATACCTCATTCCTTTTTCATGGCATACATTTGACATTAGACTATCCCTAGTTTCACATTTTGTATAGTTAAGATTAGGCAAATTTTAAGCACCCCTTGGCAAAATCATTTTTTTCGAGATCAGACCCTTTTGGACCAAGTTATCAAACATCCTTTTAGTCATTATCCTCTTTTGTGAGATCTCTTCCAACTCAAAAGTCTAGTTAGGAAGACTCACTAGTCATTTAGATCTTTTCAACTTGTCATCAAGCAATAAAATCCTTTAGCAGTCCAAATCAAAAACAAAGT
Organism: Sequoia sempervirens; assembly: GCA_007258455.2. Classification (NCBI taxonomy): domain Eukaryota; kingdom Viridiplantae; phylum Streptophyta; class Pinopsida; order Cupressales; family Cupressaceae; genus Sequoia; species Sequoia sempervirens. The sequence goes on along the minus strand of VDFB02270651.1, from coordinate 637,418,165 downwards.
TCAAGCTTAGAAGTGCTTAGATAACCTCGTCTTAAATTGCATACACATTGCATACCTTATTCACAAAAATCCAAAAGCAAGTCATTTTAGTCATCATTTTGAACCTTAGACTTCACATAGTGTCATACTTGCATTTAGTGGTCATTCCCCTTTGAGCAATCTCATTTATGGTTGAAACCAGATTTCAAAAGCACAAGAGACAAATGGAAAACTTTAGAGAAGACCCCAACAGTCCTCCACATGACTCAAACTGGACCTTGAACGATCCATTTACCAATCTAGACAATCAACCTCCAGTGACAACACAACCCTTATCCAACAACACATTCGAACTCTACTTGCAAAGAGATGAAAATGGCCAACTACTTCAGGAACACATAGAGGCATTGACACAAGACCTAGAGGTCTATCAGCTTGCTGAAACAATAGCACGTCATGACAGAGACAGATTTGTAGCTATGCTCTTGAGTGAAGGAGTTAAGTTACCACCAGGATTTGACATTAACATGTTAAATGACGCTAATTCCAACAACGTACATAACATCTCACATAGTGGTCAAGTCCTAAATACTACAAGCAACATTCCCTTTGACACGACGACGACATTGCATACCACGTCCAACATCCCAAACATATCCAATGCAATAAATGCTACATCTATTGGGGGATCACAATCATCCACAACATCCACGACACTACCCCAATTGAATACAACCACTCTTGGCTCCTCTACACCATCGGAAAATTATTCCAATTCTCCTGTTATCGCAACAGTAAATACCACGGGGGCATCATCAAGTCACCACAACCCCCCCTTGACAACTACATCTACTACCATGAACACAACTTCAACAAAATCGTTCAATAGTAATTCACAACATCTTTTGGGAGGAGCCACAGGATGTATCTTTATACAAGGACAACAACAAAACGTTAACATGACAACACAGTCAAATGTCATTGCCTCCCAAGGTACAAATACAAATGTCCCACTTGTACAACATCAACAATTTACACAAGGTGGCCAAATAACCCAACCCATGACATCATTAATACATCATAACATTCATGGTCACAACATCCCCCAAATAACAACACACATAACTGGGGGACACATTCCAACATACTCATCCAACATTCACACTCATCAACATGCACCTAATCACAATTTCCAATACCAACAACACACGTCATACGTACCGCAACAACCCGTACCGCCACAATACACCTATACTCACGCAGGAACACAAGGTGTACCAGGCAATCCAACATATGGAAATATAAATGACCCTACCATAGGTGAACTCAAAGCAATAGTGAGGGATATGGAGAAGAAAATGTAAAACATGTTCATTACAACCAAGAAATCAGAAGTATCATATGATCTGGATGTATACCCATTCGACCCAAACTTACGTATGCCCGCATTTCCACCAGGATATGTGTCACCCAACTTCACTAAATATAAAGGCAAGACAAATCCCACTGAACATGTTCGCGAATTCGCAACCAACTATATGGACATCGCCTACGAACCAACATACTTAATGAGACTCTTTTCCAAAAGTTTGGCAGGTCAAGCCCTTGAATGGTTTTCAACACAAAAGGATATCCAAACATGGGACGAGCTCAAATGAAGATTCATAACAAATTACGCATACAACATTGACATGGACACCTCTATCACTAGCTTGTGCAACCTCACAGAAGAAGAGTCGGGTGAGACATTTATCCCATTCTTTCAAAAATGGAGAAGCCTCGCTAGTCGATGTCACATTGACATTCCTAAAAGGGAAAAAGTTGACATGTTTGTTCAAACACTTCTAGGGCCCCTAAAATTTGCATTGCAAATACATTATTGCACAACCTTCACAGAATTAGTGGAAAAGGGGGTCCAAATTGAGAAAGCCCTTATCGCAAAGGGAGAATTGAGATATGGTTCCAAAAACACAAACACCAACCCACCCGCTGACAAAAACAAATATTGGGTCAAGAATAAACATGTTACAAATGACGGTGTTGTGGACGCCAAGACTGCAAGTCCTGTATTGGCCCTGAAAGGGGTTCAACAACAAAACAGACCAACAACAACATTGACACCTCCCCCCAATACTCCTTCAAACAGTCAAAATGGTCAAAACAGTCAAGGACAATATCGTCAAATAATACAATTTCCTAGGGGTCGCACATACACACATTTGGGTGAACCCATTGAAGATGTCCTTAAGAAATGCATCCAACATGGGGTCATCACACTTCCAGCAATAAAACCATATGACCTAGGACAATTCAAACCAGCATGATGGAAAGACAATGCACTTTGCGAATACCATCGAGTCAAAGGGCATACGACCTCTAAGTGTCGACAACTGAAAAACATCATACAATACCTTATTGAAAATCGCACCATCGAAGTAGGTGGATCGCAATTCAATTCCAACTCAAATCATACTATCCACAAGAATCCACTGCAGGACCATGATTCTCATAATGCTTCCACTTCAGGTTCACAGAACCAAGCTAACTTCACTCGAGCCAAGTACGATTACTCTGGTCGACCAACAATAAATAATGTTAGAACTGATGATGAGTACATCAACACCATTACGATCAAGAGAGCACCATAGTGTAATGCTACTACGTGAAGTGGCAAGGTCACTATAGCTGGTCCACCTCCCCCTAGATAAGCCAAGATCATTATAGCAGGCCCATCTCCTAAGCAATCACAACCCGCTTCATCTTCCAAACAGCCAAAACCTGTCTCAACCCCACAACAGTGGAAACCCAAAGGGAAATTCAACCTAATTGACGAACTAGGAAAGACTCTGGCGCAAATATCTATTCTTGAACTGCTTCGTATCTCTCCTGTGCACAAAGAAATCCTGGATAAAACTCTCCTAGAGTCATTAGTCTTGAAGGACATTGATGTCAATCAATTTGAAACTATGGTGGGATATCTCACCACACCACACCACATCACCTTTTCGGACTAAGATTACTCATCACATAAGACCAACCACAATGACGCCTTATGCATAGAAGTTTTTGTCCACAAGCATAAAGTTAGACGGGTTTTAATAGATGGCAGAGCAGGGTTGAATATATGCTCCCTCAAACTGGTTAAGGCTCTTGGATTCTCTGATGCATGTGTAGACCCAACGAAAAGCATAGTGATCAAAGCGTACGACGATGAGGAACGCTCTTCACGTCGTGTTATCTCTCTCCCTCTTAGAGTGGGACCAGTCATTGTAGACACAACTTGCCAGGTCCTAGATTTGGAACTACGATACAACATCTTACTTGGTCGTCCATGGATCCATGCCTTAAAATTCGTTCCGTCGACATACCACCAATGCCTCAAGTTTCCTTTTGATGGTACAGAAGTAACCATATACGGAGACCTTGAACCTTTCCAATATTGTACCAATTTAAGGGGTATCTCCGAAAACCAAGTACCTATTAACCGAGAAGCACCTGGCTCCTCATCCAAATACGTCGATCCTTCCACACTCATGTCATCCTCCACACCCAATCCATCCACGTCTTCTGCCATATCACCACCCTCCACCAGTCCTAAGACTGAGGCGACTGTCAAAATCTAGGACCTGGGTTGCGGAGAGTTCAAACTAAATTCAACATATAGCATAACTACAATACCCACTCCTCCAAAGATATATGGTCGACCATGTTTCAGAATGGAACCGCAAGAAACATTCAAAGTTCCACTGAATATAGTTTTCATCAAGTGGGGGGATATGAGTGATAAAGACCTTTCCAACATCACAGGATGGATCTATAAAGATACAGTCGCACTACCTCCATTACCAGTTTAGAAATATGGCAAAGGTTACAACATTATGAAGGCTAAAGGCTACGATGGTACTAGTGGCCTTGGAAGAAATAAAAATGGTCGAAGGGAACCCATAGAAGCTTTTCAAACCCTGAAGTATCTTGGATTAGGGTTTGGATCACTTAACAATGACGATCGATGTACCTCTGGACTTTCAAGTGAGCGAGTACATGCTTTTGACAGTGTCGAGACTATTAGGGAAAACCTAACCGAAACAGACTCCCATGAGTGGGAATTTGGCTCAGAACAATCCCTAAGTGACTGTTGCCTCGATGATTTGTTTGTCAAACCAGGGGAACTGACCTTTGAACAATGATTTTGGAAAACATTCAAAATTGAGCAGGCACCAAACAGTCAAAATCCCACTACCACTTCCCATGACACACAACAACCATCATCCAAACTCCCTCAGTCTAATCTATCCAAAGTGTCAAATGACATTGATAGCCAGGGCTCTAAAACCTTCACTCCTTATTATGCCAACGAATATGACACTAGTGAAGGAGAATACTGGATAGAATCCGATGTCGAGTTGGACGATGATAACCTCATCTACAACATCAATGAATCCATCTGCATGCTATCGGCATCCTCTCCCGAATTCACTAGCCTTGATGATGGCATTTCATTAGTCTACCTTGAACTAGTCGATTGGGCCCAACAAGGACCACCAATTCTAGACATATTCCAAAATGATGAAGCCATTGCTGAATTCATGGGATTACACGAAGGCATACCCAGTGGGGACTACAAATCAGGATTTGCTATTGATTTATACTGCACGACATACTTTGGGGAGACAGTTCAGTCCTCTAGTTGTAAAAGTAAAAATAAAGTAAAAGATGCAATGTCTCTAGGTGAAAATCGAAAGGCACCTCTAGATGATAAAATAGTAAAAATAATGGACGTATCTGCGGGTGAAAACCTCTCTGAGGCACCCAAAGATGGAGGACTGGACTTTCTCCCCGTGCAATAGGAGAAATCGGCCATGCTTGTTGAAGACACCATAGAAGATAACATTTCAACTCCAGAAGACCCCAAGATGGTCCTATTTGCGGCATCATTGACAGATGAAGAGAGACCAGAATTTCATAAATTCTTTGTAGAATGGAAAATAAACTTTGCATGGTCCTACCCTGACATGCCAGGACTGGACCCCAAACTAGTTCTACATCATCTGCCGCTAGTACCCAATGCTAAACCAGTCAAGCAGATGTTGCGCAAAATGCACCCTCAAGTTGCTCTATTGGTTAAAGACGAGCTAAAGAAATTATTGGATGCCGGATTCATAAGGTCTATAGATTATGCTGAATGGATTTCCAATCTAGTGCTGGTGACAAAGCCAAATGGGCTAATTCAGGTATGTACAGATTTTCGGGACCTAAACAAAGCATGTCCAAAGGATGACTTTCCTTTGCCCAACATTGACCTTATAGTGGACCTAACCGCAGGACATGAGATGCTATCCCTCATGGATGGTTTCTCTGGTTATAATCAAATTTGTATTGCTCCTGAGGATCAGCACAAAACAGCATTTACGTGCCCATGGGGTACATACTGTTGGAACGTCATGCCCTTTAGTCTCAAAAATGCAGGTGCCACATATCAAAGGGCTATGACCACGATCTTCTATGACATGATGCACAATATAATGGAGGACTATGTAGATGACCTATTGGAAAAATTAGCAACAAGGAAAGATCATTTGAAGATACTCCACAAAATTTTCAAGAGACTGGAAGAGTAAAAAGTTTGATTAAACCCTAAGAAGTGTGTTTTTGGGGTCACGTAAGGTAAGCTGTTGGGGTACATAGTTTCCTGAAGAGGCATAAAGGTTGATCTGGAAAAATTCAAAGCAATCATCGACATGCCTCCACCTAGAGGGATCAGTGAACTCAGAACCCTGCAAGGCAGAGTGCAATCTATTCACCGCTTCATAGCTCAATTGGCAGATAAGTGTCACCCATTCCACTATCTGTTACGCAAAGGTGTCCCCTTTGTATGGACGGATAAATGTCAATAGGCCTTCCAAAAAATCAAAGATTACTTGCTATCAACACCAGTCCTCATGTCGCCCATTCATGGAAAGCCATTAATTCTATACATCTCGACCACTAGTTCAGTACTGGGGGCATTACGGGCCCAAAATGATCACGAAGGGAAAGAAAGAGCAATCTACTACATCAGCTGCACACTGATAGGTTATGAGTTGAATTACACATACATTGAACATGCATGCCTCGCGGTTGTCTTTGCAGCCCAAAAACTAAGGCATTATATGCTCAATCATCAGACACAACTGGTTACCAAGATTGACCCATTGAAATATCTACTAAGTTGAGCAGCATTAACAGGTCGGTTGGAAAAATGGGTCATGATCCTAAGTGAGTACGACATACAATATGTTGAACGCAAGGCAATAAAAGGGCAAGTAATAGCAGATCAACTGGCAGATGCACCAATCCAAGTCTCTCATCCATTAGTAACTGATTTTCCTGACGAGTCCATTTTTCATGCAGAACCAGCAACACCATGGAAGCTGTATTTTGATGGGTCTCACACTGGTCATGGCTCAAGTGTTGGAATCGTGTTCATCACACCACAAGGGGATTCAATTCCTAAGTCATTTTGAATCACTTTCCCTTGTACAAATAACATTGCTGAATACAAAGTATTGGTTACAGGCCTCAAGTTGGCAATCAAATGGAAAATTCAGACATTACTTGTATTCAGAGATTCCCAGCTAGTAATCAACCAGGTGAATGATGACTGTGAAACAAAAGATGAGAAGCTAATTCCCTACAAGAGGATGGTGGACAGTTTCCTAACACATCTCCAACTGATTTCTTTTGAGCAAATCCCCAGGGCACAAAATAAGGCAGCTGACGCAATGGCTACTATTAGTTCTCTCTTGGACATCCCTAAAAATGTGTCACAATTTGAGTTCCTAGTAGAATAGTTGTTGATACCGGCATATGATATCCCAGAGTTGGCAATGGTTTGCAAACTTGTTGGTCCCAACTCTCCTTGGTATCAGGACATTTATGACTATCTAAAGACTCAAACCCTTCCACCGAACCTATCCAATCACCAAAAGAAGTCCTTCATTAGGAAATCTGCAAGATATGTCATTGTCAGTGACACCCTATACCGCCGTAGTTTCGACAATACCCTCCTTAAATGTCTAGACACAGATGAAGCATGTACGACCTTATGAGAAGTGCACGACGGTATATGCGGATCTCATTCGAGCGGTCCTACTTTGGCTAAGAAACTAACGAGGCTTGGGTATTATTGGTTGACTATGGAAAAAGATGCACTTGAATATGTCAGAACTTGTCGCAAGTGTCAAATACATAGTGACCTGGTCCATGCTCCAGCACAAGAGCTCCAGCCAATCACTTCTCCTTAGCCCTTCACTAAATGGGGACTTGACCTCGTGGGTAAGATTCATCCAACCTCATCCAACGGCCACAAATTCATTATCACCGCCACTAAGTACTTCACAAAGTGGATCAAAGCCATCCCATTGAAATACATTACTGGAAAACAAATATCAAAGTTTATCCTCAACTACATCATTTGTTGGTACAACCTTCCACAGTCCATCATCACTGACAATGGATGTCCGTTCAAAAACTAAGATGTCTGTGAGTTATGTGAGTGATTCCATATCCAACACCACTTTTCATCTCCATACTACCCCCAAGGAAATGGCCAAGCTGAGGCGTCGAATAAAACCATTGTCAAGATCCTCAAAAATACTGTCAATGACACTGGTCACGATTGGCACATACAACTTAACCCTGCTCTGTGGGCTTACCGAACTAGCATTCGTACGCCTACAAGGGCCACCCCATTTGCCCTAGTCTTTGGCACTGAAGCCATCTTACCCATTGAGGTCGAAATTCCTTCCCTACGGGTCTCTTTGAAGGGTCTAACTAACGAAGAGGAATACCGACAATCACGCTTGTACGAGCTAGAAATGCTAGACGAGAGAAGAAAAAACTCACTGAATCACCTCCAGGCATATCAAAACCGCCTTTGTCACAGCTACAGTAAAAAGGTTATGGTCAGAAAGTTCGACATTGGCGACCTAGTTCTCATGCAGAATCCCAAGAATCAAGCAGACAGAGAAAAGCCAGGAAAATTTGAACCAAACTGGCTGGGTCCATACATTATCATATCTTTTTTTGGTTTTGGAGCATATCAATTGGCAACTCTAGATGGGGAACAGTTGACTGAGCCCATCAATAGTTTACATCTCTGAAAGTTCTACGCATAGCATCAAAGGATGGAGCTAAAAACCATAAAATACAAAAAAATTAAAAAATGGTAAAAAAATTGTCACCTTGATGAAAACTTGGCAAGCGGCATCTTGGTGACACCAAAAAAATCAAAAAAATCATAAAAATAGTAAAAAGAAAAAATAATTCGTTCAATAGTGAAAACCTGGCAAACAGGCACTTTGGACAAGTACCATGGTGAAAACCTGGCAAACAGGCGCCATGCGTAATCAATCATTGCTCTGCCATCTATTGTCACTTGGTCTAAACTTGGCTTAGGATAAAAGCTATCTTCGCCGCTATTTTGCAAATCGCCATCACATCCTACTCTACCTGTCATAGTGGATGAACGATTGACATCAAGCCCTGACGACTGCATGTCCAGCAAGTCAGCAGCATCCTATCTATATTCCTTACAAATGGCTAAGTATTAGACCTAACTGGGGAAAAAAAATTTATCATGAAACTGCAGTGGATGTCACACATGACCAAAAACATCATAAAAAGTCCTGAAAAAAGACAAAAACACCATAAAAAGTCCTAAAAAAGACAAAAACATCACAAAAAACCCTAAAAAAAAAGACCAAAAACATCGCAAAATGTCCTGAAAAAAAGACCTAAAAATCATAAAACATCCTAAAGAAAACCAAGCAAAACATTAGACTACGCAAGGCACACAAGAGCACTGTCATCTCTGGTCTAAGTCAATCAAGTCAATAAGTCCATGTCATTGTCCGAACTACGTTGTCTCTGCGCATTTGCTACGTAGGCAAGACTCATACTTGAGTCCCCGAGACATTAGGTCAGCCTTTTTAGGTTTGTCAAAATAAAATCATGACGCAATCTTGGATCATCAAGACAAAGTCATTGGCCATGTCGAACTACGAGGTCTCTGAGTGTATGACGTAGGCAAGGCCATCTATTGATGAGCCCCCGAGGCCGCACTAGGTCAATCCATTAGGGTTCGTGGCACTACACTGGCACACACGTAAAAGTCTTCAATCATTTCTCCACATGGGGAAAACTCCTAAAAATAGAGTAAAACAATCATGTTCTTTGACATGACAATCTCATCAGTGCAATCTCATATCATCAAGCCAACATCGGCATATAGTCAAACACAAGTCAAAGCAAGCCAAATCATTATTACCAATCAAACTGTCAAATTTTGGTCAGTCTTCAGATGAGTCCTTCTGAAAGATAACCTCTGTCATTTATGCCTTAGGATGTGTCTTTCCTGGGCGTCCTCATCATCATTCAGCCTTTTTGAGCGATCTTCTTGACATCTAAAGATCACTCTTCCTGACATTAGTATTCTTCAGATGAGTCCTTCTGAAGAACCAACTCCATCATTTATGCTTTAGGATGTGTCCTTCCTAGGCATCATCATTATTTTGAGGGACCCCTTACAACCAGAAGGGATCAAATCCTCCTGACATTGGCATCATTCAGGATGTGTCCTTCCTGAATTCACTAAGTCTCGACATTTTCAAGGCCATCAAAACTTTAAACATTCGGACATCTCGACATCATCAAACATGACACCTTGGCATCAGAACAATGGATCTCCAGATGCACTTGACAAACACTTCACAATTGTCTTTTCATCTTTTATCATGTTATTAGTTTTTCAACGAGATCCCACTAAGTAGGATTTAGAGAAGCAGCGACGTAGCATGACAATTGACACGCATGACTACTAGCTTCTTAGCGAGATCCTGATCTTGGGATTTAGAAAAGCAACGACATATCATGATAGAGATTTTTTTTTTTTTGGAGTTTGGCAATCATGTCACTAGTTTCTCAAGGATGTCTTGGAAACAAGATTTAGAGAAGCAACGACGTTTCATGATCTGTCATTGTCTTTTTCTGCTTGTGGTTGATTCTGACAACAAGACTGGGGCAAGCACGCTCCTAGTATGAGTCATAATCATCCTTGTTTGTGACTATTTTGTCTTGGGTAATGGTACGACCTTGCACACCTTGATCTATGTCATATCTTGGTGTTTGTTGGCCATTACAATAGTTTGCCTAATGATGATTAAAGAGCAACGATTATTAAAAGTCCTACAGTAAAGTTTTGAAGGATTTGTATCTTCTCATAGGTCTCATATCTTCTCCTCTTTGGTCTGATCATCTTCTCTCATCAGTCTCGCCATCTTCGCTTGTCGATCCCATGATAATTTCCTGTGACATCCAAAAACATAAGTGCATACATGATCATACACATTGCATTAGGTCCATACATACATCATACAAGGCATTAAATCATATACATAAGCACAAGCATTGCATTAATATAATCATCATCATTGCATCTTTTACATAAACGCATCATGCACATCATTAACATAATCATATAAATATTGCATCATCATGGCATCAAAATCACAAATAGACATCATAGTACATAAATGATAGTATAAATTAAGCATCATACATCATACATAGCATAATACATAATGCATAGAAAATCACATAACACATGTAGGTCGCATCAAAACTGCATCATCATATAGAATCATCTCAAAATATACAATGTCACAGGATAGAGCCAAGAGATATCCTAAAAATGGAGCTCGCAGGCTCAAATAATAAATGTAGTGTCACAATACAAAAATGCCCTAGGGAAGGCTCTCATCATCTCCTCGGGGAGAAGAGTGTGGCGCAGGCAACTCTATCATAGGCGCTGTAATAATAGGGGGCCCTGTAACAACCTGTGTCTGTGAAGTTGATGGAATACTGAGTGAAGGCATCATCTCCACAGTAGTAAACACCTGTGAGGTAACTGCGGCTGGACTTTGAGTGAGAGGGATCTATAACTGGCGGTTGTACCTGGCCTAACCTCTGCACTGAACCAATGGAACCTTGACTGTGCCCTGAATGATGACTCAGAGTATGCCTGCGAGAATGGTGTGACCTGTGGCCTGACGTGTGTCTTGTGGAAGTCGACCCCTCGACACTGGTATGCCTCCTAGTACCACTGCCTGTCCTCATCTGTGATTGGGACAAGGTAGGATCTCGCTGCTCTGGCAGCACTGCTTGCTCATAAAGGGTCCTATACTGCCCCAACCTGGTGCTCACCTTGGCAAGCTCCTGAGCCATGTCCCTTGTAGGTCCTGTGCATAGGGCCGCAAACTCTGTGCACCACCGCGCCGCATCCTGCTGGTGGATCACCGGCTGATCCCGCTCTACACGGGCTACCTCCAGTGACGACTGTAGAGATCTAACCTATGCCAAGTTGGCATCTAGTCTCTGCTAAAGATCTGCCACCCTCTGATCTGTTGTGGCATCTGATGGCAACTCTGAGGATGGTATCTCCTCGTCCCCCTCCACCATCCACCATCTCAGGAGTCTCTCTGCCTCACCTATGGCCTCATCCTCGTCGTCATCATCATCATCATCCTGCCCTGCCACCTCCACCTCCTCCTCCCCTGCCACCTCCGTCTCCTCCTCTCCTGCCACCTCCACCTCCACCTCTGGTACCCTGACATCCACCTCCACATCCTCCTCCTGTACCTCCCCCTCCACCTCCTCCTATCCCCTCACCTCTGGCTCCCCCTCCTGTCTACGCTCGCCCTCTCCCTCCTGTCTGGGCTACTCCTCCATCTCCCCCTCCTCACCGACCTTGGGGATAGCATCTAACACTACCCTCGCCACGTGTTGTCGCACCCTGCGACCTGGTACTTGGCCGTCTTGCCTCCACCTCCAGCCATCTCCGCCATCATCCCCACCTCTGGCTCCACCCCTGCCTCCATCTCCACCTCGGCCTCCATCCCCACCCCTGTCTCCGTCTCCACCCCTGCCTCCATGATCTCCACCTCTCCCCCTGTCCCTACCTCTGCCTCTGCCTCGGCCACCATCTCTGCCTTTGCCCCCTCGTCTGGCTCGTGGCACTCGCGGAATGACTGACCGCCTGTCAACTGGTGCTGGCCCGTCTGGATCTATCAATGGCACGGGTCTGCATGCCTGCCACCATAGGTCATAGGCTGGTGTGGTACCTAGATCCGCTACTCCACCTCTCCAACCCCATGCCTGGGCTACTAGCCCATCTATCTACTGAGTCGCAGAGGCCACTAGAATGGGCAGCCCCCATGCATGCTCTCGGGAGGATCTGGCATATTATGTCATCCCCATGGGCACATCCTGCTACTCCCTGAACTATCTCAACACACACTGCGACAGGTACATCTCAATGATCAAGGACGTCTGCACTGTCCTGCCAATAAGGTATCTGTACTGCCTGCAAAAGTTGAGGTGCTCATCCTCATCATCCCATGCCTCGCAATCCCTGTATGGCCTCCAGATGAATGTAACCATGGTATCGATCTGATGCCGCCACCATCCTATCTCGCCCATGTGGGTCTGCTGTAATGCGCCGGCATAATAATAGTAGGGCATCCCCGCAACAAGTTATGGTCTGTCAATAGGAGGGAAAAATATGGCAATGTGCTCCCATGCCCAGATCATCATAAGAGTGGTCCCACAGGAGATGCTTTCTCCTCTCTTGTATACCACGTCATGAAGCTGGTGATATAGCATCCCAGCAAGCAAGGACCCCATGCATAAACTGTCCTATCTTGCCTCATGCCGACCAGGACGTCCCCCCAACCAATTGAAAATCCATGTCCCCGTCGGTCAGGAACCAAAATGCCACCAATCAGAGTCGCCAGGAATGCATCGAATCGCCCATAGTGCTTTGCTAGGAAATCCCAATGGATCTCATAACCCTCAATGCCGAGCCCAGCACCCTGATCCTGATAGTATGCAAGAAAGGTATGCTCGCCATGACGTGGATCGTACACAATCTGCTCCCCCCGAATAGGAATCCGGAGAATATGGTAGACGTCCTCCAAGGTGATGGTGGCCTCACCTGTCGGCAGATGGAAGGAATAGGTCTTCGAATGCCACCTCTCGCACAATGCCGTCAGCAAACCCCTGTTCACCTGAATGGCGGGCATGAACGCATCATAGAATAATCCTAGTCTCATCAATCGTCGCCACTCTTGCGGGCCCAACTGATCGGCAAACTGAAAGGTCCTCGGTCTAGTCTCTCTCATGTAGATAGGGGCAAGCTGCCTTTGCAAAAGGACGAACACTACATTAGTACTTTTGGACAACTGACAACATCATGACAAGCAACTAAGGGCATGCAAACATCAAAATAAGTTTTATTAGCAAAATAGACAAATGCATCACAAAAAAGCAATTGCATCGCGAAAAAACAATTGCGTTGTGCAAAACATCAAATGCGTCATACTCTGGCATTTGCGGCTCGATATCACATTTGTGTCCCTAAAATGCAAATGTGTTGCAGCATCGCTATTGCGTCGCAATATAGCAATTGCGGCATTTAACATGGCGATTGCGGCATTTCACCAGTCAATTGTGACTTAGAAAGTCACTTGCGTCGCACTATTTGACAAAAGCGATGTGAAAAATTGGTGAAGTCAATTTGGTCTATGCACTTGCGTCGCGACGCATCGAATGCGGTGAATGAGAAGGCAATTGCGGCTTACACGAACGCATATGCATCGCGGTGCATTCGTTGACTACCCTAGAAAGCATGAAAAAGCATGTAAAATGGTAAAATGACAAAGTAAGTTTAGGGTACATACCGCCGGCTCTGAGCCCTCTGGCCATCTGAAAGTCCTCACGATCTCTCCATGGTGCTCTGACACTAGAATAACCATCCTCGCTGCTGCACCTTTCGCTCTGAGCTCTCAGGTTTTGCAAAGTGAATAGTGAAAGTGAATTGACTTTTACCCCTTTGTCAACCTATTTATAAGGTCAAAAGGACATTTTTCAACCACAGTCAATATTGGAGGCTCATTTCCGCACCTTTGATGTCCTCGTAAGTGGCTTTAAGCATGTCAGAATCTGAAACCGATTGCGCCGCTGTTTTCCTAATTATCAAAGTGATTTATCGGGACCTTTCGCAAATTTTTCTGGCGCCAACCCAAAATTTGAAAATTTCCCGAGGGGGCAAGGATACTCTGTACCTTCACTGGGGCATATTCTTGACTTATTTTCTTTGTCACAATGCGACAAGTGACATTATGACAAAGAGGGGCAAAATGTAGACACCTAAAAATGACCTAGGCCTGCAAGCTTCATTTTTACCACTTTTGTCCTAGCATAATTAAGTCATTTAATTATGTCCCTGGTCCACATTCGACTATTGATTAAATAATTCATAATTATTTAATTAATTCATGTCATTTATTCCTCATGATTATTTTTTTTGGATACGCACGAGATAGATTATATTGAAATAAAGGAGAATTATAGTCGTCTGCAACGCAGGAAAAACAGCCATCACCACCGTCGAACATGATAACCCAACTAACCCAAATCGGGATTTCCATAGACCCGTACATGCAACAACCGCTACCCAAAAATACTTTGAGGATATAGACAAGGGGTCAGATACCGACCCTCAACCAGCTTAATACAGAGATGCCAAAAGACAGAAGACATAAGAAATAGCTAAAAGACATTTCAGACCCAGAGCCAACCTTTACAGGAAACCGTTAACCTCCGCAAAGCAGACAAAGCCCTCCACCCAATCCATTCCCTCCATCGGCACCAGCTGCAATTTACGTTTCAAGAATTCCACGGCCACGTCCACAAGCTTTTTGTGGCAGGACAAAGTTGGCCCTTTGAGGTCAAGGAGGAAGGGATACACCTTGATAGCTTCCTTCGAATTCCATAGGAGGGGCAAGTCAGCCGGGCGCGGAATGCCTTTGCCTAGGAGGGCCGCCTTCATCGTATCTTCCAGACCACCGAGTAAATCCATGCGGAACAAACGCTCCATCAACTCCCGCGCCAACTTCTTTGGGGATGCGAAATCCAAAAGCACCGTAAGGAAACGCGAGGAAATATGCGCGTTGTCTCTAGCAAATTCCCTTCTCAGCAGGTGTTCCTTCCCCAGAACCATCTTTATCGCAACCAACAACACAGGATCGTCCTCTAGCAAAATACGTTTCAGTCTCTGGTCTGTGATCTCCCTGAAGGCAATTTGTCTCTCCAAGGCGAACAGAGAAACCAGTGTGTCGACACCGAAACATTCTAGACCATCCAAAGAAATATATATGGTGAATTTCGATTTCTTCGACCCTTCCATGATGCTAGCTCCACCCTGCACATGAGCAAAACAAAACCAGAATACAAAAACCATGCACCGAAATGAATTTACTGGAGCCATAAATAAACCCGTGAGAGCCCGCTTGGCCTTCACACAAGTGCCGAGAGGAAAGGACGATCATCACATCCTTGCAATGAAAGATGGCTACGGATATGATTTGAACTCCTTAAACTGTAATCACTTCAGAATAAGAGAGCCGCCACCCGGCCAAACAACAATCATGTCACCAGTTGCCGTGCACTACGTGTCGCCAAATGGGAGACTTGAAAGCCAAACCAAACCTCCGTTCAGACACACATTAAATCCCCGCATAAAACTGGCCGATCTCATTAAGAGACCAACATTCCCTACTATGGGATACGGATGTCCAAGAGATGACATGGAAGTGTCACCTCAGCCTCCACTCCCTCTATCTCAAGCCAACTCACACACCCTCAGATTAGGTGTCGAAAGAGAGGCTGTGGAGGGACCCACCCATCCACCCACTGAGCGGAGCTACATGTAACATTCTTTTAAGCCTGGACCAGTAACCCCCAAATTAGATAAGAGATTAGCCTCCTTGTTACCTTCCCTTAAGGTGTGATTTAGCATAACTTGTTCAAAGCTGTCCAATAGCTCAATAGCAATTTCTAGAAATACATTTAGTTTCCAATTGTGGATCTATCTTGATCGCAAAGCGTTAATAACTAATGTAGAATCTCCTTCAATGACCAAATTTTTGATACCTAGTTCCTTACTGAGTTTGAGACCGAGCACTAGAGCCTAAAATTCAACTGCATTATTTGTCCCAACCACAAGGGGTTGAGCAAGTTTTCCAAGAATCGCTCCAGTATTTGATCTGATAATGCACCCCGCACCTGATGGGCCCAGATTTCCTTTTGAGGCACCATCAAAATTTAATTTAGCCCAACCTGGTTCAGGAGGGAGCCACTGCGTCTTTTTACGTTGTTCAGAAGAGGCTGGGCCTTCTGAACAAGCCATGGGGGGGCTTTAATACCAAACCTTCAATGGGGCATATTCTTGACTTATTTTCTTTGTCACAACGCGACAAACGACATTATGACAAAGAGGGGCAAAATGTAGACACCTAAAAATGACCTAGGCCTACAAGCTTCATTTTTACCACTTTCGTCCTAGCATAATTAAGTCATTTAATTGTGTCCCTGGTCCACATTCGACTATTGATTAAATAATTCATAATTATTTAATTAATTCATGTCATTTATTCCTCATGATTATTAAATAAATAAATATTGTTTATTTATCTAATATGTCATTAATTATCTAAGTCTTCCTTAAATTAAATAAATTTCTTAATTTATTAATCCCCCTTTTTGTCATTCATTTCTCCTTGATTATTAAATAAATAAATATTATTTATTTATCTAATATGTCATTAATTACCTAGGTCTCCCTTTAATTAAATAAATTTCTTAAATTTATTTAATTCCCCTTTGTCATTTATTTTTTCTTGATTATTAAATAAATAAATTTTATTTATTTAATTACGTCACTAATTAGGTTCACTTTCTTTCCAAAATTAAATAAATTCTAATTTATTTAATTTTTGTCCACTTCCCACTATAATTAAATAATTATTTTAATTATTTAATTATTCATTAGCCTTTTCTCTCATTAAAATAAATAAATTTGATTTATTTAATTTAGTCAATTCTCTTGAGTTTTGAATTAAATCATTATTTAATTCAAAATGATTCCTTTTGTCACATTCCTCCATAATTAAATAATATCTTTATTATTTAATTATTTACTAGTCACCTGGAGTAAATAAATTTTATTATTTAATTTCTCCAGCAACCTCTTTGTCCGTGCCAGTCTTATCTTCCAAATTAATTCTTATCTTTTGACATCTCATTTAATTTCGACCCTTGATTGAATTATCTTATAATTCAATCTTGGCCCTTCATCCTTATCATTTGCCCTAATTTTGACCTAACCCTAATTCTTATCAACATTCAATCTTGATCATTGATTCTAGGGTTTTTGTCATCTTCTCATCCTGGC
The DNA here is from genome assembly GCA_007258455.2 of Sequoia sempervirens. Lineage (NCBI taxonomy): Eukaryota > Viridiplantae > Streptophyta > Pinopsida > Cupressales > Cupressaceae > Sequoia > Sequoia sempervirens. Next base: position 637,400,857 of record VDFB02270651.1, on the reverse strand, counting down.
CACACATTCAAAATTGCAGTTTTTATAAAATGGCAATTTTGTTCTCATTTGGCTCTCTGGCTCTCTCTCTCTCTCTTGATCTTTCTCTCCATCTCATGCTCATTTTCTGTCAACTCATGGTCATTGTCATTTGCAGTCATTGTCATTCTAGTCTATTGTCAAGTCATTTCTTTTAATAAAATCCTTCAAAACTTGCTTTAGGTCTTGTCATTTGTCATAGTTGCTCATTATAAATCTGAGGGCATCTCTATTTACTGCAAGCTAGGAGGTGTAACAAAGGTGAAGCATGGAAGATGAAGACACAAGTGAATTTGTTCCTTTTTTTCATGTTTATTTCCTTTGTGTTTGTATTTCAATGGATTTTGTTATTACAATGCTAACCCTTTAACAATTAGGATTTTCCTTGATTATAGTAGGAGTTGTACATCTAATTTTAATTTCTTTTGTCATCTTTATGTAGATTGATTTAGAAATTTAGAGAGGTTTCTTCAGTAGCACCCAGGCATCGGTCTTGAATATGGTGGTAATTTAATTTTATGATGGATTATAAATGAAATTGTCATTAAATCATTTTTATTGTCTTACATCTAATTTCATCTTTCTCTTATCTATAGAGTGTTTTAGGGCATCCACATAGTCTACATGGTGTGAAAAGGTCTCTTTATTATAGAGATAGTACATGACCTAGAAACATGTGATTTTATGTGTTATATTTGTTTATTTCATGGACTATATTTCTGGTTTCTCATGTACTTTGTTGGACTTTATTTCGTAATAAGCTTAATATATTGGTTTCATGCATAATATGTTACATCAATTATGGACTTTATTATTGTTTGAAATTTTAATTTACACATGTACATTTATGCATTTTATATTCATAGTCAAGACATTAATATAGGACATTAATGTGAAATTTAGTGAAGACTTCATAATTGTAGAGATAAATTTAGGTTTAATCTTCTTTTCAATTGTTGGTGCACTTGGAATTCCTATACCTTGTGAATATCATGGATATCACCATTCTTTGTTATTTTATTCTTTAATTTTTCCTTAACTAGATTGACAAATAAAGTCATTGCTCTAAACTCTTAAGCAAATAAAATTCTTTATAGTGAAAAATCTAACAAGGTATTGATATAATTAGCTAATGTACATATTTATAAAATGACACCATTAGTTTCTCACTAGTAATGGAAAAAAGTGTTGGTACTAAAAATTAAGGAAAGAGGTAATCATTAGAAAAATATAAATTATGATAACATGAGAGTGTATGTAAAGCGATTGTAACCATTAGGTGATGAATCATTAGTGTACACACATGATAAATTTTAAAAATGATGAATATGGAGCTCAATCAAAGGAAAATTAATTTCATCATTGTTTCCCCAGAATATCATGATGATGTAGTGTATGAAAAATGAATAAGTCTTGCCTCCATGTGTCAATAACAAGAAAAAATAGAATATAAATTATGATAACATGAGAATGTGAATATGTAAAATGATTGTAACCATTAGGTGATGAATACATAGTGTACACACCATAAATTTTAAAAATGATGAATATGGAGCTCAATCCAAAGGAAAATTAATTTCATCATTGTTTCCCCCATTTAGAATATCATGATTATGTGTAGTGTATGAAAAATGAATAAAAGTCTTGCCTCCATGTGTCAATAACAAGAAAAAAAATAGAATATCACATAAATTATGATAACATGAGAAATAGAAATATGACCCTGGGAAATTTTCTACGTGAATTAAGGTTAGGGTTATAGGATAAAACTTTGGGTAAAGGTTAGAGATTAGGACACAACTA